>JARQOD010000003.1:576977660-577006126 GCA_033576555.1 Oophaga sylvatica | reverse complement strand
TGAATTCCTGCTACAGAAAAGACATTTTCTTTTTTTTGTTTTTGTGCTTGAT
This sequence comes from Oophaga sylvatica, assembly GCA_033576555.1. Taxonomy (NCBI): domain Eukaryota; kingdom Metazoa; phylum Chordata; class Amphibia; order Anura; family Dendrobatidae; genus Oophaga; species Oophaga sylvatica. The sequence continues at coordinate 577,006,074 of JARQOD010000003.1, read as the reverse complement.
TTTTTGCATTTTGTCCTCATTTTTCTGGGGGGGCCTTCGGGGGTCCCCCTGGGGGTTTTGCCCCTCAGTTCGTTCACCACTGATGTTTGTACATTTGCTTTTTCCAGGTTTTTCGTGGTGCGGGTTTTGTTTTTGGTTACACCAGAAAACTAATTTGGGGGTAGAGGTCGTGTGATTCGGGTGTTTTTGAAATTAGTGGGTTTGGTTTTTTCGGGGTTTTTGGGATTGCAGTAATCCCCTTCCTATCCTTTTCTATTTGTATGTTGGGGCCCAAACTTTGCTCATACATTTCTGTCTGTGTCAGTTTTTCTTCTTGTCTAACCGCCATTACATGTTTGGGGCTTTCATTTTTTTTGGGGATCTGCCCGGGGCAGTAGCTTTCCTCTTTCATCTTTAGGTGTATTAGTTTCTCAGGCTGTGCGAGGGTTAGCCCAAAACGAAAGGAACGCTCCATGGTGCCCTATTTTGGGGTTAGTCGAGTACTGCAACTCATGTTTCCAACGCTCGGGTGTTTTTCCTTTTTTGCCTGCCTCCTCAGCTCCCAAAAAATCAAACTATCCCCGGGCCCAAAACTAAAAATTTATTGGTACTAAAGAAGGGAAAAATATTTGGAAAGAAAAAAAATTTGTCAGAGTTGTCAGAGATATTTTTTTTTTTCTTTTTGTTGATTTTTTTTTTCCCCCTGTATCTTGGGTGTGAGGAGGTTTTTTTTTCTTCCAAGGAGTTTGCAAGTTGTCTGGCCGTTGGATCGTTGCCACTGAAGTTGGGAGTATTGCTACCATCTTGCTGGGTTTTCCTGTTGGGGAAACCTAGGATTCCCATGCAGATTTGTTTTTTAGGGGATGGTAAGTTTTGAATTTTAAAAATAACTGTAAATTGTTTTTTTTCCTTAAAAACTAAGTCCTCAGGGAAAGCAGCGCACAGGGTTTAAATTGTCATCTCTCTCCTGGGGGCGACCCCCCAGGTTTGGGCTTTTTCCCCGACACCTGGGGATCCGTTTGAGTGTGTTGGCGTTTTTCCCGGCTTTGGGGGTTATTTTACGATGAGCCTAATGTCATGATCAAGCTGAAAAAACTTTGTTTGGGATTTTAAGTCAGGGGGTTGAGGACGTGGTTATACTGTCAGAGATCCGTGGGGGCAGTCCCCCGCCAAAAGGGAAAGACGCGTTTGGCAGCTCTTTTCGGAAGGGACTGCAGATAAAATTTTAAGGATTTATGGTGGGGTTCCCCTGTTCCCCCCTGGGCTCAATGATTCATGTATTGCATTTAAATTTACAGGGCGTTTGGTGAGCGGAAAGGTATCGTGAATAAAATTTCCTTTGAACCCGTTCGAATCCATGCAGTGTGATAGAGTGGGGTTTTTGGGGCCAGGTCATAAAACAAACGCAATGGGTTATGTTTCTACTGTGGTGATGCCCTTTAGCTATTTCAGCTGCCCTAAGCGGGGAAGACGTTTTTTCACGTCAGTTTTCTTGGTGGTTCGACTAAGTTTTTATTAATGTTTCCCTGATATGCTCTCTGCTTCTTTTCTGTCACTTTTGTTTATTCGGGCAGCTATTAATGTGGATTTTGATTTTGCTAAACGTTTTTGGGGTTTCCCCTTTATACCCCCACGAAGTTATTCCCTACTGGGGATCGATTCTACCCCTTTGGGGGAGAATAAACCTAGTTTTCTACCCGGGGATAAGAGGGTAGAACCTGATCATCAGGGAGTTGCAAATTTTTGGTTCTGTATAATCTGCATGACATTATGTACGGGGGTTTCCCTTGGTTCCGTCTCAAAACTTTTTGGTTGGAAATCTTGTCTGTTACCAGTTGGGGCTGCCAATGTGTTAATCTAACACTCCTGTTTTTTTTTGCCCCCCCCCCAGGCTCGGAAAGCCGAATTTTTTATTGATTTTTTGATGGTTTACGAAAGTAAATCTGCATCCTTACCCCCATAGGTAATGCGCTATTTAATTTGTGCCTGTATAAATTCCCCAAAGGCACCTTTTTAAAACTTGCTGTCCCTGAACATGACGCTATGCGGTCTTTTTTCAAGGAGTTTTGGAGAAGGGTCAATCGACACCTCTTCCCCTTTAGGTGGGGTTTTTTTCTTTGGGCCAAAAAGGTGGTTCTTTAAGGCCGTGTATTGATTATCGTCTTTTGAAAAAATTTTTGGAAATATAAATACCGTCTACCCTTGATCTTGATCTGTTTTCCAGGGGAAACGTATTTGGGTTTTACAAGCGGGCCCTCGGGGGCATATAACCTTTTCGCATTAACACGGGGAAAAATGGAAGAGGGATTTAATCCCCCGAAGGGCATTTTGATCCCTTGGGGATCCCTTTTGGGGCCCAAATGCTCTTTGTCTTCAGTCCTTCATGAATACATTTCGGGGATTTTTGGAAAAAATTTCGTTGTTTATTTGGGAGAACTTGTTTTTTTCCCAATGAGGGGACTCTCATGTAAAACATGTTCGACGTGTTCTAGATTTTGAGAGAGAAGCTCTGTATGTAAAGGGGTCAAAGGTTTTTTGGGCTTCAGAGGATCTTTTCGGGGTTTTCATTTTGTCCCACGTTATTGAATGGCCCCGGTAAAAGTTCGGGGCCATCTGTGATTGGGTCCAACCTACTTCTTTAAAGGCTCTTAAAAGATTCTTGGGTTTGCCAATTTTTATGAAATTTATTGGTAATTTCTCTGTTATTGTTAAACCTTTAAAATTTTTGCCCAAAGAAAGGTTCTGAGGGGTGGTGAATTGACCCTCCTGGGGGCAGCCCTTGCATTCAGGAACTTAAAAGTTTTTTCACTTCTGCTCCTGTTCTAGGGCCCCCCCGGTTTTTCTAACCATTTCGGGTGGGGGGTTTACCCCCTTTTAAAAATTGGGGGCAGGTGCCTGTAAGGAAAAGGGTTTCCCCCAAAATTTTGTGGGGGGCCGGGTCCCCCTCCATTTTGCTTTTCACACACCCACAAAACTTTTAGTACACGCCAATTGAATATCCTTTTTGGGGGGTTTTTTGATGCCCGGGGGGGAAAATAAAAGGGCCTTTTAAAATGCAAATTACCCTGGGCCAGTGCCCTGAAGAGTTTGGCGTAAAAATGGAAAAACCCCCAAAAGCCGGGCATTTTTTCCTGCCCTATGAATTGCGGGAAATTTTAAAATTAGGGCGTGCTTAAAAGCAAGGGGGGGGGCCCCTAGAAGGTCAAAAAACCCCGCCATGACCAGGCTTTGGCCCCCTTTCCTTTTTTCCCAAAAACAGAACCCAAAGAAGTGGTCTGGGAAAAGCCCAAAGGGATTTTTTCAGGAACTAAAAAACTGAAACCGGGGAAAGGCACCCCCAAAGGCCCCTTCCCCATGCCCAAAAAAACCCCGGGGGTTTAATATTGATCCACCCCCTTTTTCCCTTTAAGCCTTTTACTTATTTTTTTTTTTTTTAAAATCTGACGGGGGGGGGGGGGGGGCCTTTCCTTTGGTTTTTGGGGTTCTTTTTTTTTTGTTTTCTTGGGGTTTTTTTTGGGGGTTTTTTGTTGTTTAAAAAAAGGGGAAAATTGGGGGCCCTTTTTCCAGGGTTTTTTTGGGGGGGGGAGGGGGTTACCGGGGCCCCTTTGGGTTTTACGGGGGGAAAGGGATGGCCGTCCCCCTGTGGTAGGGGGGGTATCAAAGCTTTTTTTTCCCCGGGAAACCGTGGGGGGCCCCGGGTGATTTTTCCCCCCCAAAATTTGGGGGCAGCGGGGGGATAAAAGAATAGTGTGCGTGGGACCCCTATTTTCCCCGAAAAAAAAAGGGGGCTCCCAAAACAAAAAATTTCCTGTTTGGGGGTTTTTTTTGGGGAAACCCCGAAACTAAAGGGGCAGGTGTAAAAAAACAAGTTTTTTTTTAAAGGGCGGGTTTTGGGGCTGTGTTTAGTCCCCCAAAAAGGGTTCCCCAAAAAAAGGGGGGAAAGGGCCCCGGATAGGGAAAAGGGGGGGGGAAAAAAGCTGGGGGCCAAAAAGGGGGGGTTCCCCAAAAAAGATTTTTGGGAGCCCCAGCCAGGGCTCCCCAAGGACCCCCCCCCGTGCTCAGCCCTCACAGTGGACGTCCACCCCCTCCCCCCCCCCCCCCTGTCCAGATGGGAGCCCCTCTTCCAACGGTTTTGGCACAGCCGAGGCGGGTAAGCCCCGCCTATGAAAAGACCCTGGTGGGGGAGAAAAAGCCAAACATGAGGGGAAAGAACCCGTGAATGCGGAGGGGGCAAGCACGGCAGAGAGAGCGGCGGAGGGGGAGCAGCAGGGGCAGGGGAGAGCAGGGGCCCCGGGCCCGAGGGAAAGGCTAAAGCACGGGCCCCCCCCGGGGACGCCCCCGGCCCCCCGGGGACAAGGGTTTCCCAAAGGGTTTTCCGGGGGGGGGGACTTTCCCTTTTTTTAAAAGGATGGGGGCCCGGGTTTTCCCTTTTTTTCTGGCTTTTGAAGGAATCCCCCCCAAACATCGGGCCCCCGGATCAGGGGGGGAAGGGTCCCCGACCCCCCTTTTGGGGGGTTAATCCCGGGAATTTTTGGGGGCCCCCATTTGCCGGGGAGGACAGGACACAAAAGAAATAAAAGGGGGGCCCTGACCAGAAACTAAAAACCCCCCCCCCAGTCGTCCCCAAGGGAATTTCAGGACCCCGAAAGCGGGGTTAAAAAGGAAACCCCCGGACCGCCCCCAAAAGGGGCCCCCCTGCTAAAACCCCCGCGGAGCCGGCCTGGGGCCCCAGAGTCACACCCCCCCGGGGGTCCGGAAAACTGTTTGCATGGGGAAATTTTTTGGGGAAAGGCCCAGGGGAAACCCCCAAGAAATTTTCCCCCCGGAAAGGGGGGAAAAAAAAGGGGGGTTTTGCAAACAGCCCCCCTGGCGACGATTATCCCAAAAAAAGGGGGCCCGGGGCCAAAAAACCGCCAGCAACCCCCGGAGGGGGGGAAAAACCCCAAACCCCCCCACCCCATACCACCCCCCCGATCCCAAGGGGTTTTCCCCCCGGGGCCCCCCCTTTTCCCGGCCAGGAACAAAAACCCCGGACGTTCCCCAAAATTTCAATCACCAGGACATTTTTAAGGCTGTGCCCCGCCCAGAAGGCCCCATCCCTGTCCCGGGAACCGTCCCCTGTTTTGTGTTGGGGGGGGTGGGGGGGGGCCCCCCAAAAATTTAACCAACCCTACCATCGGCCGCTCAGCGGTCAGGGGGAGCAGGCCCCAAAAAGGGGCGAACGAACCCTGGTAGCCCTGGGGTGGTGCCCCCTAAAAACTTGGTCCCCCGGGAAAAAAAATTTCCGTTTGGAAATTTGGGGGGTTTTTTTAACCCCCGCCCCTTTTCCCAAAGGGTTTTTTTGGATTGGGGGGCCGGGGGGGGGATGCGGGGGGGGGGTAAACCCCCAATATTCCTGCAAATGTGTTGTTGGGGGGCCCTTTTTGGGGGCGGTTTAGGGCCCTTTGGGGGCCCTCCCCCCCCGCCCCCGGGCCCCCCCCAAAAATGCCCAGATTTCTTTTAAAACTAATTTTAAAAATTGAATTGCCCCAAAAGGGGAGGGGGGGTTTTAAAAACCCCTGGGGGAAGCCATGCACTGAAACTCCACCCCCAGGGCTCACGTGGGACAGGTAGGGGGGGTGTGGGGGAGGCCAAGGGGGAGGGGGGGGCTGCTTGGGCAGGTGGGGCCCCCCCAAGGAATCCACCCTTTTGGGGTCAGGGCCCCCCGGGAAAGAGGAACGGGCCATGGGGGGGGGGGGTGCCCCGGGAAGGACCCCCCGGTAGGCCCCCCCGGTCAGGATTTCCCCCCAACCGGGGGTAGGAAGTCAGGGAAGTTGCCTGCCCCGGCGATTTGGCAAGGGGTGGGGAAAAAACCGGGTTTGCTACCCGGGGCCCAAAAGGGGGCGGGGGGCCGTTTTTCCCCGGAGGGGGAGGGTGAACCCCCAAGGGGCCTCGCGGGGGCCCCAGGGGTTTTCCCCCCTCCCCTGACCAAGGGGGCGCCGAGTCAGACGGGACCAGGAACAGACCCGGGGGGAAAAATGCAAGGACGGGGGTTTTTACAAATTTTTCCCTTTTTTAAAGCGGGATTTAGGCAGCGTTGGAAGCTGACCCTACCGAAGACTCTAAAAGGAACAGGGGGCCAGCCCCCCCCGGAGTCCGCCCGCGGGGGGTCGGGCCCCGGGGGGTTTCCGGGGAAGGCCCCGCAGGGTTCACCGGGAGGCGTGGCCCAGGGACCGACAGTTAGTGGTGCCCCATCCGTTCAGGCGGAATTGTTGCGATCGCCACAGATTCCAATGGCCGGACCCTTAGGGATCACAAAACCGGGCCAGGCTAGCTCGCTTTCTACTGGCCTGGAATGAGGACCGAGTGATAGCCTACTGCCGTTCGTGGACACCTGTCAGAGGGTGGGGAAGGCGGGGCCCGCCCCCCAAAGCCCCACGGGGAACCTGCCCATCATCGAAGAGCCTTTCTCGAGGGTGGCTGTGGATTCATTGGACCTCTGTCCACTCCCAGCCGCTCCGGAAAAGGCTTCAAACTAGGGGTAGTGGACTATGCCACCCGGTACCCGGAGGCGGTAGCTTTGTCGTCCATTCGGGCCGACAAAGTGGCCCTGCCTTACTGGAGATTTTCTCCAGAGTGGGGTTTCCCAAGGAAAGCCACCGACCGAGGGACCCAGTTCATGTCGCAGCTGATGAGTCCTCTGTAAGCGGGTACAGGTGCAAATCTGGTGGCCGCCCGTATCACCACAACCAAGGCTTGTGTGAGCGGTTCAATGGCACCTTAAAGCAGATGCGAGGATGTTGGTCGACTCCCACGGGAGAGACTGGGAGCGGTATCTCCCACACCTGCTTTTTTTGCCTACCGGGAGTTCCACAGGCCTCAACGGGGTTTCCCCCTTGAGTCCTGTCGGGCGACGTGTACGGGGGCCCTTGCTTGGTGAAGGAAGCATGGGAAGGGGATTTTAGCCCCCCCTGGAGTGTCGGTCATTGAGTATGTCGTGCGCTTCCGGGACCGAATGATGGCCTTGACGCGGCTGGTGCATGACAATATGGCCCAAGCTCAGGCTGACCAGAAGCGATGGTACGACCAGAATGCTTGTGAGGGGAAACCTACCAGGGGGTCAAAAGGTGTGGGTACTGGTCCCCGTACCACAAAAAGCTTCAGGCAGCCTGGGAGGGTCCATACCTCGTGCACGGCAGCTCAACGCCGTCACCTACCTGGTCACCCTGGACCACGCCCGTGGTAGGAGGAAGGCCTTCCATGTAACATGATGAAGGCCCACGATGGCGAGAGGCGTATGCCCAACCAGTGTGCAACCTTTCAGAGGACAGAGAGTCAGAAATCCTCGTGGATCTGCCACCGTAGCCCCAAAAAGAGGGTGCGGTAGGGCGCACGGGGGAACACAGGAATGTGAACCCCAGCGCCCTCAAAAGCAGGGAGGTGTAAGGAAAAGGTTGTCGCCATTTTGTATAGGGCCTGTACCAGCCTCCCTTTTGTCAGTTCACACAGCCACAGACTTTTAGCTACCCCCATTGCCTATTAGCATATCCAGTATGACAGGTTTTGATGTCCACTAGGAATCAATAGGCCTTTACATGCTAATTAGTCTAGGGGGAGTGACTGAATGAGTGGTCAGTCGTATGGTAAATAGCCCAAGCTCAGGCATTGTTTCCTGCTCCATATGAATTGGGAGGCCAATTTTAAAATGCGTGCTTCAAAGCAATGGGGATGGGCCTAGCAGGTCTAAGAACTAGCCATGACCAGGCTGTTGGTCTCATTTTCCTTTTCAACACACAGAAGCCAAGAAGATGGTCTAGGAAAGACCAAGGGACTATTCAGGAACTGAAGACTGTACCTGGGAATGGCAGAGCCAGGCCTTCCCATGACCATATACCCGGTAATATTGATCCATAGCTTTTCCTTTAAGCCTTTTACATTATTGTTGTATTTTTACTCTGACTGCCATTCCATTGTAATTACGTTTTTATAGCTTTACTGTATATTTCTGTAATTATCTAGTGCCGCCCTTAAGGCAAATTAAACCATAAAATTAAAACTTGGGCTGGGTGCTTTTACTCTGATCACGAAACTTAGAATACCCAGTGGGTAGCAGGGCACCTTCCCGGCGGCCATTTGTCTAGGTGCAATTCTCTTACTGACCTGAGAGACAAAGGGGGGCGCCGGAGAGCTGTACCTGTGGAGTTACGTCCCATTGGTGACGTGGGAGGAAAGGGATCGTCCGTCACATGTGGTAGCGGCGGTGGTATCAGAAGCTGTGATACCCGGGCTACCGTTGTGGCGGCCGGCTGATTCCTCACAGTGCCGTTTTGTCCCAAAGAGATCCAGAGACCTCTAAAAGTAACCCTTGTGCTTTTTCTCTCGAAAATTTTCTCCCACTGAACGTAATTATGACGTGGGTAATCGGGAGTTATTAGCCATGAAGTGGGCTTTGAAGAGTGGAGACATTGGCTGGAGGGAGCCAAACACAGGTGGTGGTCCTTACGGACCATAAGAATCTAGTTTATCTGGAATCTGCCAGGCGACTTAATCCTAGACAGGCCAGGTGGGCCTTTTTTCACACGTTTTAATTTTGTGGTTTCATTTCTCCTGGCACTAAAAATGTTAAGGCGGATGCCCTCTCGAGGAGTTTCCTGGCGGACTCTCCTGAGTTATCTGATCCTTCTGTTATTTTGAAAGAGGGTGTAGTTCTTTCCGCCATCTCGCCCAATTTGAGACTGGCTCTGGAGGGGTGTCAGGAGGATAAGCCCGAGCGCTGCCCTGTTGGGAAATTGTTTGTACCGGACCAGTGGAAAAAGAGTGTAATGTCTGAGATTCATTGTTCCGCGTTGGCCGGTCATCCCGGAATTTTTGGTACCAGAGACTTGGTTAGTCGGTCCTTTTGGTGGCCTACCTTGTCTCGTGATGTCAGGGAGTTTGTGCAGTCCTGCGGGACTTGCTCTCGCTCCAAGCCTTGCTCTCGTTCTAGTGGTTTGTTGATGCCATTACCTGTGCCCAAGAGACCATGGACCCATATCTCTATGGATTTCATTTCCGACCTCCCTGTTTCTCAGAGAATGACCGTCATCTGGGTGATTTGCGATAGGTTTTCCAAGATGATACATCTTGTGCCATTACCTAAGTTGCCTTCCTCCTCTGAATTGGTGCCTTTGTTCCTTCAGCACGTGGTTCGTTTACACGGCATTCCTGAGAACATTGTGTCTGACAGAGGAGTCCAGTTTGTTTCCAGATTTTGCAGGACCTTTTGTTCTAAAATTGGTGTTCAATTGTCTTTCTCCTCGGCGTTTCATCCTCAGACCAATGGTCAAACTGAGAGAACAAACCAGACATTGGAGACTTATCTAAGATGCTTTGTGTCTGCTGATCAGGATGACTGGGTCTCTTTTTTGCCTTTGGCTGAGTTTGCTCTTAATAATAGGGCTAGCTCTGCCACTTTGATGTCTCCATTTTTCTGTAATTCTGGGTTTCACCCTCGATTTTCTTCAGGACAGACGGAGGCTTCTGTCTGTCCAGGTGTTGACTCTGTTGTGGAGCGTATGCAACAGATTTGGGACCAGTAGTGGAGAGGTTGTCCCTCTCTCAGGAGAGGGCCCAGCGGTTTGCTAACCGGCATAGGACTGATGGTTCTCGTTTAAAGTGGGGACTTGGTCTGGTTGTCCTCAAGAAATATTCCTATGAGAGTGGCATCTCCTAAATTTAAGCCTAGGTTCATTGGACCTTATAAGGTCATGGAGATTCTTAATCCTGTTTCTTTTCGTTTGCTTCTTCCAGGGACATTTAAGATCCATAAAGTGTTCCACAAGTCCTTGTTGAAGAGTTTGTTGAGCCAGTGGTTCCTACTACTGAGCCTCCTGACCCTGTTTTGGTTGAGGGCAATCTGGAGTATGTGGTTGAGAAAATATTGAATTCTCGTTTTTCTAGACGGAAACTCCAGTATTTGGTTAAATGGAGAGGTTATGGTCAGGAAGACAATTCTTGGGTGTTTGCTTCGGACATCCATGCTAGGAGACTCATCCGTGCCTATCATAGAACTCATCCTGACCGACCTGGTTGCTCTAGTGAGGGTTCGGTGACCCCTCCTCAAGGGGGGGGTACTGTTGTGAATAGGCTGGAAATGAGTTCTGAGCAGAAGCTCCCTCTGGTGGTTACAAACGGTACTGGACTGTCCAGTGAAGATTGTGAGGATTGGGAATCAGGTGTTACTGACTGGTCTTATATAAGGGAGTCGCCTTCCCATCAGGGTTGCCGGTGATCAATTGTTCTGGTCTCAATCCTTGATTCCTGTTTCCTTGGTAGCCTGCTGTGTCGTGTCTGAATCTCCTGCTAACAGATAAGACATTTTCTTCTTTTTGTTTTTGTGCTTGATTTTTTGCATTTTGTCCTGCACTTCTGTGGGGGCCTTCAGGGTCCCCTCTGGGGGCTTTTGCCCTCTCAGTTCAGTTCAGCCACTGATGTTTGTACATTTGCTTTTTCCAGGTTTTTCAGTGGCTGCTGTTTTGTTTTTGGTTACACCAGAGAACTAATTTAGGTGGTAGAGGTCGTGTGATCTCAGGTGTTTTTGAAATTAGTAGAGTTGGTGCTTTTCAGGGTTTTTTGGGATTGCAGTAAGTACCCTTCCTATCCTTTTCTATTTAGTAAGTTTGGGCCCCAACGTTTGCTCATACTATTTTCTGTCTGTGTCAGTATTTCTTCTTGTCTAACCGCCATTACATGTTTGGGGGCTTTCTATGTTCTTTGGGGATCTGCTCCAGGGCAGATAGCTTTCCTCTTTCTATCTTTAGGTGTAGTTAGTTTCTCAGGCTGTGACGAGGCGTCTAGGACCAACGTAGGAACGCTCCACGGCTGCCTCTAGTTGTGGTGATTAGTCAGGGTACTGCAATCTCATAGTTTCCAACTGCTCTGGTGTATTTCCTTTTTTGCCTGCTCTCCTCAGCTACCGAATCATAACACTCATCATTTCAATTTTTAATACCCAAAACTTCTCCTCTCCCATTGTTTCCTTTGCGACACCGCCGGTTTTCCATCCTTCGGATCTTCTCATGGGTGAGCTGACTATTTTTCTTTTTATTCCCAATGTCCATGAAAGTCCTCTTCCGTGGTCTTCTGATATAAGCCTCACCTTCAGTCTGTACCTTATTGCTTCAGTTCATTCACAATCTGCACTATTCCTGTAAAAAGTAAAACTAATGTAAAATAGAATTTATTAAAAATTAGGAAAAGGGATAAGCTATAACATTTACTAAACAATAAAAGCAGAAACCATAAAGAAATTTCAACATTTTTTCTTTCACTTGTCATGATCTGAAAACAATGTGACCCACAAAGTAAAAATTCACAGCGCATCTCACCACCGGAGGACTGAGATGTGTCAAAAATGAAGAGGAAGACATTAAACATAGAGCAGAATAAAAAAAATAAAAATAAAGGAGACTGGTCTATCCCTTTAAAAATTCAGAATGTGAGCAAATACCATGTGAACTATGCCTGAAGGAAAGAAACAACCTCCCCCGGACTCGCACATAGGACAAGGCTTTTGATGCCGAGTAACTTCCTTTACCACTGAGAGGCTTATGGTGAATAACGCATTAAAATGAAATACATGGTCACCTGTACATTTCTAAGGTGAACCCTAAGAGGCACATTCTCTATGGAGCAAGGACTCCAGAATGTTCTTCCGATAATAAAGATACGCCGCTCAGACTTCTGTTCGGGCACATAAAAATGCGTCTCCGCTGAGAGTCTACCTGCAGCTATTCTATATATGTTAATTTATCTCCATTGGATTCCATTAAACAGAACATGAAACCAAAACGACTCATTTCTTTGCGTTGCATTTGTAGACGTCGGTAACTTTAGTCTTTTGGATGATACAGTACGTAGGTTGGAGTTTGTGACTGATACTCCAGCAAAACAATTTTATTTAACTTGGACAGATTTAGACAGAAGCAGGAACAATAACCAAAGTATGATATGCCTTAAAAGTATTCTCCGGTGAGATACTTGTAGCTAAATTTTCATCACAAATTCAGATTGGAAAATAGCAGGGAGCATCTTCCTTGACAAAGTGGAGAAGATGAAATATCCAACATCGTAGTGGAGTTAAAGTATTGCCAAAATAAAATAATTTTGCCCCCAAAAATGTAATTCAATAATTTAAAGAAAGCCTAAAATTTCCCAGAATAGAGCAGTATATTTTATAACAAAGGGCAGCATTAAACATATGGTGTAGACTTTTGAAAAGAGTTACAATTAATTCTCAAATTTAAAGGAAATCTGTTAGCACTTTGACCCCTCAATATTGCTGGCAGGGGTGTATAGTTAAAGGATAAAGCAGTCCATAGATGGATGGTCATACTAGTTGTATGGCAAAGAAATAGGAGTTTACATCCAACTCACTCCTGAACCACAAGCGTTCATTGCACGCTCTCTTACTTTGAAGTGTCCAAGGCTCTCTGCACGCGCCTGCTTCACAGCTCATTCCCTCATGTGTAACAGTTGTCACCACCAATCAGGAGACATCACTCAAGAGCAGCATCACAGCTACACTGCACACATTGATTTATGCAAATTTAACGTACGTAAATTAAGTCTCATCAAGGAGAAGGAGTGCTGTCTTTCTAATGCTAACTATTGGAGGAAGATACATACTCTATATGTTAATAACCAATCCTTCAACAAACCTTGCAACATGTCAGAGGGCTTAAAGGACTTCTTAAATGCAATAATGTCCTATAGGGAAAAAGAGACAAACCAGAGGCTTCTCCAAAAGAAGACAGATGTTTTTAGGGTTGCAGGTGCCAGATGCCATAACTGGTTGGTTACTTCCCATTAAGCGAGCGAATGCTTTCTTTATTTTCTGGATATACAAATTGTGTCTTCAGAGAGGAAGAGCATATGATCTCTAGTGCCACCTATTGAAAGGAGAAATCTTAAAAGGTCAATATTGACCCTTTAATGAGTTTTGTTACCTGACTTAGGATAAAAACCAAACCAGAATCTCAATTTGCAGACACATATTTCGGGCTGTTGCCCATCCTCAGTGCAAAGTATGAGATCTGATCTGGCTTTATGAGACATCTCTGGCTGTGTTGTAAGGGCAATGTTTGATAAAGTTGTGTTTTCTCTTGTATAGAAAAGCTAAATGAGGAGTAGTCTGGCAGGAAGAAAGGAGTGGTCTTGTACTTAGAAGACGATTGAAGTAGTGGTGTGACAAATAAAGAAGCTAGAAAGAGCTTTATGACATATAGGGGAATTATCAGATGCACAGTACTGTGCAGCTGTGGAAAAAATTGTTAAAAGTTCTTTTTGTATCAATTAACAAAATGCAAAGTAATTGAACAAAAGAGAAATCTAAATCAAAATACCTTCAAAACAGCAGGGCACTGAATGGCATCAGATGCTCTAAACTGATGAGTCAAAATGGGAAATATTTGTCTTAAACAAAAGGCAGTCTTATTGCTGAAGGGCTGGAGAGTGGCACAATAATAAGTGTCTGCAGGCAACAGAGAAGCATGATGGAGGGTCCTTGAAGGTTTTAGGCTGCCTTTCTGCAACTAGAGTTGAGGATTTCTGGTGTTCTCAATAATGAGGAATACAAGGAATTCTGGAAGTGATCCCATGGCTCAACAGAGCTCTGATCTCAACATCATCCAGAAGGATTTCTGCAAACTGACATCAACCCAGGATCTGTGGTTGGCTCTCCAAGATGTTTGGAACAACCTCTCTGCTGAATCACTTCAAAAACTTTGTACAAGTACCTTGAAGTATTGATGCAGTTTTGAAGGTAAAGGTCAGTCACACCAAATATTGTTTCAGATTTCTCTTTCGTTCAGTCATTTTGCATTTTTTAACTGATTACAAAAATACTAATAGTTCTTCTTTTTTGTATGCTTGCTTCGTTGTAGCAATTTTTCCACAACTGCCTAAAGCTTTCACATAGTACCTTTTATTATGTGTTCCAATAATATTTACAGTTATAGAGGAAATCTGTTATATTTACTATAAAGTCAACATTGGATTCATGATAGCTGCACATCTGGAGATCGGAATTACAGTGTACGATAACTCTAGGACTATTCGCATCTCGTAGACCACATTGGAAATAAAGCCTGGAGGGTGTCCTCCACATAGAACTTTTTTAAAGTGAGGAAATAACTTGTATCAGTAGGAGTTTAACCTGAAGAGATAAAAGGCTGTGGCATCAGTGCGCACAGCAGAGGTCCATTTTTGCTTAGGAAAAAAAGTGTAACTCTAGATGCATGCCCTAAGGACTTTCAAGTCAAAATCTTGATTAAAATAGGCAGAGATTTTATAGTGCTGGTGATATGCTGTGAAATATCAATGAGTACCTTAACAGACTATTGTTTCTTGCTGTTTTATGACACTGAGCATATGGAGGTGACCTCTAGCACAGCAATTTTCAGAATATTTATATGATCTAAGTTGTGCCGGGAAACCACAACTTATCTAGAGCAAAACTCTCTAAACTATTACAGTTTTTATACTTTTAGATCTATCGTATCATAAGGTTTGTCTATTTTCGCTCAGCTTATACGGTATATTATAATCATAAATTAAAAGCATATACATAATATTTGCAGTAGTTTCATTTTCTGATGGTATATTTTTATATTGTATTTTACATGGTTATGGAGGCAGCCATCTTGTTTTAGGTACTGCAAAAGAGATTGTAGAGATTTGCGTTACTGTAGACACCAGACCATAACCTTAAAACTTTACAGTGGTGTTAGGGTAGGTTCCCATGACTGTATGAAAAATTGTTCATATTTTTATGGAGAACAGTGGGATGATTTTTTTTGTCACTTGTCATCCATGTGCAACCTGTTTTTTACATCAGCAGCCAATAAAGGGTTGTCCACTACTTGAACAACCTCTTCTTAAACTAAATGTTCGGCCCGGTAAAAGAATAAAGCTTATACTCACCTTTCGTGCTGGTTCAATTACTCATCCTTACAGTATTATATGCTCTGTGATCTAGAAAAAACGTTTCAATGCTTTTTTGGAGTTTTATATACCACAGAAAGGTACTGCAAAGCACGTAATACTGTATGGGTGAGAAATTTAACACAACAAAATTTTTAAACGCTTTTTTGGAGTGTTATATATCACAGAAATATACCCAAGATCATGTAATATTGTAGAACTGAGAAATTTAAACTAGCATAAAAATTTTAAGCTTTTTTCTGTATGATAGTTCATAGAAATGTTTCACAGACCTTGGCTAAGTGTTTGGGTGAGAACTGTAATCCAGCCAATTATTTTAACAATTTTTAGAGTTTTAGATATCACAGACCACAGAATAGTGTATGGGTGAGAAATGTAATCCAGCTAATTTTTTTAATGCTTTATGGGAGTGTTATATATCACAGAAATGTACCACAGACCATGGAATAGTGTAAGACTTTTTTGGAATTTTAGCTATTACAGTTGCTGAAGCTTTTTCAGTTTTATAAATCACAAAAGTGTACCCCAGACCACAGAATAATGAATGGGTGAGAACTGTAATCCACCCAATTTTTTAATGCTTTTTTGTAGTGTAATGGGGAAATATTAACATATAAGCCAATTTTGATTTTTATTGCAAATCAATTCAATTTCACACAAACCAAGTTCTACAGTAAAAATGACAATAGTGATTTTTTTAAACAAAATTATTTTGTGCACTGTACTAGGCCAAGTGGTTTTTGAACATTTGAACCCACTGTAGCTTTACGCAAAGCATGTTAAGCTGTATGGATAACTAATTGAATCCATTGGGAAGGTTCTTTTTTAGTTTTATATACCACCGTAATGTGATAAAAACTGCGTTAAACTAGGGATGAATCCATGAAAAATTTTGGAACTTTTTTTGAGTTTTATGTGCCTCTATAATGTAACAACAAGAACTGCATTAAACTGTATGCATGACTAATTGAATTTATAAAAAAATTGGGAACTTTTTTTTAATGTAATATCCCTCCAAAATTAAACACAAAGTATGTAATAGTGTATGGATGAGTAATTTAATCAAGACACATTTTTCAATGCTTTTTTGGAGTGTTACATACCACCAAAATGTAATAGAAAGCACCTAATACTCCATGGATGACTAATTGTATCTAAACAAATTTTTCAATGCTTTTTTGGAGTGTTATATACCTCCTAAATATAACAGAGAGCACCTGATACTCTATGGATGATTATATGAATCCTGACAAATTTTTCATAAAAAGCACATAATACTCTATGGATGAGTAATTTCATCCAAATATATTTTTCAACACTTTTTTGGATTGTTATATATTACTGAATTTTAACAGAAAGCACATATTACTTTGTAGGTGAGCAATTGACCCCAGAAAAAATGTTCAGCCATTTTTTTTGAGCATTATATACCACCAAAATGTACCACAAAGCATGTAATAATCTGTGGATGAGTAATTGAATCCAAAAAAAATTACAACTCTTCTTTGTAGTATAATATACCATCCATAAAATTTTTTCAACTCTTTTTTGGAGAATTATATAACACAGAAATATATCACAAAGCATATAATACTGGATAGATAAGTAATTGAATCCAGAAAAAAATTTCAACGCTTATTTGGAGTGTTATATACCACCAAAATGTACCACAGAGCACGTAATACCCTATTGGTGAGTAATTGAACCCATAATTTTTTTCCACGCTTTTTTGGACTCTTACATATCACAGAAATGTTAATTGTTAATTTTTTCATCCTCTTTTATATTTAGCAACAAACTCCAAACCCTAAGCCCTGTCTAGAGACTGTATTCTGCCACTCTCCCTGATCCTGCAACTGTCCCTCCCTAGGCTAAATGCAGAATGCATTTTATACAAACAGCAAAACACAGATTTAGCCCTTACAAGTGCTTTTAGTATGATTGTTCAGAATCAGCACCATTAACGCTGGAGGACTCTGATTCGTTCAACTGTGCACACGCAGCCCTGGACAATCACTCTCTCCCTCTAATAAGAACTGTCTCTGAGCTGTGCAATGGCATTAGTGTGCCAAGCGTGGCAGTGCCTGTCCTTTTATAACCCATGATGATGTCATACGGCCAGCCAATCACACTAATGCCACCACCAAGATGGCTTCGGCATTACAATGACTCATATGTAATTGCTGCATGCTTATTGGCTGTGTAACAGGTATTAAACATGTGGTGAAGGGATTCAGGTTTCAAATTTGAGAACCAGATAATGCTCACCAAATGCTGCTCACATCTGAGTGTGACGCCCCCAGGGCCGTGGGGTACTCAGTCTGAGTCAGACAGTTCTTTGGGGGTAAGGTCACAGCAGCAGTGACTCGGTCCAGCAGTACATTTTCCACAACTCCGCTTCTTCTCTTCTACTACACCAGAATGGACCACAAAGTATTGACGGGACGAGGAGCCCAGTGAAAACGGCACTTCGATCTCTTTCCCTGGGGACTCTTCAATCCAGTATAGAAATATACATCTACTAGGTTATCCACCCCCTTCTTGTTATCCTGCCCGGATACTCGCTGGTGGCCCACTTGCTACTACGCTCATGCACGCACACTTCTGCTGAGCGTTCCCACAGTGGAACTTTCACTGGCCTCTGCTACGTCAGCCCACAGACTTTGGGCTCACGTTCCCATAGTGAATCCTTCACCGGCTCCTCTCAGGTTACTGGTACCTTCCACTCTACTTGTCTCTGCTCCAGGGCCTAGGAATGTGGACGTCCTTACTCTGGCAAGGTCCACCCCCTACAGACCTCCGCTACAAGGAAATCTTTCCCTGAAAAAAGTCCCTAACCATTTGTCCCTACTGGACTGGATGTGTTCAATGCCCCCATCTAAAGTCCTACCCAGGTACTGCATTGACTTATTTTATAACTTCCTAACTGGATCTCTAACATGCCCCTAATTAGTGATCCCTCGCAAAGCTATATCTACCCTATATATATATTACACTACAAGTGCCCTCTTCTAATGTCCCCAAGGATGCCCTGTCTATCTATATCTATATACACCACTAGCCAGACATAACACTGAAGAATGACATCATACAGTACATAAAATGCATACATTAACACACATAAAAGAATAGAACAACTTCAAGGGTTAATACCCTTGACCTCCTAACACCCCCACTATGACCGGCCTGGATTCGGGCACCACAGGTGGATTCCTCATGTCCCTGGCCCTTAGGACCCCTTCTTACTCTCAGTTGCTCCTTCCTACACCACTGCTCTTTTCAACTTCTCTCACTACTGTCCTTCCAACTGCCACACTCCCTTCCCGCCTGAACTGAGGCTCCTCCTCCCTCCCTTGGGGTGGTGTCTGGTGTTGGATGCACATATGAGAGCATCGGGTAGTGCCCCCTCCTTATTCAAGCTGAGTACCACACCTCTGGCTGAGGTGCAGTAATCCTGTGGTAACTGGACCCTCAGAGGCACCACATGAGCACCCAGATACTTGAATGATAGTCGAATATTACTGAGCATGTTCATTCATCCTTAGACAACACCTTATCCCTCAGGAAAGTATGGCACACTGTCTCTATCCAATTTTGACGCTTCTCTCTGGATTAATATACACTGTGCCCCCGCTCTGCAGTGAGAATGAAATTTGGGCCACTTGGATACCTAGGATATTGCCACTATATGGTACCCCATTTGGGAATGTTTACTGGTGTCCACTCAAGTGGAATCATGACTTAATAGACCTGCATCTTCACCTCCAATACAGGTGCTCTGACATCCCTGTTATTAGGGAGACATATTCACTTGCCCATAGAGCGGAAGTCTGACATCTCCATGGAGACAGCCAGAGACAGAGTTCAAATGATTGCTCCGGCCCAGGGACAGTGTCTCTGATCAGGGCATGTCCCTTCTGTTAAAAGGACGGTCAAACGGACATCGTGTGAGCAACAAGCTCTAACATATAGCTGGCTAATAACTGGCGACACTGATGCCAGATATCTCGCCAATGACATATTGCTTGCTATGGAGATACCGCACACTACAGTGGCCTAAACACACGTGGGGATTGAGGATGTGACCTCATCGTCAAAAATGAGATAGGACTTCATCAATGGGAGGGGGCAATGGGTCAACACTATATAAACCTGCAAGAAGACACCATGGATCTCTCCCCATTTTCTACAGAGTGTGCAGCACTCTGAACCTCCAACAGGAGATACCTACCACTGTAGCATACCCTTTTGAAGACATATTTTTAGATGTTACTTTGTACTTAAAGACAGGGCCTGTTTTAGACAAAGTGGGGACCTGGGCAATAGTTTAAAATGGGACCAAAATTCTAACATATTGCACCATCACACAGAAACATTTTGGTTGTATTTACATGCACTGAGTTCAGGCCGTGAAACGAGCGTGATCGGTAATAATGAAGTTGTTTAATGTTTGTTTCATGGCCTCTTTACACTGGCTGAGGAAGAATGATGGGCACAGAGCGATCACTAGTAGATCAATCTGTTCCCATACAGTATCATGTTATCAGCAGGATATCTACAGTTTTCATTGGGTGATCTGCTGCTGAGAACAATGATTTTTGTTCTGGCATAAACAATCCAATCACTCGATGAATACGCATCATTTTGCTTGTTTAGTATAATACACCCCATAGTCCTCTGCATAGTAAAAATCACCGCATAGTCCTCCATATTGTATAATGCACACCCCATAGTCCTCCATAAAGTATAACGTGCCCCATAGTCCTCCATATACTTTAATACACTCCCCATATTTCTCCATTTAGTATAATACACTCTCCATAGTCCAGTACACTCCCTATAGTACTCCATATAGTAAAATACGCTTCCCATATCCTCCCATCATAGAGTATAATGCAGCCAGTACATAGAAGTAGTATAGGAGGTATAGTATTCGTCAAACTCAATCTGACAGGTCGTCACGCCCCCTATCATTTAATCCGTCTCCCTGTCAGATTGATCCAGGTCGTCACGCCCCCTGGCTGAACTTTGCTCAGGCTGGGAAATCTGTGGCTGAACTTTGCTCAGGCTGGGAAATCTGGTCTGGTGGATTTGTGAATTTCAATCAAAGTGATTTATTCATCTCTATTGATATTTTATCCACTGGATTAGATTAGTCTGTGGAGTTTTATTGTATTAAAGAGCGCTTCTTGATTTTATAAGTCTCAGGAAGAAACTTTTAAGGACCCAGTAAATGTATAAGGAGTTCTAGTTAAATACAGACTTCTGTATATAACTAGTATATAATGATTTTTAGTGAATTAAAGAGTGAATCTTGATCTTTTTTGTGGGTAGATGCTTTTAAGGACCCAGTAAATGTAAAGCTATTTTCTAGCAGAGTCTGTAGTACAGACTCCAGTATATAAGAATTTTTAGTGAAATACAGACTCTTAGTGAAATACAGGCACCAGATCAAAGACTTGTTTACATCCATATGAGGAGCTATATTAAAAAAGCAACGATTATTCTATAGTACCATACAGTATATAAACACCTTATAACACATTTGGGATTATGACTCTCAACTTATAGTTTTTATTCAGTGTTTATATATATATATTTTTAGCTTAGTAGTGTATCTACACTTATCTCAGCAATTCATTGTATACTAAGAAGAATCTTGGCATATTTTGTTAGAGCTCGGTAACTTATTACTAATCTGTGTGTACAAGGCTTGTGTTGTGTATAGCACCAGGCATGTTGGGGCATGTTTAAAACTGACGAGACTTATAACCATGTCTCATTGTACGGGCATATTATGTATATGGCCGTGTTACAATATTACAGAATGTTTTATTCGTATTTTAAAAAAGCAATGACACGATATTGTAAAACAAGATTACAAGATTTTATTGTAATAAATAAATCTCAAAGACATTTCAAGCATTTAAAAGTACATACAGAATGATATAAAAGTGTCACATGTACAATTAACAAACACCATCACACACACGATAAAATAGATAATTAACAAGTACATAGGTTACATCGTGAGCCACATGGCTGGCAGTATCGGTAGAGACCTTTTTTAGGTAGTAGAGTTCCCCTTGTGGTGGCTAATGACGGCGAGTGCAGAGAATGAATTGTACGGGGTGCGGGATCTATCCTCATCGGTGTAGATACACCAGCGCTGGAGGCCATTTTTAATTCGTCTAAATGTTGTCTAGTAGTGGGATTACCCACAACAGTAGAGGGTATATTCAGTTCGGCCATAGCTCGCATAAACGATTCCCAACCCCTAGGTAAATTCCTGACGGTCAGAGCGTGACTCTGCGTTGTACTACGTACTAAATCCACTAAGTTAGACCCGGGTATTACAGAGCTTTTGAAAATAAATTCGGCTTTATCATTCCAGTCTGTCACACTCTTATTCTGGCGTAACCTGTTTAGTAAAAATTCAGCATTCTTTTTATATCTTTGGTTAATATGACCTACAATTTCAGCGATCTCGTGATTTTTTTTATCGGTGTCGGTATTTGGCGGTTGTTGATGCTCAGGACCCTGAGGGCTAACGAGATTTAAAGTTGTTAATTCTTTCGAGCTGCGTTTTGTATGTCACAAGTAGCGCTCCAGCACTGTGCTATACATTTTAATTTTCACATCGTCGGGGATGTCGCGTCGCTGTAAAACGGTGTTAATTTCATCATCGAGGCGTCGAATAGCAGTTTCGCGTATGCTCTCGGTGATTGGTGATCTTAGCTTGTGTAGCTCCTGTTTGGGGACTAGATACATTTTCTCAGCATGCTCCATTATTTGCCCGCGAGCAGACTCGTTATTATGGGTATTGCAAAGCCTAAAAGAGGACCGATAAAGCCACCGGTCTGATTCAGTACCCGTTTCTTTTTCTTTATGGACTGCGCTCTATCGCTAATGGTTCTTATAGCTTTACGCCACTTCTTCAGTATGCCTTTTTGGCGCTCTTTCAGCGGGATTCTGCCTTTTAAGATGTTTAAAGCAATCTCACCTATAGCGGTGATTAAATCCACGCTCGCATTGCGCAAAATAGATTTCCGGACGGATGGGGGTGCCTTCACCAGTGTTTTTAAGAGAGCCCAGTTACGCCGGAGTCTCTCGGACATCTTTACAGCACAACGCATACAGCGTGGAATGTGCGAGCCCGCATAAAATTCACTTTTTAGAAGCGTTTTTCTTCTGCACATAGACAGCTGGTAACGCCGGTGGAAACAACCCCGTCCGTAAGCGGTGATCCTCAGGTGTATTAGCTCTCAAATCGACCAGCAAATACCCATAAGGCTCCCACGTAGCATCCTCAAATGCTTCAAGGAAAAAACGTGTTTTTCCAGGATACATCTGACGAGCTAGTGTTAAAATTTGTAATTTATCTCGTGGATTGTTAAAAAGAACCATGTACTTTGTGTTTAAATTTATGGTACGGCTTTTCCTACCCTGACAAAATATGTTTTGTACCAGGTAGAAAATACTGAGATTTCTGTGGTGCACATACTTGGTAAATGCTTTTTCTATCTCACAATTATCGCTAGCGCTATCCATGAGATCATCAACAATCGCCAAATTCACCTTGCCCGGTGGGAATAATTCATCATCTACGAATGTATTCGGCAGACCCTCCACAAATCTGGTGTTGGGAAAAGAGAGAGAGATTTCATCATATAGTTTCTGCCAGCATGAATAAAACCAAACAATATTATCCGGCTTGTGAGAAAAACTACTTTCAATATTATACAGCAATTGTTTTACAAAATAACTCTTTCCAGAATTAGACGGCCCCGCTAGAATGCACGAGAGCGGGTGTTGTAGCCTCGTGTCCATCACAATACTGAGCTAATAGCCGTACGGCAGGGTAGTGAATTCGTCTAATAGGCGACGCTTTGTGTAGACACACTTCTGGGTCTTTTGTAGGACACGAGATTCAATATTCCAATATTTTTTATCTCTCACAATGCCCTGTTGCTGTACGACGATGCGCTTCTGAGTTTCAGGGTCTGAATTACGGGGGTAGTCCAGAACTAGATCTTTCAGACTGGTAAAATTGATAGATTGCGAGTTACCAACATTTAGCGTTATTCCCTTCACTTTTAAGACAGTCTTCCCTGTGTTGAGCTTGTACCCGTAAGTTTTGGGCCCTGCAGAAACAAACTCTGTGATGTATGTGCCCTCGGGTATTTCACTAGTCAATTCCCCCAGGTAATCGCCTAGAGGCGGCTGCCATTCACCTTCCCTGTGCACAAAAATAACTGAATCTGTGTCGTGATAAAGGCACCTCTCCTGCAGCCTGTCCAGCAGAGAATAGAGCTCTAGCCGCGCATACGCGGTGGTAAAGCAGGCTATAAAGATGTTTGTGTTTCTGTTGACTGTGTGGTGCCCCTCCGCATATTTCCAGTTAATGGTAGCGGTTTCGTCATCGATAAAATCCAGCGTAGAAATGTCATAGTAGGGCAGGAAGAGATACCTAAAAAGCTCATCAGGATCCCTAACAATCTTGGTGCTTGGTAGATTGGCCTTCTGAGCAAACTTTCCCCATAAAGAATTTAAGAAAAGTTTGGAGATCTGCCTTTTAGCGGGGTTGACGGCTATATTTTCAGGTCGCAACCGCACACCCTCTTTTTCAAGAAAACTGTCAATGTACTGCTTTTTCTTGGTATCATCGGTGCACCAGCTAGGATACCCTGACGCCTCCTGCTTATCCCTAAGGTGTAATTTAATGTAGGGTGCAAACAGATCAGCGCTGGTATTTGGAAAATGCCATATTTCATAGATGCGGGCGATCCGGTACCCTTTATCTATCGCCAGCTCGAGCTCTATGGTGCACCAGGTACCTGTCAGGGAGCGTTCTTCATCACTATGCCGGCACTCCTCTGCCTCTGAATTTACAGCGCATGTATAGCAAAGGGGGAACATCAATTTTTTGTCGAGTTTTACCGGTAGAACGGGAAAAAATAAATCTCTCGGGGATAGACCTTGACTCTAGCTAAGCCAAAGTATTTTTTAATGAAACCAAAGTTGTCATAGATGTTGTCGGGGTGACCTACAGGATATGTTTTAGTTTTGTTTACAAAGGGGTACAGACTGGTGAAGTCGTAGTAATGTAAAGTCTCATCAGCTTCCACCTGGTGATAGAGCTTAATGGCGTTAGTGCGACCCCCATAAAGCGCATCGCGGGGGTCTAAGGGGGCAGGGAAATCCATTTGATGGAGAAATGCCTGGAGGTTAGAATCGTTTTTAGCCATTTCACGCCACTCGTGCTCCCATATCACTCTTATGGTGTACCCGCGCAGCTGCAGGTAACGCTTTTTAGCTAAAAATGCATGATATAATTGACCGTAGGTGGTGTTTGTAACTTTATTTGTATCATTCTCATTATAGCATGATGGGCACCCGTGGAAAAAACAGCCTTGAAATTCAAAAGCTATGTGCTGACCGCTAACATAGGCATAACCATCTAGAAAATACTGACCGAGTTGTTTCTCACCCCCTCTTAAGGCATGCTGAATGTCAATGTTCTCGGTATGCGCTACATACATGAGCCACTGTATAGCGGCGGATGAGTAGCGCTTTTTCACCTTGTGATAATTATCACCCGGTAAAATGGCGATAGTTTTTTCTGGTAGAAATTTAAATCGATACATTGACATACATACAGAGGCCAAGGTGATGAGTTGAAAAGGATCAATACAGCTGCTCTCCACAACCATTTCTTTTTGAATGTCGCAGTATTTTTTAACACTTTTCAGCGTCATTTCCATAATGCGCTCTCTATAGATCTCACAGGCTCGTCTCAAAATTTCAACATCCTGTTTACAGTATGATTTTAGTTCACTCTTGAAGTCAAAAACTGTATGTTTCTCACCCTCATGCCACGCCAGGAACTCTACCTTCTCATCCGGGGCCATGTACTCCAACCCATAATATTTCACATCGGGTATGACACCTACATAGTTTTGGTTTTCTCGGGTGTTAAAAAAGTGTGGAAAATGACCTTTGGCACCTGAAAAGCCCATGGCCTGAGGTAATTTACTGAGCTTCATGGGGATAAAATTTAGTGAGTCTATGAATCTTATAGACAAATCGGGCACCGTCACACACAAGAGCCGGCCACCTTGGGCTATCAGCTTTACTTGCAGCTTTTCAAAAATCAGCTCCTTAACAATAAAGTAAGAATCATAGCGCCCTGCATTGTGGGCTATAAATGTATACCCTGAAAATTTCCCGCTGGTAAAGAACAGTAAAAAGTCATGCGTGCAGCTATCACCTTCAAACTCCCAGGACTGCTCACCACTCAGAGTTGTGGCATAAATGTAATTTGGGCTGTGTGTGCCTGTCTCTTGCATACATTCAAAATCGTAAAAGATATAACAATCTGTTTCGTCCTCCGCTACATAGCGTCGCATGTAACAGAGATGGGCGTCAAATTTATTTACACGCGCACGACATACGGTGCAACGGAGCCCCGCACATTCATGCACGCCCTCGCTATTCCTGAACACAAAGCGCTGGCACTCATCACAAAATATTTTAAGCCTGCAGAATGACAGATCATTCAGAGCTAATTGTTTGTGGCGCTCTAAACACTCACTAGAGCGACAATGAACCCGACATACGGGCACCGTGGTGTTTGTTGTACACCGGCACACTCCACACAATCCACTCTTTGACAAGCTTTACAAAAATATTGACATGAATGGGTGTTCTTGTTAGTATACAGTGAATTGCTGAGATAAGTGTAGATACACTACCAAGCTAAAAATATATATATAAACACTGAATAAAAACTATAAGTTGAGAGTCATAATCCCAAATGTGTTATAAGGTGTTTATATACTGTATGGTACTATAGAATAATCGTTGCTTTTTTAATATAGCTCCTCATATGGATGTAAACAAGTCTTTGATCTGGTGCCTGTATTTCACTAAGAGTCTGTATTTCACTAAAAATTCTTATATACTGGAGTCTGTACTACAGACTCTGCTAGAAAATAGCTTTACATTTACTGGATCCTTAAAAGCATCTACCCACAAAAAAGATCAAGATTCACTCTTTAATTCACTAAAAATCATTATATACTAGTTATATACAGAAGTCTGTATTTAACTAGAACTCCTTATACATTTACTGGGTCCTTAAAAGTTTCTTCCTGAGACTTATAAAATCAAGAAGCGCTCTTTAATACAATAAAACTCCACAGACTAATCTAATCCAGTGGATAAAATATCAATAGAGATGAATAAATCACTTTGATTGAAATTCACAAATCCACCAGACCAGATTTCCCAGCCTGAGCAAAGTTCAGCCACAGATTTCCCAGCCTGAGCAAAGTTCAGCCAGGGGGCGTGATGACCTGGATCAATCTGACAGGGAGACGGATTAAATGATAGGGGGCGTGACGACCTGTCAGATTGAGTTTGACGAATACTATACCTCCTATACTACTCATAGAGTATAATGTAGAGCCCTTATAGTGCAAAATGCAGCTTCTCCATATATCATAATGCAGCCCCTACACAGAGCAAAATGCAGCCCCCACACAGAATATAAAGCAGCCCCCCACACAGAGTATAATGCAGCCACACACACAGTATAATGCAGCCCCCAACACACATATAGAGTATAATGCAGCTACACACAGTATAATGGAATCAATAGAAAGAGATCCAATAATATGGTGCCAAACAATACATATAAACCCGTCTGAAATCACTACACGTTCAAATTAAGGAAAAGATGAAAGATAATCAGAGAAGGCACACTCAACACAATATTCAATAAATCAATAACAAATCTTTATTATAATCGAGAAATATATACAAAACCAATAAAAAGATGCCTCAAATGCGAGGGACAAGCCAAGTTTCTCCTAAAAATACATGTTGCCTACCAACACAAGTTTATTATCTACTAATATATTGGCATAACTACTGTTTGCAAGTTTGTTTTTCCCGGTATTATCAGTATTCAATGATAATTATTAACATTTATATTTAAGAGAGTCTATGTTACTTAAAATTTCACTCTACGCTCCAAAAACTTACCAATAATTGGATTCCCATGAAATGCAGCGATAGCTTGTCCAATAAAGTTAGCATCTGCAGAATTATAGCAGCATGTGTAACAAGCTTTATTTTATCAGTTCTTCTCCTGGTAATCCTCTGTAATAAATATTATTGACTAATATATATCTATTGGTTTTAGTTCACATTTACAAGATCTGGTTGTAACAACTACGTCTTTAAAATGACCTCTGGGATATCAGAAAGATTAGAAAACTACCGATCTCTGGCCGCTCAGTGAGCACAAGCCCTTTTCTTTGCGTGCAAGGTAGTATATTGACTTACTTAGGAAGAAAGACTGTTGAAGTGGAGTGTGTGTGCAATGAAGCAGATAACCATCAGCAAACAGAGGAAATTGTTAGCTAACACAGCCTAGATGGAGCACACTGAATTGACTTTTGCTGTCTGATCAATGCAAAATTTGATAAGCTGCTCCTGCCAATGCATTAAGCTATATCCCCATAAGACTAGAGGTGATGCCAGGATTGCACTGGATCGGTCTTTGCTGCAGATTATACTCTTCCGTTAAAAATGTTCTAACTGGATTTCGTTTCCCAATTTAGTAGAATTAACATTCAATCTAAAAAAAATATGTGTAATTTAATAGTAAATTTCAGGCATTAAAAAAAATACCTCATTTGCCATTGATCAAATATGTTTAACGCATTCATGACCATAGGTCATGGGTTTTTATTTCATTTTTTTTAATTATTTTTGTTTTTATGTTACATTTCTTTTTACACTGTGCTCGCCATAAGGTCAAAAAATAACCTGTGAGGGTCATTGCATATTTACCTATAATATTTTTATTGATTTCCCTTGTAACTGGTGAATGCATATTAGCACCAGTTAGGGTAGGTGCAGATGAGTGGATTTTCGGTTCAAGTGCAATCTGACAAATCATCAGATTCCATTCGGACCAATGTTATTCTATGGGGACGTGAACATGTTTGACGTGTCTGTCCAAGAGAAAAATCACTGCGTGCCCGAGTTTGATCCAATATTTGGATCGCACTCAGACAATCAAGTCAATGAGTTTGTGGAAACCAGCAGACAGCACTTGGATGACATCTGTGTGCAGTCCTATTTCTGTGGCCTCACAGAATGCAGAAGTTGTAAACATTGTTTTCTCCTTCTTCTCCTCATCCGAAAGAATCAGATCACACTATGATCACACTCTGATGAGAGAGTCTGCTGCCGTCTGCACAAGATCGCTGGGAGGAGAAGGAGGAAGCACTGTTTCTTCTTCCTGAACTGCATACATAGCGCTCGTTCAGTGATGTGTTTACAGTAATCATGAAGGCAGAGATGTTAATAAACTATCTCTGCCTTTTTTATGTTGAGTGCAGCTGTGTCTGACAGATAACTCATCGTTCCTTCAGATACACGATCGCTGTGCAGCTGATGA
>JARQOD010000003.1:576940383-576977560 GCA_033576555.1 Oophaga sylvatica | reverse complement strand
GAGGGACATTGCAGGATCAGGGAGAGGGGGCAGAAACATCTCAGACAGGGCTTGGTTTTTGGAGTTTGTTGCTAAATATAAAAGGGGATAAAAAATTAACAATTAACTTTTTCAGTGGTAAGAGTCCAAAAAAGCGTGGAAAAAAATTATGGGTTCAATTACTCACCAATAGGGTATTACGTGCTCTGTGGTACATTTTGGTGGTATATAACACCCAAATAAGCGTTGAATTTTTTTCTGGATTCAATTACTTATCTATCCAGTATTATATGCTTTGTGATATATTTCTGTGTTATATAATTCTCCAAAAAGAGTTGAAAAAATTTTATGGATGGTATATTATACTACAAAGAAGAGTTGTAATTTTTTTTTGGATTCAATTACTCATCCACAGATTATTACATGCTTTGTGGTACATTTTGGTGGTATATAATGCTCAAAAAAAATGGCTGAACATTTTTTCTGGGGTCAATTGCTCACCTACAAAGTAATATGTGCTTTCTGTTAAAATTCAGTAATATATAACAATCCAAAAAAGTGTTGAAAAATATATTTGGATGAAATTACTCATCCATAGATGTATTATGTGCTTTTTATGAAAAATTTGTCAGGATTCATATAATCATCCATAGAGTATCAGGTGCTCTCTGTTATATTTAGGAGGTATATAACACTCCAAAAAAGCATTGAAAAATTTGTTAGATACAATTAGTCATCCATGGAGTATTAGGTGCTTTCTATTACATTTTGGTGGTATGTAACACTCCAAAAAAGCATTGAAAAATGTGTCTTGATTAAATTACTCATCCATACACTATTACATACTTTGTGTTTAATTTTGGAGGGATATTACATAAAAAAAAGTTCCCAATTTTTTTATAAATTCAATTAGTCATGCATACAGTTTAATGCAGTTCTTGTTTGTTACATTATAGAGGCACATAAAACCCCAAAAAAAGTTCCAAAATTTTTCATGGATTCATCCCTAGTTTAACGCAGTTTTTTATCACATTACGGTGGTATATAAAACTAAAAAAGAACCTTCCCAATGGATTCAATTAGTTATCCATACAGCTTAACATGCTTTGCGTAAAGCTACAGTGGGTTCAAATGTTCAAAAACCACTTGGCCTAGTACAGTGCACAAAATAATTTTGTTTAAAAAAATCACTATTGTCATTTTTACTGTAGAACTTGGTTTGTGTGAAATTGAATTGTTTGCAATAAAAATCAAAATTGGCTTATATGTTAATATTTCCCCATTACACTACAAAAAAGCATTAAAAAATTGGGTGGATTACAGTTCTCACCCATTCATTATTCTGTGGTCTGGGGTACACTTTTGTGATTTATAAAACTGAAAAAGCTTCAGCAACTGTAATAGCTAAAATTCCAAAAAAGCCTTACACTATTCCATGGTCTGTGGTACATTTCTGTGAATATAACACTCTCCATAAAGCATTAAAAAAATTAGCTGGATTACATTTCTCACCCATACACTATTCTGTGGTCTGTGATATCTAAAACTCTAAAAATTGTTAAAATAATTGGCTGGATTACAGTTCTCACCCAAACACTTAGCCAAGGTCTGTGAAACATTTCTATGAACTATCATACAGAAAAAAGCTTAACATTTTTATGCTAGTTTAAATTTCTCAGTTCTACAATATTACATGATCTTGGGTATATTTCTGTGATATATAACACTCCAAAAAAGCGTTTGTTTAAATTCAAAAATTATTTGTATGTGGTATTATAAACTTTTCATCACCCATACTGTATGAGTATACCGGTGGCTTTTGGCAGTACCGTTTCAAGTAGTGGACAACCCCTTTATTGGCTGCTGATGTAAAAAACAGGTTGCACATGGATGACAAGTGACAAAAAAATCATCCCACTGTTCTCCATAAAAATATGAACAATTTTTCATACAGTCTGGGAACCTACCCTAACACCACTGTAAAGTTTTAAGGTTATGGTCTGGTGTCTACAGTAACGCAAATCTCTACAATCTCTTTTGCAGTACCTAAAACAAGATGGCTGCCTCCATAACCATGTAAAATACAATATAAAAATATACCATCAGAAAATGAAACTACTGCAAATATTATGTATATGCTTTTAATTTATGATTATAATATACCGTATAAGCTGAGCGAAAATAGACAAACCTTATGATACGATAGATCTAAAAGTATAAAAACTGTAATAGTTTAGAGAGTTTTGCTCTAGATAAGTTGTGGTTTCCCGGCACAACTTAGATCATATAAATATTCTGAAAATTGCTGTGCTAGAGGTCACCTCCATATGCTCAGTGTCATAAAACAGCAAGAAACAATAGTCTGTTAAGGTACTCATTGATATTTCACAGCATATCACCAGCACTATAAAATCTCTGCCTATTTTAATCAAGATTTTGACTTGAAAGTCCTTAGGGCATGCATCTAGAGTTACACTTTTTTTCCTAAGCAAAAATGGACCTCTGCTGTGCGCACTGATGCCACAGCCTTTTATCTCTTCAGGTTAAACTCCTACTGATACAAGTTATTTCCTCACTTTAAAAAAGTTCTATGTGGAGGACACCCTCCAGGCTTTATTTCCAATGTGGTCTACGAGATGCGAATAGTCCTAGAGTTATCGTACACTGTAATTCCGATCTCCAGATGTGCAGCTATCATGAATCCAATGTTGACTTTATAGTAAATATAACAGATTTCCTCTATAACTGTAAATATTATTGGAACACATAATAAAAGGTACTATGTGAAAGCTTTAGGCAGTTGTGGAAAAATTGCTACAATGAAGCAAGCATACAAAAAAGAAGAACTATTAGTATTTTTGTAATCAGTTAAAAAATGCAAAATGACTGAACGAAAGAGAAATCTGAAACAATATTTGGTGTGACTGACCTTTACCTTCAAAACTGCATCAATACTTCAAGGTACTTGTACAAAGTTTTTGAAGTGATTCAGCAGAGAGGTTGTTCCAAACATCTTGGAGAGCCAACCACAGATCCTGGGTTGATGTCAGTTTGCAGAAATCCTTCTGGATGATGTTGAGATCAGAGCTCTGTTGAGCCATGGGATCACTTCCAGAATTCCTTGTATTCCTCATTATTGAGAACACCAGAAATCCTCAACTCTAGTTGCAGAAAGGCAGCCTAAAACCTTCAAGGACCCTCCATCATGCTTCTCTGTTGCCTGCAGACACTTATTATTGTGCCACTCTCCAGCCCTTCAGCAATAAGACTGCCTTTTGTTTAAGACAAATATTTCCCATTTTGACTCATCAGTTTAGAGCATCTGATGCCATTCAGTGCCCTGCTGTTTTGAAGGTATTTTGATTTAGATTTCTCTTTTGTTCAATTACTTTGCATTTTGTTAATTGATACAAAAAGAACTTTTAACAATTTTTTCCACAGCTGCACAGTACTGTGCATCTGATAATTCCCCCTATATGTCATAAAGCTCTTTCTAGCTTCTTTATTTGTCACACCACTACTTCAATCGTCTTCTAAGTACAAGACCACTCCTTTCTTCCTGCCAGACTACTCCTCATTTAGCTTTTCTATACAAGAGAAAACACAACTTTATCAAACATTGCCCTTACAACACAGCCAGAGATGTCTCATAAAGCCAATCAGATCTCATACTTTGCACTGAGGATGGGCAACAGCCCGAAATATGTGTCTGCAAATTGAGATTCTGGTTTGGTTTTTATCCTAAGTCAGGTAACAAAACTCATTAAAGGGTCAATATTGACCTTTTAAGATTTCTCCTTTCAATAGGTGGCACTAGAGATCATATGCTCTTCCTCTCTGAAGACACAATTTGTATATCCAGAAAATAAAGAAAGCATTCGCTCGCTTAATGGGAAGTAACCAACCAGTTATGGCATCTGGCACCTGCAACCCTAAAAACATCTGTCTTCTTTTGGAGAAGCCTCTGGTTTGTCTCTTTTTCCCTATAGGACATTATTGCATTTAAGAAGTCCTTTAAGCCCTCTGACATGTTGCAAGGTTTGTTGAAGGATTGGTTATTAACATATAGAGTATGTATCTTCCTCCAATAGTTAGCATTAGAAAGACAGCACTCCTTCTCCTTGATGAGACTTAATTTACGTACGTTAAATTTGCATAAATCAATGTGTGCAGTGTAGCTGTGATGCTGCTCTTGAGTGATGTCTCCTGATTGGTGGTGAACAACTGTTACACATGAGGGAATGAGCTGTGAAGCAGGCGCGTGCAGAGAGCCTTGGACACTTCAAAGTAAGAGAGCGTGCAATGAACGCTTGTGGTTCAGGAGTGAGTTGGATGTAAACTCCTATTTCTTTGCCATACAACTAGTATGACCATCCATCTATGGACTGCTTTATCCTTTAACTATACACCCCTGCCAGCAATATTGAGGGGTCAAAGTGCTAACAGATTTCCTTTAAATTTGAGAATTAATTGTAACTCTTTTCAAAAGTCTACACCACATGTTTAATGCTGCCCTTTGTTATAAAATATACTGCTCTATTCTGGGAAATTTTAGGCTTTCTTTAAATTATTGAATTACATTTTTGGGGGCAAAATTATTTTATTTTGGCAATACTTTAACTCCACTACGATGTTGGATATTTCATCTTCTCCACTTTGTCAAGGAAGATGCTCCCTGCTATTTTCCAATCTGAATTTGTGATGAAAATTTAGCTACAAGTATCTCACCGGAGAATACTTTTAAGGCATATCATACTTTGGTTATTGTTCCTGCTTCTGTCTAAATCTGTCCAAGTTAAATAAAATTGTTTTGCTGGAGTATCAGTCACAAACTCCAACCTACGTACTGTATCATCCAAAGACTAAAGTTACCGACGTCTACAAATGCAACGCAAAGAAATGAGTCGTTTTGGTTTCATGTTCTGTTTAATGGAATCCAATGGAGATAAATTAACATATATAGAATAGCTGCAGGTAGACTCTCAGCGGAGACGCATTTTTATGTGCCGGAACAGAAGTCTGAGCGGCGTATCTTTATTATCGGAAGAACATTCTGGAGTCCTTGCTCCATAGAGAATGTGCCTCTTAGGGTTCACCTTAGAAATGTACAGGTGACCATGTATTTCATTTTAATGCGTTATTCACCATAAGCCTCTCAGTGGTAAAGGAAGTTACTCGGCATCAACGCCTTGTCCTATGTGCGAGTCCGGGGAGGTTGTTTCTTTCCTTCAGGCATAGTTCACATGGTATTTGCTCACATTCTGAATTTTTAAAGGGATAGACCAGTCTCCTTTATTTTTATTTTTTTATTCTGCTCTATGTTTAATGTCTTCCTCTTCATTTTTGACACATCTCAGTCCTCCGGTGGTGAGATGCGCTGTGAATTTTTACTTTGTGGGTCACATTGTTTTCAGATCATGACAAGTGAAAGAAAAAATGTTGAAATTTCTTTATGGTTTCTGCTTTTATTGTTTAGTAAATGTTATAGCTTATCCCTTTTCCTAATTTTTAATAAATTCTATTTTACATTAGTTTTACTTTTTACAGGAATAGTGCAGATTGTGAATGAACTGAAGCAATAAGGTACAGACTGAAGGTGAGGCTTATATCAGAAGACCACGGAAGAGGACTTTCATGGACATTGGGAATAAAAAGAAAAATAGTCAGCTCACCCATGAGAAGATCCGAAGGATGGAAAACCGGCGGTGTCGCAAAGGAAACAATGGGAGAGGAGAAGTTTTGGGGTATTAAAAATTGAAATGATGAGTGTTATGATTCGGTAGCTGAGGAGAGCAGGCAAAAAAGGAAATACACCAGAGCAGTTGGAAACTATGAGATTGCAGTACCCTGACTAACCACCACAACTAGAGGCAGCCGTGGAGCGTTCCTACGTTGGTCCTAGACGCCTCGTCACAGCCTGAGAAACTAACTACACCTAAAGATAGAAAGAGGAAAGCTATCTGCCCTGGAGCAGATCCCCAAAGAACATAGAAAGCCCCCAAACATGTAATGGCGGTTAGACAAGAAGAAATACTGACACAGACAGAAAATAGTATGAGCAAACGTTGGGGCCCAAACTTACTAAATAGAAAAGGATAGGAAGGGTACTTACTGCAATCCCAAAAAACCCTGAAAAGCACCAACTCTACTAATTTCAAAAACACCTGAGATCACACGACCTCTACCACCTAAATTAGTTCTCTGGTGTAACCAAAAACAAAACAGCAGCCACTGAAAAACCTGGAAAAAGCAAATGTACAAACATCAGTGGCTGAACTGAACTGAGAGGGCAAAAGCCCCCAGAGGGGACCCTGAAGGCCCCCACAGAAGTGCAGGACAAAATGCAAAAAATCAAGCACAAAACAAAAAGAAGAAAATGTCTTATCTGTTAGCAGGAGATTCAGACACGACACAGCAGGCTACCAAGGAAACAGGAATCAAGGATTGAGACCAGAACAATTGATCACCGGCAACCCTGATGGGAAGGCGACTCCCTTATATAAGACCAGTCAGTAACACCTGATTCCCAATCCTCACAATCTTCACTGGACAGTCCGTACCGTTGTAACCACCAGAGGGAGCTTCTGCTCAGAACTCATTTCCAGCCTATTCACAACAGTACCCCCCCCTTGAGGAGGGGTCACGAACCCTCACTAGAGCAACCAGGTCGGTCAGGATGAGTTCTATGATAGCACGGATGAGTCTCCTAGCATGGATGTCCGAAGCAAACACCCAAGAATTGTCTTCCTGACCATAACCTCTCCATTTAACCAAATACTGGAGTTTCCGTCTAGAAAAACGAGAATTCAATATTTTCTCAACCACATACTCCAGATTGCCCTCAACCAAAACAGGGTCAGGAGGCACAGTAGTAGGAACCACTGGCTCAACAAACCTCTTCAACAAGGACTTGTGGAACACTTTATGGATCTTAAATGTCCCTGGAAGAAGCAAACGAAAAGAAACAGGATTAAGAATCTCCATGACCTTATAAGGTCCAATGAACCTAGGCTTAAATTTAGGAGATGCCACTCTCATAGGAATATTTCTTGAGGACAACCAGACCAAGTCCCCCACTTTAAACCGAGAACCATCAGTCCTATGCCGGTTAGCAAACCGCTGGGCCCTCTCCTGAGAGAGGGACAACCTCTCCACTACCTGGTCCCAAATCTGTTGCATACGCTCCACAACAGAGTCAACACCTGGACAGACAGAAGCCTCCGTCTGTCCTGAAGAAAATCGAGGGTGAAACCCAGAATTACAGAAAAATGGAGACATCAAAGTGGCAGAGCTAGCCCTATTATTAAGAGCAAACTCAGCCAAAGGCAAAAAAGAGACCCAGTCATCCTGATCAGCAGACACAAAGCATCTTAGATAAGTCTCCAATGTCTGGTTTGTTCTCTCAGTTTGACCATTGGTCTGAGGATGAAACGCCGAGGAGAAAGACAATTGAACACCAATTTTAGAACAAAAGGTCCTCCAAAATCTGGAAACAAACTGGACTCCTCTGTCAGACACAATGTTCTCAGGAATGCCGTGTAAACGAACCACGTGCTGAAGGAACAAAGGCACCAATTCAGAGGAGGAAGGCAACTTAGGTAATGGCACAAGATGTATCATCTTGGAAAACTATCGCAAATCACCCAGATGACGGTCATTCT
The DNA here is from genome assembly GCA_033576555.1 of Oophaga sylvatica. NCBI lineage: Eukaryota > Metazoa > Chordata > Amphibia > Anura > Dendrobatidae > Oophaga > Oophaga sylvatica. Next base: position 576,969,920 of record JARQOD010000003.1, on the reverse strand, counting down.
CTGAGAAACAGGGAGGTCGGAAATGAAATCCATAGAGATATGGGTCCATGGTCTCTTGGGCACAGGTAATGGCATCAACAAACCACTAGAACGAGAGCAAGGCTTGGAGCGAGAGCAAGTCCCGCAGGACTGCACAAACTCCCTGACATCACGAGACAAGGTAGGCCACCAAAAGGACCGACTAACCAAGTCTCTGGTACCAAAAATTCCGGGATGACCGGCCAACGCGGAACAATGAATCTCAGACATTACACTCTTTTTCCACTGGTCCGGTACAAACAATTTCCCAACAGGGCAGCGCTCGGGCTTATCCTCCTGACACCCCTCCAGAGCCAGTCTCAAATTGGGCGAGATGGCGGAAAGAACTACACCCTCTTTCAAAATAACAGAAGGATCAGATAACTCAGGAGAGTCCGCCAGGAAACTCCTCGAGAGGGCATCCGCCTTAACATTTTTAGTGCCAGGAAGAAATGAAACCACAAAATTAAAACGTGTGAAAAACAAGGCCCACCTGGCCTGTCTAGGATTAAGTCGCCTGGCAGATTCCAGATAAACTAGATTCTTATGGTCCGTAAGGACCACCACCTGATGTTTGGCTCCCTCCAGCCAATGTCTCCACTCTTCAAAAGCCCACTTCATTGGCTAATAACTCCCGATTAACCCACGTCAATAAATTACGTTCAGTGGAGAGAAAATTTTCGAGAGAAAAAGGCACAAGGGTTACTTTTAGATGGTCTCTGGTATCTCTTTGGGCCAAAACGGCACTGTGAGGAACTCAGCCGCCGCCACACGGTAGCCCGGGTATCACAGCTTCTGATACCACCGCCGCTACCACATGTGACGGACGATCCCTTTCCTCCCACGTCACCAATGGGACGTAACTCCACAGGTACAGCTCTCCGGCGCCCCCCTTTGTCTCTCAGGTCAGTAAGAGAATTGCACCTAGAGCAAATGGCCGCCGGGGAAGGTGTCCTGCTACCCACTGGGTATTCTAAGATTCGTGATCAGAGTAAAAGCATCAGCCCAAGATTAATTTTATGGTTTAATTTGCCTTAAGGGCGCACTAGATAATTACAGAAATATACAGTAAAGCTATACAACGTAATTACAATGGAATGGCAGTCAGAGTAAAAATACAACAATAATGTACAAGGCTTAAAGGTATAAGCTATGGATCAATATTACCGGGTATTATGGTCATGGGAAGGCCTTGGCTCTGCCATTCCCAGGTACAGTCTTCAGTTCCTGAATAGTCCCTTGGTCTTTCCTAGACCATCTTCTTGGCTTCTGTGTGTGAAAAGGAATGAGACCAACAGCCTGGTCATGGCTAGTTCTTAGACCTGCTAGGCCCATCCCCATTGCTTTGAAGCACGCATATTAATTGGCCTGCAATTCATATGGAGCAGGAAACAATGCCTGAGCTTGGGCTATTTACCATACGACTGACCATCTCATTCAGTCACTGGCCTAGACTAATTAGCATGTAAAGGCCTATTGATTCCTAGTGGACATCAAAACCTGTCGTACTGGATATGCTAATAGGCAATGTGTAGCTAAAAGTCTGTGGCTGTGTGAACTGACAAAATGGAGGCTGGTACAGGCCCTATACAAAATGGCGACAACCTTTTCCTTACACCTCCCTGCTTTTGAGGGCGCTAGGGGGTATCACATTCCTGTGTTCCCCCGTGCGCCCTACCGCACCCTCTCTTTGGCTACGGTGGCAGATCCACGAGGATTTCTGACTCTCTGTCCTCTGAAAGGTTGCACACTGGTTGGGCATAGCCTCCCGCTCATGTGGGCCTTCATCATGTTCACATGGAAGGCCTTCCTCCTTCCACGGGCGTGGTCCAGGGTGACCAGGTAGGTGACGGCGTTGAGCTGCTCGTGCACGAGGTATGGACCCTCCCAGGCTGCCTGAAGCTTGTTTTGTGGTACGGGGACCAGTACCCACACCTTTTGACCCACCTGGTAGGTCCGCTCACAAGCATTCTGGTCGTACCATCGCTTCTGGTCAGCCTGAGCTTGGGCCATATTGTCATGCACCAGCCGCGTCAAGGCCATCATTCGGTCCCGGAAGCGCACGACATACTCAATGACCGACACTCCAGGGGTGGCTAAATCCCCTTCCCATGCTTCCTTCACCAGAGCAAGGGGCCCCCGTACACGTCGCCCGTACAGGAGCTCAAAGGGGGAGAACCCCGTTGAGGCCTGTGGAACCTCCCGGTAGGCAAACAGCAGGTGTGGGAGATACCGCTCCCAGTCTCTCCCGTGGGAGTCGACCAACATCCTCAGCATCTGCTTTAAGGTGCCATTGAACCGCTCACACAAGCCATTGGTCTGTGGGTGATACGGGCTGGCCACCAGATGTTGCACCTGTACCTGCTTACAGAGAGACTCCATCAGCTGCGACATGAACTGGGTCCCTCGGTCGGTGAGCATTTCCTTGGGAAACCCCACTCTGGAGAAAATCTCCAGTAAGGCAGTGGCCACTTTGTCGGCCCGAATGGACGACAAAGCTACCGCCTCCGGGTACCGGGTGGCATAGTCCACTACCGTTAGTATGAAGCATTTCCCGGAGCGGCTGGGAGTGGACAGAGGTCCAATGAGATCCACAGCCACCCTCGAGAAAGGCTCTTCGATGATGGGCAGAGTTACCAGTGGGGCTTTGGGGCGCGGCCCCGCCTTCCCCACCCTCTGACAGGTGTCACACGAACGGCAGTAGGCTATCACCTCGGTCCTCATTCCAGGCCAGTAGAAATGCTGAGCTAGCCTGGCCCTGGTTTTAGTGATCCCTAAGTGTCCGGCCATTGGAATCTCGTGTGCGATCCGCAACAATTCCGCCCTGAACGGATGGGGCACCACTAACTGTCGGTCCCTGGGCCACGCCTCCGGTGAACCCTGCTGGACCGTTACCCGGTACAGCCGTCCCTGGTCCCAGACCACTCGCTCGCGGTCGGACTCCAGGGGAGGCTGTGCCGCCTGTTCCTTGAGAGTCTTCAGGCTAGGGTCAGCTTCCAACGCTGCCTGAAATCCCTGACTAGATATGGCAAGAATTGATGAAACTGCCCTGTCCTCTGTCAGTTCCCCGGGATCTGTCTCCTGGCTACTGTCTGACTCGGCAGCCACTTGGTCAGAGAGGGGGAAACCGTCGGACCTCCGCGAGGCTCCTTGGGCTTCAGCGCTCCCACTCCTGGTAACAGCGGCCACGACCGCTGAGACCACGGGTAGCACCTGCTTTCCCTCCTCCTCTGACCAAGTCGCCGGGTCAGGCAGACTTCCCTGACTTCCTGACATCCCGGATGTGGGGAACTCCTGACCTGGGGTCCTACCTGGTGGCTCCTCTCCCGGGACACCCCTCCCCCCATGGCCTGTTCCTCTTCCTGCAGGGGCCCTAGACTCAGCAGGCTGGATTCACTTAGGGGCCCTACACTGCCCATAGCAGCCCCTCCCTCCACCTCTGAGCTCTCCCCTACAGCCTCCTCACCTGTCCTCACTGTGAGCCCTGTGTGTGTAGTGTCAGTGCATGGCTTACCATCAGGTTTCACTCCCTCCTCCACTGTTGGAGGCACATTCAATACATTAACATTAGCATTCACAGTAGAGTCATGACATTCTTGGGGAGCCGGACTTGGGGGTTCAGTGGCCACATACTGGGACACTAGCCGCCCCAAATCGGTCCCAAGCAACACATTTGCAGGAATATTCGGCGTTACTCCCACCTCCCGCATCCCCCTCCCGGCACCCCAATCCAAATACACCTTGGCAACGGGCAGCGCCGGTTCAACGCCTCCAATTCCGGAGACGGAAAGGGTTTTCCCAGGTACCAAGTCTTGAGGGGACACCACCTCAGGGCGTACCAGGGTTCGTTCAGCGCCTGTGTCCCGCAGTCCCATGACCGCTGAGCGGCCGATGGTGACGGGTTGGTAATTGTCTAGGGACCTCCCACCACCCCCTCCCACACACAAAACAGTGGACGGTTTCTGGGACAGGGATGGGGCCTTCTGGCGCTGGGGACATGCAGCCTTAAAGTGTCCTGGCTGATTGCAATTATGGCAACGTCTGGGTTCTGTTCCTGGCCTGGAGAGGGCAGCAGGGGGGTACACCCCTTGCACTCTGGGGGCTGGATATGGGGCTGGGGCAGGATTGGGCTTACCCCCTCTCCAGGTGTGCTGGCAGGCTTCTTTGGCTCCGGCGCCCTGTTGTTGGCATACTCGTCTGCCAGGGCGGCTGTAGCAGAAGCCCCCTTTGGTTTCCGGTCACGGAGGAACTGCTGGAGGTCCTCTGGGCAGTTCCACAAAAATTGCTCCATGACAAACAGTTCCTGGACCTCCTGGCGGGTAGTGAGCTCTAGACCCGAGGTCCAGTGCTCCGCAGCTCTCAGCAGGGCCCGCATGTGGTCGGTCCAGGTGTCCTTTGAACCCCGCTGCAGGCTCCTGAACTTCCTGCGGTACGACTCCGGGGTGAGGTTGTAGTGCTGGATCAGGGCCCGCTTGATGCTGTTGTAGTCCTGCTCCTCCCCGGCAGGTAAGTCCCCCAAAACTTCCAGGGACTTACCCTCAAACGGGGGGTCAGGTACCTTGCCCACTGATCCGGGGCCAGATGATGTTGGAGGCATGTCCTCTCAAAAGCCAGCAAAAAGGAATCCAGGTCTCCATCCTTTTCAAGCAAGGGAAAGTCCTCCGCCCGGACCTTGGAAGCCCTTGTCTCCGGTGGGCCTGGTGCGTCCAGTGGGGGCCCGTGCTGAGCCATCTCCAGTCGGTGCCGGCGCTCCGCTGCTCTCTCTGCCGCTGCATGCTCCCGCTCCGCTGCTCTCTCTGCCGCTGCTTGCTCACGCTCCGCAGCTTCACGGCGTTCTGCTCGCTCATGTTCTGCTGCTTTCTCTGCCGCCACCAGGAGTCTGTCATAGGCGGCGTCATTACCAGCCTCGAGCTGTGCCATAGCCGCTTGGAAGAGGGTCTCCGATCTGGACAGGCTGGGACGGGCAGGGGGTGGACAGTCCACTGTGAGACTGAGCACGGGGGTCGGGCTCCTTGGGGAGCCCTGGCTGAGCTCCAACTCATCGGTATCGAACCCCTCATAGGCCACAGCATTGGCCTCCCCCTTTGCCCTACTCCTGGTGCCTTCCGCCATCTTGGGAACCTTTGGTTACTGAAACACAGCTGCAACCCTGACCTTGCACACAACTTGTTATATTTACACTCTGACCGTCTAGTGCTGGGCTGACCTTAAGACCCCAGCAGTGAAAGTACTGCTGGTAGTCTCTAGTGTCTGGGAGTAGGGGTCCCACGCACACTATTACTCTGATCCCACCGCTGCCACCAATTTGTGAGGAACTCAGCCGGCCGCCACACGGTAGCCCGGGTATCACAGCTTCTGATACCACCGCCGCTACCACATGTGACGGACGATCCCTTTCCTCCCACGTCACCAATGGGACGTAACTCCACAGGTACAGCTCTCCGGCGCCCCCTTTGTCTCTCAGGTCAGTAAGAGAATTGCACCTAGAGCAAATGGCCGCCGGGGAAGGTGTCCTGCTACCCACTGGGTATTCTAAGATTCGTGATCAGAGTAAAAGCATCAGCCCAAGATTAATTTTATGGTTTAATTTGCCTTAAGGGCGCACTAGATAATTACAGAAATATACAGTAAAGCTATACAACGTAATTACAATGGAATGGCAGTCAGAGTAAAAATACAACAATAATGTACAAGGCTTAAAGGTATAAGCTATGGATCAATATTACCGGGTATTATGGTCATGGGAAGGCCTTGGCTCTGCCATTCCCAGGTACAGTCTTCAGTTCCTGAATAGTCCCTTGGTCTTTCCTAGACCATCTTCTTGGCTTCTGTGTGTGAAAAGGAATGAGACCAACAGCCTGGTCATGGCTAGTTCTTAGACCTGCTAGGCCCATCCCCATTGCTTTGAAGCACGCATATTAATTGGCCTGCAATTCATATGGAGCAGGAAACAATGCCTGAGCTTGGGCTATTTACCATACGACTGACCATCTCATTCAGTCACTGGCCTAGACTAATTAGCATGTAAAGGCCTATTGATTCCTAGTGGACATCAAAACCTGTCATACTGGATATGCTAATAGGCAATGTGTAGCTAAAAGTCTGTGGCTGTGTGAACTGACAAAATGGAGGCTGGTACAGGCCCTATACAAAATGGCGACAACCTTTTCCTTACAGGCACCTGCCCCAATTTCAGAGGCATCAACCTCCACCTGAAATGGTAGAGAAACATCAGGCTGCCGTAGAACAGGAGCAGAAGTGAATCTCTGCTTAAGTTCCTGAAATGCAGAGACTGCCTCAGGAGGTCAATTCACCACATCAGAACCTTTCTTGGTCAAATCAGTTAATGGTTTAACAATAACAGAGAAATTACCAATAAATTTACGATAAAAATTGGCAAAACCCAAGAATCTTTGAAGAGCCTTTAATGAAGTAGGTTGGACCCAATCACAGATGGCCTGAACTTTGACCGGGTCCATTTCAATAACAGATGGGGACAAAATGAATCCCAGAAATGAGATCCTCTGAACGCCAAAAAGACACTTTGATCCCTTCACATACAGAGCATTCTCTCTCAAAATCTGAACACAGTCCGAACATGTTTTACATGAGAGTCCCAGTCATTGGAAAAAATCAAGATATCATCCAAATAAACAATCAGAAATTTATCCACAAAATCCCTGAAAATGTCATTCATGAAGGACTGGAAGACAGAAGGAGCATTAGTGAGCCCAAAGGGCATCACAAGGTACTCAAAATGCCCTTCAGGGGTATTAAATGCCGTCTTCCATTCATCCCCGTGCTTAATGCGAATAAGGTTATATGCCCCCTGAGGTCCAGCTTGGTAAACCAAGTAGCGTTTTTCACCCTGGAAAACAGATCAGAGATCAAGGGTAACGGATATTGATATTTCACAGTAATATTGTTCAAGAGACGATAATCAATACACGGCCTTAATGAACCATCCTTTTTGGCCACAAAGAAAAAACCGGCACCTAAGGGTGAAGAGGATGGTCTGATATGACCCTTCTCCAATGACTCCTTGATATAAGACCGCATAGCGTCATGTTCAGGTACAGACAAGTTAAAAAGGTGACCTTTAGGGAATTTACTACCAGGCACTAATTCAATAGCGCAGTCATAGCTCCTATGGGGAGGTAAGGATGCAGATTTACTTTCGCTAAACACATCAGAAAAATCAATCAAAAAGTCAGGAACATCCTGAGCCTGGGGGGAGGCAGAAAAAACAGGAGTGTTAGTATTAACACATTGGCAGCCCCAACTGGTAACAGACACAGATTTCCAATCCAAAACAGGATTATGAGACTGTAACCAAGGGAAACCCAGTACGATAATGTCATGCAGATTATACAGAACCAAAAATTTGCAACTCTCCTGATGATCAGGTTCTACCCTCATTATCACCTGAGTAGAGAACTGAGGTTTATTCTCAGCCAAAGGGGTAGAATCGATCCCCAGTAGGGGAATAGACTTCCGTAGGGGTATCAAGGGAAACCCACAACGTTTAGCAAAATCAAAATCCATCAGGTTAATAGCTGCTCCAGAATCAACAAAAGCCTGAGCAGAAAATGAAGACAGAGAGCATATCAGGGTAACAGTTAATAAAAACTTAGTCTGAACACTACCCAAGACAACTGAGCGTGCAAAACGTCTTCCCCGCTTAGGGCAGACTGAAATAGCATGAGAGGCATCACCACAGTAGAAACATAACCCATTGCGCTTTCGAATTTCATGACGCTGTGCCCCAGAAACCACTCTATCACACTGCATGGATTCAGAAGCAGGTTCACAAGGCAACATTATTCCACGCATACCTTTCCGCTCACGCAAACGTCTGTCAATTTGAATCGCTAATGACATAGAATCATTGAGACCAGAGGGAACAGGGAATCCCACCATAACATCCTTTACATTATCTGACAGTCCCTTCCGAAAAAGAGCTGCCAAAGCGTCGTCATTCCATTTGGTCAGGACTGCCCACCTACGGAATCTCTGACAGTATAACTCAGCGTCCTCAAGCCCCTGACTTAATGCCAACAAAGTTTTTTCAGCTTGATCAGTGACATTAGGCTCATCGTACAATAACCCCAAAGCCGAAAAACGCATCAACATCACTCAAAACAGGATCCCCAGGTGTCAGGGAAAAAGCCCAAACCTGAGGGTCGCCGCGCAGGAGAGAGATGACAATTTGAACCTGCTGCGCTGCGTTCCCTGAGGACTTAGATTTTAAGGCAAAAAACAATTTACAGTTATTTTTGAAATTCAGAAACTTAGCTCGATCCCCTAAAAACAAATCTGGCATGGGAATCCTAGGTTCCACAACAGGCAACCTAGCAAGATAGGTAGCAATACTCCGAACTTCAGTGGCAAGCTGATCCACACGGCCAGACAACTGTGCAAACTCCATTGAGAGAGAAAAAAAAATCCTCCTCAGCACCCAGAGATACAGAGGGAAAAAAAAAATGCAACAAACAGAAAAAAAAAAATATCTCTGACAACTCTGACAACTTTTTTTTCTTTCCACAATATTTTTCCCTTCTGTGAGTACCATATAATTTTCAGTTTAGGCCGGTGATACTGTTATGATTCGGTAGCTGAGGAGAGCAGGCAAAAAAGGAAATACACCAGAGCAGTTGGAAACTATGAGATTGCAGTACTCTGACTAACCACCACAACTAGAGGCAGCCATGGAGCGTTCCTACGTTGGTCCTAGACGCCTCGTCACAGCCTGAGAAACTAACTACACCTAAAGATAGAAAGAGGAAAGCTATCTGCCCCGGAGCAGATCCCCAAAGAACATAGAAAGCCTCCAAACATGTAATGGCGGTTAGACAAGAAGAAATACTGACACAGACAGAAAATAGTATGAGCAAACGTTGGGGCCCAAACATACTAAATAGAAAAGGATAGGAAGGGTACTTACTGCAATCCCAAAAAACCCTGAAAAGCACCAACTCTACTAATTTCAAAAACACCTGAGATCACACGACCTCTACCACCTAAATTAGTTCTCTGGTGTAACCAAAAACAAAACAGCAGCCACTGAAAAACCTGGAAAAAGCAAATGTACAAACATCAGTGGCTGAACTGAACTGAGAGGGCAAAAGCCCCCAGAGGGGACCCTGAAGGCCCCCACAGAAGTGCAGGACAAAATGCAAAAAATCAAGCACAAAAACAAAAAGAAGAAAATGTCTTATCTGTTAGCAGGAGATTCAGACACGACACAGCAGGCTACCAAGGAAACAGGAATCAAGGATTGAGACCAGAACAATTGATCACCGGCAACCCTGATGGGAAGGCGACTCCCTTATATAAGACCAGTCAATAACACCTGATTCCCAATCCTCACAATCTTCACTGGACAGTCCAGTACCGTTTGTAACCACCAGAGGGAGCTTCTGCTCAGAACTCATTTCCAGCCTATTCACAACAGTACCCCCCCTTGAGGAGGGGTCACCGAACCCTCACTAGAGCAGCCAGGTTGGTCAGGATGAGTTCTATGATACGCACGGATGAGTCTCCTAGCATGGATGTCCGAAGCAAACACCCAAGAATTGTCTTCCTGACCATAACCTCTCCATTTAACCAAATACTGGAGTTTCCATCTAGAAAAACGAGAATTCAATATTTTCTCAACCACATACTCCAGATTGCCCTCAACCAAAACAGGGTCAGGAGGCTCAGTAGTAGGAACCACTGGCTCAACAAACCTCTTCAACAAGGACTTGTGGAACACGTTATGGATCTTAAATGTCCCTGGAAGGGAAAGCAAACGAAAAGAAACAGGATTAAGAATCTCCATGACCTTATAAGGTCGAATGAACCTAGGCTTTAATTTAGGAGATGCCACTCTCATAGGAATATTTCTTGAGGACAACCAGACCAAGTCCCCCATTTTAAACTGAGGACCATCAGTCCTATGCCGGTTAGCAAACCGCTGGGCCCTCTCCTGAGAGAGGGACAACCTCTCCACTACCTGGTCCCAAATCTGTTGCATACGCTCCACAACAGAGTCAACACCTGGACAGACAGAAGCCTCCGTCTGTCCTGAAGAAAATCGAGGGTGAAACCCAGAATTACAGAAAAATGGAGACATCAAAGTGGCAGAGCTAGCCCTATTATTAAGAGCAAACTCAGCCAAAGGCAAAAAGAGACCCAGTCATCCTGATCAGCAGACACAAAGCATCTTAGATAAGTCTCCAATGTCTGGTTTGTTCTCTCAGTTTGACCATTGGTCTGAGGATGAAACGCCGAGGAGAAAGACAATTGAACACCAATTTTAGAACAAAAGGTCCTCCAAATCTGGAAACAAACTGGACTCCTCTGTCAGACACAATGTTCTCAGGAATGCCGTGTAAACGAACCACGTGCTGAAGGAACAAAGGCACCAATTCAGAGGAGGAAGGCAACTTAGGTAATGGCACAAGATGTATCATCTTGGAAAACCTATCGCAAATCACCCAGATGACGGTCATTCTCTGAGAAACAGGGAGGTCGGAAATGAAATCCATAGAGATATGGGTCCATGGTCTCTTGGGCACAGGTAATGGCATCAACAAACCACTAGAATGAGAGCAAGGCTTGGAGCGAGAGCAAGTCCCGCAGGACTGCACAAACTCCCTGACATCACGAGACAAGGTAGGCCACCAAAAGGACCGACTAACCAAGTCTCTGGTACCAAAAATTCCGGGATGACCGGCCAACGCGGAACAATGAATCTCAGACATTACACTCTTTTTCCACTGGTCCGGGACAAACAATTTCCCAACAGGGCAGCGCTCGGGCTTATCCTCCTGACACCCCTCCAGAGCCAGTCTCAAATTGGGCGAGATGGTGGAAAGAACTACACCCTCTTTCAAAATAACAGAAGGATCAGATAACTCAGGAGAGTCCGCCAGGAAACTCCTCGAGAGGGCATCCGCCTTAACATTTTTAGTGCCAGGAAGAAATGAAACCACAAAATTAAAACGTGTGAAAAACAAGGCCCACCTGGCCTGTCTAGGATTAAGTCGCCTGGCAGATTCCAGATAAACTAGATTCTTATGGTCCGTAAGGACCACCACCTGATGTTTGGCTCCCTCCAGCCAATGTCTCCACTCTTCAAAAGCCCACTTCATGGCTAATAACTCCCGATTACCCACGTCATAATTACGTTCAGTGGGAGAAAATTTTCGAGAGAAAAAGGCACAGGGGTTACTTTTAGAGGTCTCTGGATCTCTTTGGGACAAAACGGCACCTGCCCCAATTTCAGAGGCATCAACCTCCACCTGAAATGGTAGAGAAACATCAGGCTGCCGTAGAACAGGAGCAGAAGTGAATCTCTGCTTAAGTTCCTGAAATGCAGAGACTGCCTCAGGAGGCCATTTCACCACATCAGAACCCTTCTTGGTCAAATCAGTTAATGGTTTAACAATAACAGAGAAATTACCAATAAATTTACGATAAAAATTGGCAAAACCCAAGAATCTTTGAAGAGCCTTTAATGAAGTAGGTTGGACCCAATCACAGATGGCCTGAACTTTGACCGGGTCCATTTCAATAACAGATGGGGACAAAATGAATCCCAGAAATGAGATCCTCTGAACGCCAAAAAGACACTTTGATCCCTTCACATACAGAGCATTCTCTCTCAAAATCAGGAACACAGTCCGAACATGTTTTACATGAGAGTCCCAGTCATTGGAAAAAATCAAGATATCATCCAAATAAACAATCAGAAATTTATCCACAAAATCCCTGAAAATGTCATTCATGAAGGACTGGAAGACAGAAGGAGCATTAGTGAGCCCAAAGGGCATCACAAGGTACTCAAAATGCCCTTCAGGGGTATTAAATGCCGTCTTCCATTCATCCCCGTGCTTAATGCGAATAAGGTTATATGCCCCCCTGAGGTCCAGCTTGGTAAACCAAGTAGCGTTTTTCACCCTGGAAAACAGATCAGAGATCAAGGGTAACGGATATTGATATTTCACAGTAATATTGTTCAAGAGACGATAATCAATACACGGCCTTAATGAACCATCCTTTTTGGCCACAAAGAAAAAACCGGCACCTAAGGGTGAAGAGGATGGTCTGATATGACCCTTCTCCAATGACTCCTTGATATAAGACCGCATAGCGTCATGTTCAGGTACAGACAAGTTAAAAAGGTGACCTTTAGGGAATTTACTACCAGGCACTAATTCAATAGCGCAGTCATAGCTCCTATGGGGAGGTAAGGATGCAGATTTACTTTCGCTAAACACATCAGAAAAATCAATCAAAAAGTCAGGAACATCCTGAGCCTGGGGGGAGGCAGAAAAAACAGGAGTGTTAGTATTAACACATTGGCAGCCCCAACTGGTAACAGACACAGATTTCCAATCCAAAACAGGATTATGAGACTGTAACCAAGGGAAACCCAGTACGATAATGTCATGCAGATTATACAGAACCAAAAATTTGCAACTCTCCTGATGATCAGGTTCTACCCTCATTATCACCTGAGTAGAGAACTGAGGTTTATTCTCAGCCAAAGGGGTAGAATCGATCCCCAGTAGGGGAATAGACTTCCGTAGGGTATCAAGGGAAACCCACAACGTTTAGCAAAATCAAAATCCATCAGGTTAATAGCTGCTCCAGAATCAACAAAAGCCTGAGCAGAAAATGAAGACAGAGAGCATATCAGGGTAACAGTTAATAAAAACTTAGTCTGAACACTACCCAAGACAACTGAGCGTGCAAAACGTCTTCCCCGCTTAGGGCAGACTGAAATAGCATGAGAGGCATCACCACAGTAGAAACATAACCCATTGCGCTTTCGAATTTCATGACGCTGTGCCCCAGAAACCACTCTATCACACTGCATGGATTCAGAAGCAGGTTCACAAGGCAACATTATTCCACGCATACCTTTCCGCTCACGCAAACATCTGTCAATTTGAATCGCTAATGACATAGAATCATTGAGACCAGAGGGAACAGGGAATCCCACCATAACATCCTTTACATTATCTGACAGTCCCTTCCGAAAAAGAGCTGCCAAAGCGTCGTCATTCCATTTGGTCAGGACTGCCCACCTACGGAATCTGTTGTGAATGGGTTTGAGATGAGTTCTGAGCAGAGACTCCCTCTGGTGGTTACAAGCGGTACTGGTCTGTTCAGTGAAGATTGTGAGGACTGGGAATCAGGTGTTACTGACTGTTCTTATATAAGGGAGTCACCTTCCCATCAGGGTTGCCGGTGATCAATTGTTCTGGTCTGAATCCTTCATTCCTGTTTCCCTTGTAGCCTGCTGTATCGTGTCTGCATCTCCTGCTAACAGATAAGACATTTTCTTCTTTTTGTTTTTGTACTATATTTTTGCATTTTGTCCTGCACTTCTTTGGGGGCCTTCTTGGTCCCCTCGGGGGCTTTTGCCCTCTCAGTTTAGTTCAGCCACTGATGTTTGTACTTTTGCTTTTTCCAGTTTTTTCAGTGGCTGCTGTTTTGATTTTGTTACACCAGAGAACTAATTTAGGTGGTAGAGGTCATGTGATCTCAGGTGATTTTGAAATTAGTAGAGTTGGTGCTTTTCAGGGTTTTCTGGGATTGCAGTAAGTACCCTTCCTATCCTTTTCTATTTAGTTAGTTTGGGCCCCAGCGTTTGCTCATACTATTTTCTTTCTGTGTCAGTATTTCTTCTTGTCTAACCGCCATTACTTGTTTGGGGGCTTTCTATTATCTTTGGGGTTCTGCTCCAGGGCAGATAGCTTTACTATTTCTATCTTTAGGTGTAGTTAGTTTCTCAGGCTGTGACGAGGCATCTAGGACCAACGTAGGAACGCTCCACGGCTGCCTCTAGTTGTGGTGGTTAGTCAAGAAGAAATACTGACACAGAAAGAAAATAGTATGAGCAAACGCTGGGGCCCAAACTAACTAAATAGAAAAGGATAGGAAGGGTACTTACTGCAATCCCAGAAAACCCTGAAAAGCACCAACTCTACTAATTTCAAAATCACCTGAGATCACACGACCTCTACCACCTAAATTAGTTCTCTGGTGTAACAAAATCAAAACAGCAGCCACTGAAAAAACTGGAAAAAGCAAAAGTACAAACATCAGTGGCTGAACTAAACTGAGAGGGCAAAAGCCCCGAAGGGGACCAAGAAGGCCCCCAAAGAAGTGCAGGACAAAATGCAAAAATATAGTACAAAAACAAAAAGAAGAAAATGTCTTATCTGTTAGCAGGAGATGCAGACACGACACAGCAGGCTACAAGGGAAACAGGAATGAAGGATTCAGACCAGAACAATTGATCACCGGCAACCCTGATTGGAAGGTGACTCCCTTATATAAGACCAGTCAGTAACACCTGATTCCCAGTCCTCACAATCTTCACTGAACAGACCAGTACCGCTTGTAACCACCAGAGGGAGTCTCTGCTCAGAACTCATCTCAAACCCATTCACAACAGGAATCTCTGACAGTATAACTCAGCGTCCTCAAGCCCCTGACTTAATGCCAACAAAGTTTTTTCAGCTTGATCAGTGACATTAGGCTCATCGTACAATAACCCCAAAGCCGAAAAAACGCATCAACATCACTCAAAACAGGATCCCCAGGTGTCAGGGAAAAAGCCCAATCCTGAGGGTCGCCGCGCAGGAGAGAGATGACAATTTGAACCTGCTGCGCTGCGTTCCCTGAGGACTTAGATTTTAAGGCAAAAAACAATTTACAGTTATTTTTGAAATTCAGAAACTTGGCTCGATCCCCTAAACACAAATCTGGCATGGGAATCCTAGGTTCCACAACAGGCAACCTAGCAAGATAGGTAGCAATACTCCGAACTTCAGTGGCAAGCTGATCCACACGGCCAGACAACTGTGCAAACTCCATTGAGAGAGAAAAAAAAATCCTCCTCAGCACCCAGAGATACAGAGGGAAAAAAAAAATGCAACAAACAGAAAAAAAAAAATATCTCTGACAACTCTGACAACTTTTTTTTCTTTCCACAATATTTTTCCCTTCTGTGAGTACCATATAATTTTCAGTTTAGGCCGGTGATACTGTTATGATTCGGTAGCTGAGGAGAGCAGGCAAAAAAGGAAATACACCAGAGCAGTTGGAAACTATGAGATTGCAGTACCCTGACTAACCACCACAACTAGAGGCAGCCGTGGAGCGTTCCTACGTTGGTCCTAAACGCCTCGTCACAGCCTGAGAAACTAACTACACCTAAAGATAGAAAGAGGAAAGCTATCTGCCCCGGAGCAGATCCTCAAAGAACATAGAAAGCCCCCAAACATGTAATGGCGGTTAGACAAGAAGAAATACTGACACAGACAGAAAATAGTATGAGCAAACGTTGGGGCCCAAACTTACTAAATAGAAAAGGATAGGAAGGGTACTTACTGCAATCCCAAAAAACCCTGAAAAGCACCAACTCTACTAATTTCAAAAACACCTGAGATCACACGACCTCTACCACCTAAATTAGTTCTCTGGTGTAACCAAAAACAAAACAGCAGCCACTGAAAAACCTGGAAAAAGCAAATGTACAAACATCAGTGGCTGAACTGAACTGAGAGGGCAAAAGCCCCCAGAGGGGACCCTGAAGGCCCCCACAGAAGTGCAGGACAAAATGCAAAAAATCAAGCACAAAAACAAAAAGAAGAAAATGTCTTATCTGTTAGCAGGAGATTCAGACACGACACAGCAGGCTACCAAGGAAACAGGAATCAAGGATTGAGACCAGAACAATTGATCACCGGCAACCCTGATGGGAAGGCGACTCCCTTATATAAGACCAGTCAGTAACACCTGATTCCCAATCCTCACAATCTTCACTGGACAGTCCAGTACCGTTTGTAACCACCAGAGGGAGCTTCTGCTCAGAACTCATTTCCAGCCTATTCACAACAGATGAGGTATTGAAAATCACAACCCCTATATAGGGATACCTAGAAAATACATACTGCTGTCGTTAAAGGGAACCTGTCAGGTCCCCCATACCAACAGAGCCACCAGTAGTTGTGTCTGCATATATAAGTACCCTGCCTAACAGTATACACATAAACAGATCTTTAGAAAAAGTATTTCCAAAGTCTGTTTATGATATGTAAATGAGGCCTTTAACTAGGGGGCGTTAGTGTCCCCTCCAATTTAGCATGTTATCACGATCCTGTGGGTGTGATAACATGACTTACAAGTGCGGGAGTAATTACCAGCGCCATACATACCTCACATATGTGCGTGGCTTCTTTCCCTCACTGCATTGATCTTCTGAAGAGAGGGCATTGCACATGATAGGAAGTCTTTGTCACTTCCGATCATGCGCAGTGCGCCTCTCTGAAGCCGGGATGCGTAACCCCGGCTTCAGAGGATCAATGCAGTGACGGAAAGAAATTGTGCGCATGTATAAAGTATTGTGCGCATGTATAAAGTTTTGTGCGCATGTATAAAGTATGTATAGCGCTGACGATGAAGCCGGCACTTGTAAGTTATGTTATCACAGGAGCGTGATAACATGCTACAGTAAGTGCTTGATCCTCTCATCTCTAGTTATTACCAATGTATCGGATAGGGGATAAATGTCTACTCGCTGGGACAAGTGGGGATCACTAAAACAGGGTTCCATGCTTTCACTTCTTCTTACTGCAGGACTTCTTTAAGAGTGAGTTTGAGTGAACAGGTGGTCACCCATGTGCTCTACTGGTCAGTTCCATATTTATGGGGTTGACCAAAAACGGCAGAGTACAGTGCTTGACTGTTTCCATTGACTCCGCAGAAATTAATTGAATAGCGGGGTGATTACTTGGTCACTATACAACTGATACTCTTTCTTACTATGGTCATGCAGAGAGGAGGAGTTTACATAGGGTGTAGTCATGCATTGTTCCATTCAACATCTTTTGCACTTTGCAAAAAAAAAATCAAAGTACGTTGTATAGTTGTTTCTACTAACCCCAAAAAAGTTAATCAAGTGTCAGAATGCATGTGTTTTTCAATTTGCCGTGAGAAAATGTGGCTTTATTTGATCCTTTACGTTTAAAGTATGTATCCCAGAGAACTCTTCTAATGACGTCATCCTTGCATACTTATAATTGCTGGTAATAGCATCCAATCAGTGGATGAATACACATATACATACATACATATTGCCTCCAGATATGATTGACATGTTACTGTATGAATTATTCACTTGGGTTGGATTTAATAGCTTAGCAAACGTGACCCACTATACAATATGTATAATTAAATTGCTTCTACATTATTTACTTAGAACTCAATAATTTCATTCAATACCTTCCCGAAGCAATGACGTTAACTCTTGAAAAAGATTAAATGATGCAGTTTGCGTTAATTAGAAGAGATCAATCAAGTATTATTTTTTTTTCAGAGTTAGATTGGATTGTATAATTAGTAATTATCACTTTGCAGGCTGTAAACTTCAGATATCACATTTACAATTGTATAAACTATGCCTGAATGAATCCAACATTGGAGCGTTCATTTAATGTTGAAGCTAAATTATCCCTTTTGTTTTTTGTACCTTTAGGCTTCAACCATTGCATGTAAGATTAAAGTGAATTACCACCTTTTTTTCATCATCACGTTACTTCTTAGAACCAAACTTCTGCATTGAATAATCTTTTATATCTTTAAAGGGAACCTGTCATAGACATAAATGGTATTTATAAGGTAATCTGCAGGTAAATAGGGTTTAAACCTTGTGTAGCTGACTTACTGGAGCAGCGGCTAAAGAAGAAAATGAAGTTTTATCATCTCTGCAGCCGCTCACTTCCAGTCAGCAGGTCAGTGTAGGAAGCGGTTATAATCACTGCTTTCTATATTGTGAGTGCGCTGTAATTAATTCCCCAACACTGATTCACAACCTTCTCTGCAGTGTGCCTGTGTGTGTGTGCAACATATGTGTGCGAATGAGGCTGTCAATGTGTGGGGAAGCGATTACAGCTGGGCTCACTATATAGTGACTGCTCCCTTGAGGTTAAGTTATTGATTAACTCACTGAATACAAGAACATTTTTTAACCCCATAACATGTAAGTAAGGTTAATAATATTACTTTAATTGAAAGATCTTCAGTTTTACTGAAATTGTTTGATGCAAAAATAAGTACATTCCACATTAAAAACAACTAGATCTAGTATTTTGTATGACCTTTATGATTTTTAAGGACATTACCAAGTCTTCTAGGCATGAAATGAACAAGTAAACAACATATTACAAATTCTCTCCTTTTCTATTCTTAAAGACCAACCTCTGTTAGAGCCTGGATGCTGGATGGAGAGTGATGACAACTTGTCTTGTCAGAATTTCCCCATAAATGTTCTATTTGGTTCAGATATGGGGTCACTTCTCCACTGAATCACTTTCACTCTGTTCTTCTTCAGAAATCTGACAGTGACCTTAGATGGGTGTTTTGGATCATTGTCACGTTGGAAAACTGCTCGTCTACTAAGGGCACAGAGTGATTGGAGTATCTTCTCATTTGATATAAAGCAATACATCTGTGAATTCATGATACCATCAATGAAATGTAGCTCTCTGACACCAGCTGTTCATGCAGCCCCACATAAGGACAGTGCCACTACTATGTTTCACTGTAGGCACCATGCATTTTTCTCTGTACTCCTCACCTTTACGACGCAATACAGTTTTTAAACCATTAGTTCCAAACACACTTATCTTGGCATCATCACTCGAGGTAATAGAGTTTCAGTGGTTTTAATATTTTTCAGCCTGGACCTTGGTAAATTGTAGGTGGCCTTTTTGCGCATAGGCTTTAGGAGAGGATTCCTTGTGGATGATACCCATGCATGCCATTTCTCTGCATTTTATGCCGTATTATGTCATGAGAAACAATCACCCCGGTTTGACTATCTACCTCTTTAGCTAACTGCAGTGAACTTGAATGTTGATTTTCTACAACCTTTCTCTTCAAAAAATACTCCTATTAAGGTGTTAACTTCCATGATCAGCTTGGAAGTGTTTCTGAGATGGTTGTAGTGCCATCTTTGTTAATTTCTCCAATATGCTGACCAATAAGAAAAGCTTTGCTGATCTTCTTGCAGCCTTCACATTTCTTCTGCAAAGACGTTATTTTCTTTCTCAGGTCTACTGGACCCATAGAAGTGTCAGCAGAACGCAAAACGGACATCCCCGCGTGTATCCCCTGTAAACCTGCTTACTGCAATGATGATGTCCCATTTAATGAATTAAAGGACTTTTTAGATAAAAGGATTTGGTGAGCGCGGCTTTTCGTTTTTCCAATGGATATGCTTCAGAAGTTTTATGATTTATTCTTATGCAACTTTGCAAACTTTAGCTGTGTTGTCATGTTCTTTTTAGAAAGAAGAGACTTTCTACTCGCAACCCTTCTATACAAGTGATACTTGTTCTTTTTCTAATTCTCCTGTCATGAACTTGAACATTTACCATGCTAACTGAGACCTTTAGTCTCTGAGCTATAGTTCTTTGGTTTTACAATTTCTTTGAACATTATGCAGTGCACAGGGTAACCCAGTACGCCGTGAAATGGTCAGATCCCTGGTGTCATCGATGGTAGTGATGGCTGTGGATATGCGGGAGTGACTCTAGCATTACTGTTCCCTCACAGGCTGAATGGTCAGTGGCGCACCCCGTGTTGGTAATTGTAGGAAGTATATAGAATAGAAGCAGCAAGCAGCAGGCATGGTGATGGACACAAATAAACTTTATTTATAAACAGCAGGTTGTTTTACATTCTTTAAGACAAATTCCAATAACGCCAGTTGCAGCAGCAGAAACAGTCGAGCTGAGAGAAAATCAGTAGATTTACTGTTCCAAGAGAGTCATAGGAGCTGCTGGTTAACTTAGAAGACTGAACTAAACACCTATTATTCACTGAATATTTTCCACTTTATTTGGGGTTTCTACACCACAGTGGGCTTCCAGATCCCACTACCTATTATTCATCATTACATGTAGGTAGATGATCAGTGTCATCATCTGCTTCTTGGCCGTCCTTGGCTTTGCCACAGGCACCTGCATGAATACCTGGCACACATCAATGCTCTGTGTATTAAGGTTTCCTCCTAGTAAGCAATGAAACTGACATACTGTACTACATTTTCTTCAGATAGTTCCACTGTGTCAGCCTACTGAAACAGAGGAAAGAGCTGCTCTCCGACATCTTCACCGTGGTGCTTCACTGCTATTCTCCTCTTCCTGAATGAGCAACCATGGTTGTTGCATTTTATGATCTAAAATTCTAACGACCCTCTAGCTTAACTACTTTACTACCTGGAGCTGGAAACTAGTCTATGGTGTACGAAATGCTGAATCATCCTTCTTAAAATAAAGGAGCAAATAGCAAATCTCAATGAATAAAGCAATATAGATCTTTGCAGTGCATCAATTCAAGTATCTAAAGGCATATATAAAGTATACTTCACTTTGTAAAACGTTAATATAATTCTCAACTTTGGAGCATTACAATTACACAGCTTTACAGTACAGAGAATGTATTTCTTTCTCGCTGTAGAAAAATGGACTCGTATTTGTAAATTGCCTTATAACCCTTCTCAGATTAATGAGCAACAACAATTGCAACCATTCTCTAACATCATTGCCGATCTCTTTCCTCCTTGGCATTGTGTTGATATACTCCTGAATGCCCAATGCCGCAAACTGATCACATTTACTTATAGATGTGGTCACAATCTCCAGTGAACAATCAATTAAGGGCATTTTATTAGCAGCAGCGGGCTGCTGCTTACTTTTTAATTCTAGGAAAGCATTAATGGTACTTTTGCATTGCATTTTATACTAGTTCTTGTTAAATAATGACATGGTGTATTTTTATGTCCATCAGACATATTTAGTTTTAAAACGTCCTAAGGACCAGTTGTATTTTTTTTTATTATGCCCTGATATGTAAAATGACATGACTGTGCTAATCTGGGTGTAAACTAAGAAATAAAGAATTTTTCAAGTTTAGATAAACTACTGTCCAATGGTTCCAGTTTTATTTAAAAAAACAAAACAAATGCAGTTTACCCACCTTCCCCATGTCCAAAGCTGAGTCTCAGCCTCTGCTTCCAATGTCTATTATTATTAACAGTATTGACGTTACATCGATGATGCAGCAGACAATAATTGAGCTCTGCAGCATTGTCCTGCTTGTGTCATCAACTCAGGCAGAGTCATTGAGCTATGTGATTGGCTGCAGCACTGTTGAGGTGGCATCAGCTCTGCAGACAATAATAGACACCTGAAGCATTGGCGAAGACTCAGCTCTGGACCCAGGGAGAAGGAGTAAGCCGCAGTTTGTTTTTTTAACCAAATTCTGAAAAACTGTAAAAATCCCTTTAAATGTCATTGTATCCAGTCTACACAATGATGTATCAGTAAATCCATCAGCAGGAGTTGCAGAAATGTTTGTTAGCTGCTTTACAATTCTTCAGTATGAGGTGGATTTGTTAAGCTCACAGAGCATTGTCTGGAGTGGATACAATTGTATCCACTTTTCAGCTGAGAACATGACTACTTATTTGCAGGTTTTATCATTTCCAAATGGAAACAAGAACAGTTCTCATACATTGACAGCAAAGAAAACCCTTAAAATGCAATGGAATTAAAGGTACGATTTGCCTGTCCTATAAATGTGCTTGCTCTCTTTAGGGAAATGAAAGATAAATGATGCTCTTCAGTTGAAGACGAGTTAATATACAAAGCTCTTAACGGTAAGAATAATTTCATCTTTCGAGTTTTCAAGGGTATGCTTCCTCTTCCTCCGAGGTCTGTAGAGAATCTACAATCCTATTTACAACATTCATGCTTTACACAATCTCTACAGAATAACCGGCGAATTGCAGGAACGAAAGGACGGAAGATGTTTAACTCATTTTGTTTGCTTTTATTAGTATTGCAATGTCAGTTCTGAAACCTTCAAATTCCAGAGACGATATCACATTTCTCTCATAATAAACCGTATTTAATGTTCGTAGTCGAAAACAAATTGCCGTGATTGCGTATGAGATTTTTTTTTTTGAGGATTTTCAACACATTTGTGTCCCCTTGGGGAGCGAGCATGTAATGAAAAAAAAAATTCAAGCTTGCATGAGCATTTAATAGAGCACGACTGTCACATCACATTAACATAAATGCGCCGAAATTCGTTTAATGAACAGATAATCAATAGATGAAAGAAACCTGGAGTACGGCGACACATTTCTATAAATATTATTCCTGTAAATGATGGGACTAATTTTCCTTTTATTATAGCTATAGTTTATACATTTGCTATGCTCTTTATATTGTTTTTTTACAAATACTGTGCTTTTAAAGCGTCTTATGTTAACAATTTTTTTTCCTCCTCTCCTCCAAAACAGCACTGATTACTGCTAAATAGTAGCCTACATAGAAAATAAGGAGCACCATAGTTACAAATGCCACCCCTTACCCCCTCCAAAAAAGTTTTCTTCATGCTCACTTACTCACTCTTTGTAAGAATTTGCAGTCACTGCAGCACTGCCCTGTTTGCTTACTCATGTTATCAGGCAGGCAGCACAGAGAGTACCAAAAGAAGGAAGATGAATGAATGAGATGGTGTGTAGTATCACAGGTCCAAACAAAATAATAAGCCCGGGCTAGTTAACCTCTTAGGTCAAGGTTGGCACCAAAGGAAAAATTAATATGTGAAGAGATATGCTACAACCGATGCACTGGGAGACAAGAGTAGCTTCTTGATGTGAGTATCTCTTAGATCATGAGTCCAAAAAACATTTTTTCACCCTTGCCTGCATTGGCACTACACCACTGCTTTATCCATAGGTGATAATAAATTACTGATTGCTGGTGGTCCAACATCTGGGATCCAAATCGATCGTGAGGACGGAGCTTGGCTACCTCAGGCAATCAATGAAGAAGAGCAAGAATCCAGCTCAACAAACTGTGAACAGTTGCGAGGACACACAAAACGCGTTGATACCGCGTGTCATGTGAGGAAGCCTTGTTTTATCCTTCACTTTGTATCGACAGTGCTTGGCCTCCTCTGGCTATCAATGAAGAGGAACAAGGATCCAGCTCAACAAACTGAGAACAGTTGCGAGGCCACACAAATTTCGTTGATGCCACCTGTCATGTGAGGAAGCCTTGTTTTATCCTCCAAGTTGTATTGACAGAGCTTGGCCACCTCTGGCTATCAATGAAGAAGAACAAGGATCCAGCTCAACAAACTGAGAACAGTTGTGAGGTCACTCGAAACACGTTAATGCCGTCTGCCATGTGAAGGAAACCTTGTTTTATCCTTCACTTTCTATCCAGGTGAATAAAGAGTGTTCACAGTTTGTTGAGCTGGATCCTTGTTCTGCATTGATTGCTTCCACGCTTTAACACAGCGTTCTCCAGGCTCCAAACAAGCAAAGGATATGACGCAATTTGAGCTAGAGTCAATTTACTTATCTCTGGCAATCCGTTATAGAATAAATAGAGCAGAAGTGCACGTTTTGCCCCCTCTCCATTCAGAAGAGACTCTGGAAAACCTAGATCGCTAGAGGTCCCAGTGGTTGTACCACCAACGATTAATAAGTTAAATGGGTTATCGGGCCTTAGGATACAAGTCTGCAGTCACTCTATGCCACTGCAGACTTGTGACTCCTCTCTTCTGCGCATGGTGCTGTGGCTGGAAGTGGCGAGCACATGACAGCAAGCACGTGATTTGCATACATACAGTCATGTGCCTAATAGACTTGCAATTGCATTGAGTGAGGCTGGGTACATCTAGTCTGAATGTGACCAGAAGTATGCAAATCGCATACTTGCAGTCACATACCAGCCAGGCATAGAATGACTGCAAACTTCTAGCCTAAGATAGGAGATAATTATATACTTGTTATAAACCCTTTTGAAGGTAGTTTCTGAGCAGTTATCGTCCTATAAGACAACAACAGCACTGGGAGGTACACATAAAGAGGTTGTTTCCTTTCAGAACATCAATGTCCAAATGCTTTACTCAACATTCTGTCTGGGTCCACTGTTGAGTCTCTGCCGCTGATCCTGTTGTCTGGTATTGCAAATTATGGATTATGGATTTGCATCTTAATGGTATTTCATATTTTTAAATAATCTATAATATACTTTATTATGTAAATTGTAATTAATACATTTATTTTTGGATTACATTTTGGATTTATTATTATTATTGTAGATTCAACAAATTATGGATTATAATAACCATATTGGTTATTTTCTTTACCACCACATTTCAAGGCACTAACAGAAGGTACCACACATGGCACCATCCAATGCATGACTGGCCCTGATATTTCTCGGAGGTATCACAAGTGTTTAATGCATTACGCTAAGTGAACGTTATGCGCTAAAACTCTGGTTTTAAAGTCTAGAGAATTGAGGTTCAATTATTTTCAGAACATTTAACAAAGTTACTTTTCCACCATTACTTATTTAACACACAATTTGATCTGCAGGGAGAAAAGCTGAGTTTGATGAATGTTAACACATCGTGTCACTAACCTGCCTTCACGCCTATATTGTGTTCATCATTAACATACCAGTCTGCTAGGATTGGCAATGAGAAAGTGGATGCGGTATGAACTGCTCCCAGGAGAGGTCACATAGACTCACAGGATATGTGCCGAATTTATCGAGCTTAAAAATAACTCATTCACCGCACAGATACCAGGCAAAATATACAGCGGACTAGTGGTGCGACTGGTTAATATGCTCATCGGAAAATTCTACGACTGTCTCAGCTTTAGAGCATTCGACTTCTGATACATTTTCTTTTTGCTCTTTTGATCATGTAGAATTTGAAGTCACCGCAAAGGCTCCAAGTGAAGAGCATTCAGAGGAGTTATGGAATGATGACGGCAGAACAGATGACCTGATCTATATTCATGAATATGTCTTACAGTAGGTTTCATGAAGTTACATAACTGAGCTTCAAAGCTGAGTAGTTTGTAATTGCTATACAGAAAGTAAAACTCTAGGGTGTTGCCGATTTTTAGATTTTTACAGCAGCAAAGTTGTACAGATGATAGCATGGCTGGCCAACCAATGATAAAATCTCCATGGTGTGTCTTCATGACTGCGTAGGTGGCAACTACAACGTATGTGGAGCTATGGATGTCTGGCTCTGTACACAGGTTACTTCAGACTAATGCAGATTCTGTATAGAAAATTTCCACAGATCTGATATTTATTTATTTTACTCATTTATATAGCGCCATTAATTCCACAGCCCTTTACAGATATTATTTGCACTGTCCCTGATGGGGCTCACAATCTAAATTCCCTATCAGTATGTCTTTGGAGTGTGGGAGGAAACCGGAGTACCCGGAGGAAACCCATGCAAACATGGGGAGAACATACAAACTCCTTGCAGATGTTGTCCTTAGTGGGATTTGAACCCAGGATCTCAGCACTGCAAGGCTGCAGTGCTAACCACTGAGCCATTGTGAAATTAATGCAGTTTCCTAAGAAATCATCAATATCTAAGTAATGGACAAAACTTTTCACCTAACATTTTGATTCAGGGGAAGAGAAAAACTTAACATGATAAGTGCTAATTGCCCCAAATTAGAGGAAAAATCCTTTCCCAACTAGTCGTTTTTGTAGATCCTGGTTAGACACTCTTTTGCAGACCCTCTTAAACTGCAATTTTGGTATGGAGTTTTTCATTTTCACCGAGTGAAAACTTTGATAATGAAGCAAACTGTTATGGTCTGTGGGTTTGATGTATAAATCTGTGGATAAGTGGCCCAGTTCATCTTTTTTTACTAATGTGTCCAAGAAGTTTATTTGTTTGGAGTCATATGTCATAGTGAAGTCAAGGCCTGGCCACGAGGATCTCAAAAGGAGAAAGAAGGAATTCAAAGAATCTAAGGGGCCAACCCAAATGGAAAAAATATCATCAATGTACCTCTTCCACACCAGGGCGTATGAGCGGAAGAGGTCATTGATGTAAATTATACTATCCTTGCAGTGGACCATATGACAGTTTGCGTGAGGTGGTGCGGCGTTCGAGCCCATGGCTGTGCCCTTGATTTGTAAATAAAAGGTATCCTAAAAAAGGAAAAAAAATTTAGTTAGAACAATGGAGAGTAGGTCACAGCACAGATTAACTTGTTCAGGATCCAAATTTGCAGATAGGAGGAGGTGGCATACTGACTTAATGCCTTCTAAATGAGGTATGGATGTGTATAGGTCCATTACGTCAAACGTGACTAGGAATGATTCTTTAGGAATAGGACCAAGATTGTGAATCAAATTAAGGAAAGCTCCTGTATCCAAAAGAAATGAAGTAGTTTGTTTTATTAGTGGTGTTAGGATTTTTTTCAAATATTTAGAAATAGGTGACAGCATGGAGTCCGTGGACGCTTCAATAGGTCTCCCGGGTGGATTGTTCAAGCTTTTATGAATTTTTTGAAGTATATAAAATACGGGAATGATTGGAAATTGTTTAGTTAGAAACTCACAGGTTTTTTTGTCCAAAATGCCCAAGTTTGCGTATTTTATGAGTGTGTCATGTATAAGGTGCTTTATTTCGTTAGTTGGATCCTCCTGAAGTGGCTTATAGATGGTAGTGCCACCCAATTGACAATGAATATCTTGTCTGTAGGTGGATTTGTCTAATATCACTATAGCCCCACCCTTGTCCACTGGTTTAACAACAAGATCTTTATCGTGCTGTAGGGATTTTAAAGTTTGTTGATCTATGAATGTAAGGTTGGAGGGAAATTAAATTTCCCTTTGTCTATACCTTGTCTTGGATTATGAACAGCATCATCAACAAAGGAAATGAATGTTTCAAGGGCATGGGAGACTGTCTGTGGCCTATAATTACTTTTGTTCCTCAAACACGGGCTGTCAGAGGTCAAAAGTTTATCATGTGACATGGTTGCACCTACAGCCATGGTGTCAGATGCAATGCAAATGCAAATTAAGTCTGAGTGACCTATAAAATCTTTTGAGATCTTTCTCCAAGTTAAAGGTGTTGTATTTGTAGCTAGGGCAAAAAGAGAGGCTTTTGCAGCATCTGATATTCAACTCTACCTAAAATTTTGGATGAAATATTAACAACAAGGGGGTTAGTACCTGGGAACGGGTTATGCGAGTGAAGTCCATGTTCCTGTGAGTGTTTCTTTCCTCTGCGAGTCCTCTTCTTCTTGTAGGTCTCCGCCTTTGTCCTAAAAAATGGCCTGTAGAAGGAAATTTATCTTGTCTCTCATGGTCTGACCCAGAGGTGGAGACATCTGTTGAAGATCTGTAATTTGGACGAGTAGAGAAGTTCCCGGAGTTGGAAGAATCACGTCATTTATATACTCTGTTGTGTTCATAATCCTCAGTGTCCCTTACAAACTTAATCCGTTTCCTTGTTTCAGTGTCTCGGCGATGTTGTTCTATGGTAGAATTGAACTTGGTTTCGAAGTTGTTGAGTTCCTCCGCAGTAGTAGATGAGGCCAGCTGACTTTCAATATTAGTGATTTGTTCTTTGCTGTTAGTGATCCCTCGATGGAGGTGCTCTAGTGTAACGGTTATAAGGTCGAAAGAACACTTGTTGAGAATTTGTTCAAAATGAGAGAAAAACTCTGGGGAATCACAGAAGATGGTTGGGCGGAGAAGGACCCTAAGGCCTCTAGGTATTCTTTGAACCTTAAGGTCTAGGTGAGGGTGGCGCAATATAATTCAAGACTGGTGCAACATCGTAGTTCCCTCTCTAATTCCCGTCCTCTGATGTCCTTAGGGGGGACTCTGAGGAAATCACTAGATAATGTGGACTGTGCTATAATGTTAGATGTCTCTTCAGCATTATAGGAGAAGGTAAGGTAGGTCATGGCCCAGAAAATAGTATGCTTAACGTAAGGGTTGATACAATTGTAAGAGAAACCATTAGCACAACTATATCTGTGGTGCTCAAGCCGGGCACCAACCCGTATGGAGTTATATACAAACTTGGCACACACAACGTGAATGCAGTGAAGACATTTAATAAGGTGCAGTACATACAGTAGAAGTTTCGGTCACATCGTGTCTTTGCGCCACATTCCATAGTTTTTTGACTTTGCCTCTCTCCAAGTCTACCATTTCCTGGGGGACTTATTGCCCCATTCCTATACTCTACATTACATTACTTTAGTACATTGATGATGGTCTATGTGACCGAAATGTCTACTGTATGTACTGCACCTTATTAAATGTCTTCACTGCATTCACGTTGTGTGTGCCAAGTTTATATATTATGAGTTCATAGACTCCGATACCCGTAGCGTCGCCATTTTTCGTGTTCTCGGGTTGGGTGAGGGTTTATTTTTTGCGTGCCGAGATGACGTTTTTAATGATACCATTTTGGTGCAGATATGATCTTTTGATCGCCTGTTACTGTGTTTTAATGCAAAGTCGCGGTTACAAAAAAACATAATTCTGGCGTTTTGACTTTTTTTCTCGCTATGCCGTTTAGCGATCAGGTTAATACTTTTTGTTTATTGATAGATCGGGTGATTCTGAACAAGGGATACCAAATATGTGTATGTTTGATTTTTTTATTGTTTTTTTTAATGGGCAAAAGGGGGGTGCTTTGAACTTTTATTTTTTTTATTTATTTATATTTTTTAAAACTTTTTTTTTACTTTTGGCATGCTTCAATAGTCTCCATGGGAGACTAGAAGCTGCCATAACGCGATCAGCTCTGCTACATGCAGGTGATGATCAAATCGCCTGAATGTAGTAGAATTATTCACTTGCTATGAGTACCGACCACTGGGTAGCGCTCACAGCAAGCCAGCACTGACAACCATAGAGGTCTCCAGGAGACCTCCGGTTGTTATGCCAACACACCGGTGACTAGCAATCACGTGGCAGGTGTCACCGGTGGGCAGATTTCCGGCGCGATTGCCAGAAGCGCTTGTTAAATGGCTCTGTCAGCGTTTGACAGCGGCATTTAATGGGTTTATAGCCGCGGGTGGATCGCGATTCCACCTGCGGCTATTAAGCGCACATGTCAGCTGTTCAAAACAGCTGACATGTCCCGGGAAAGATGTGGGCTCACTGCCGGAGCCCACATCAAAGGGAGGGAGTCCAACATCGGCGTACTATTACACCCGATGTTGGAAAGGGGTTAAATAATTTGTAGCTTCCCTTCTTGTACAGTAAAAAATTCCAATCTCCCTACTCATACAGTAAATGATCTATGGTCTCACTGTTCATACAGTAAGGAAACCATAGTCTCACTGCTTCTACAGTAAAGAATCCATAGTCTCACTGTTTATACAGTAAAGAATCCATAGTCTCACTGTTCGTACAGTGAAGAATCCATAGTCTCACTGCTTTTACAGTAATAAAAATCCATAGTTTTTCTTCTCATACAGTAAAAAATTCCAAAGTCTTACTTCTCAAACAGTAAGGAATCCATAGTCTCATTGCTCGGACAGTAAATAATCCACAGTCTCACTGCTTTTACAGTGAAGAATCTATGTCTCACTGATCGCAAAGTAGGGAATTCATAGTCTCAATGTT
>JARQOD010000003.1:576882775-576940283 GCA_033576555.1 Oophaga sylvatica | reverse complement strand
GGGGCTTTTGCCCTCTCAGTTCAGTTCAGCCACTGATGTTTGTACATTTGCTTTTTCCAGGTTTTTCAGTGGCTGCTGTTTTTGTTTTTGGTTACACCAGAGAACTAATTTAGGTGGTAGAGGTCGTGTGATCTCAGGTGTTTTTGAAATTAGTAGAGTTGGTGCTTTTCAGGTTTTTTTGGGATTGCAGTAAGTACCCTTCCTATCCTTTTCTATTTAGTAAGTTTGGGCCCCAACGTTTGCTCATACTATTTTCTGTCTGTGTCAGTATTTCTTCTTGTCTAACCGCCATTACATGTTTGGGGGCTTTCTATGTTCTTTGGGGATCTGCTCCAGGGCAGATAGCTTTCCTCTTTCTATCTTTAGGTGTAGTTAGTTTCTCAGGCTGTGACGAGGCGTCTAGGACCAACGTAGGAACGCTCCACGGCTGCCTCTAGTTGTGGTGGTTAGTCAGGGTACTGCAATCTCATAGTTTCCAACTGCTCTGGTGTATTTCCTTTTTTGCCTGCTCTCCTCAGCTACCGAATCATAACACTCATCATTTCAATTTTTAATACCCCAAAACTTCTCCTCTCCCATTGTTTCCTTTGCGACACCGCCGGTTTTCCATCCTTCGGATCTTCTCATGGGTGAGCTGACTATTTTTCTTTTTATTCCCAATGTCCATGAAAGTCCTCTTCCGTGGTCTTCTGATATAAGCCTCACCTTCAGTCTGTACCTTATTGCTTCAGTTCATTCACAATCTGCACTATTTCCTGTAAAAAGTAAAACTAATGTAAAATAGAATTTATTAAAAATTAGGAAAAGGGATAAGCTATAACATTTACTAAACAATAAAAGCAGAAACCATAAAGAAATTTCAACATTTTTTCTTTCACTTGTCATGATCTGAAAACAATGTGACCCACAAAGTAAAAATTCACAGCGCATCTCACCACCGGAGGACTGAGATGTGTCAAAAATGAAGAGGAAGACATTAAACATAGAGCAGAATAAAAAAATAAAAATAAAGGAGACTGGTCTATCCCTTTAAAAATTCAGAATGTGAGCAAATACCATGTGAACTATGCCTGAAGGAAAGAAACAACCTCCCCCGGACTCGCACATAGGACAAGGCGTTGATGCCGAGTAACTTCCTTTACCACTGAGAGGCTTATGGTGAATAACGCATTAAAATGAAATACATGGTCACCTGTACATTTCTAAGGTGAACCCTAAGAGGCACATTCTCTATGGAGCAAGGACTCCAGAATGTTCTTCCGATAATAAAGATACGCCGCTCAGACTTCTGTTCCGGCACATAAAAATGCGTCTCCGCTGAGAGTCTACCTGCAGCTATTCTATATATGTTAATTTATCTCCATTGGATTCCATTAAACAGAACATGAAACCAAAACGACTCATTTCTTTGCGTTGCATTTGTAGACGTCGGTAACTTTAGTCTTTCGGATGATACAGTACGTAGGTTGGAGTTTGTGACTGATACTCCAGCAAAACAATTTTATTTAACTTGGACAGATTTAGACAGAAGCAGGAACAATAACCAAAGTATGATATGCCTTAAAAGTATTCTCCGGTGAGATACTTGTAGCTAAATTTTCATCACAAATTCAGATTGGAAAATAGCAGGGAGCATCTTCCTTGACAAAGTGGAGAAGATGAAATATCCAACATCGTAGTGGAGTTAAAGTATTGCCAAAATAAAATAATTTTGCCCCAAAAATGTAATTCAATAATTTAAAGAAAGCCTAAAATTTCCCAGAATAGAGCAGTATATTTTATAACAAAGGGCAGCATTAAACATGTGGTGTAGACTTTTGAAAAGAGTTACAATTAATTCTCAAATTTAAAGGAAATCTGTTAGCACTTTGACCCCTCAATATTGCTGGCAGGGGTGTATAGTTAAAGGATAAAGCAGTCCATAGATGGATGGTCATACTAGTTGTATGGCAAAGAAATAGGAGTTTACATCCAACTCACTCCTGAACCACAAGCGTTCATTGCACGCTCTCTTACTTTGAAGTGTCCAAGGCTCTCTGCACGCGCCTGCTTCACAGCTCATTCCCTCATGTGTAACAGTTGTTACCACCAATCAGGAGACATCACTCAAGAGCAGCATCACAGCTACACTGCACACATTGATTTATGCAAATTTAACGTACGTAAATTAAGTCTCATCAAGGAGAAGGAGTGCTGTCTTTCTAATGCTAACTATTGGAGGAAGATACATACTCTATATGTTAATAACCAATCCTTCAACAAACCTTGCAACATGTCAGAGGGCTTAAAGGACTTCTTAAATGCAATAATGTCCTATAGGGAAAAAGAGACAAACCAGAGGCTTCTCCAAAAGAAGACAGATGTTTTTAGGGTTGCAGGTGCCAGATGCCATAACTGGTTGGTTACTTCCATTAAGCGAGCGAATGCTTTCTTTATTTTCTGGATATACAAATTGTGTCTTCAGAGAGGAAGAGCATATGATCTCTAGTGCCACCTATTGAAAGGAGAAATCTTAAAGGTCAATATTGACCCTTTAATGAGTTTTGTTACCTGACTTAGGATAAAAACCAAACCAGAATCTCAATTTGCAGACACATATTTCGGGCTGTTGCCCATCCTCAGTGCAAAGTATGAGATCTGATTTGGCTTTATGAGACATCTCTGGCTGTGTTGTAAGGGCAATGTTTGATAAAGTTGTGTTTTCTCTTGTATAGAAAAGCTAAATGAGGAGTAGTCTGGCAGGAAGAAAGGAGTGGTCTTGTACTTAGAAGACGATTGAAGTAGTGGTGTGACAAATAAAGAAGCTAGAAAGAGCTTTATGACATATAGGGGGAATTATCAGATGCACAGTACTGTGCAGCTGTGGAAAAAATTGTTAAAAGTTCTTTTTGTATCAATTAACAAAATGCAAAGTAATTGAACAAAAGAGAAATCTAAATCAAAATACCTTCAAAACAGCAGGGCACTGAATGGCATCAGATGCTCTAAACTGATGAGTCAAAATGGGAAATATTTGTCTTAAACAAAAGGCAGTCTTATTGCTGAAGGGCTGGAGAGTGGCACAATAATAAGTGTCTGCAGGCAACAGAGAAGCATGATGGAGGGTCCTTGAAGGTTTTAGGCTGCCTTTCTGCAACTAGAGTTGAGGATTTCTGGTGTTCTCAATAATGAGGAATACAAGGAATTCTGGAAGTGATCCCATGGCTCAACAGAGCTCTGATCTCAACATCATCCAGAAGGATTTCTGCAAACTGACATCAACCCAGGATCTGTGGTTGGCTCTCCAAGATGTTTGGAACAACCTCTCTGCTGAATCACTTCAAAAACTTTGTACAAGTACCTTGAAGTATTGATGCAGTTTTGAAGGTAAAGGTCAGTCACACCAAATATTGTTTCAGATTTCTCTTTCGTTCAGTCATTTTGCATTTTTTAACTGATTACAAAAATACTAATAGTTCTTCTTTTTTGTATGCTTGCTTCATTGTAGCAATTTTTCCACAACTGCCTAAAGCTTTCACATAGTACCTTTTATTATGTGTTCCAATAATATTTACAGTTATAGAGGAAATCTGTTATATTTACTATAAAGTCAACATTGGATTCATGATAGCTGCACATCTGGAGATCGGAATTACAGTGTACGATAACTCTAGGACTATTCGCATCTCGTAGACCACATTGGAAATAAAGCCTGGAGGGTGTCCTCCACATAGAACTTTTTTAAAGTGAGGAAATAACTTGTATCAGTAGGAGTTTAACCTGAAGAGATAAAAGGCTGTGGCATCAGTGCGCACAGCAGAGGTCCATTTTTGCTTAGGAAAAAAAGTGTAACTCTAGATGCATGCCCTAAGGACTTTCAAGTCAAAATCTTGATTAAAATAGGCAGAGATTTTATAGTGCTGGTGATATGCTGTGAAATATCAATGAGTACCTTAACAGACTATTGTTTCTTGCTGTTTTATGACACTGAGCATATGGAGGTGACCTCTAGCACAGCAATTTTCAGAATATTTATATGATCTAAGTTGTGCCGGGAAACCACAACTTATCTAGAGCAAAACTCTCTAAACTATTACAGTTTTTATACTTTTAGATCTATCGTATCATAAGGTTTGTCTATTTTCGCTCAGCTTATACGGTATATTATAATCATAAATTAAAAGCATATACATAATATTTGCAGTAGTTTCATTTTCTGATGGTATATTTTTATATTGTATTTTACATGGTTATGGAGGCAGCCATCTTGTTTTAGGTACTGCAAAAGAGATTGTAGAGATTTGCGTTACTGTAGACACCAGACCATAACCTTAAAACTTTACAGTGGTGTTAGGGTAGGTTCCCACGACTGTATGAAAAATTGTTCATATTTTTATGGAGAACAGTGGGATGATTTTTTTGTCACTTGTCATCCATGTGCAACCTGTTTTTTACATCAGCAGCCAATAAAGGGGTTGTCCACTACTTGAAAGGTACTGCAAAGCACGTAATACTGTATGGGTGAGAAATTTAAACAACAAAATTTTTAAACGCTTTTTTGGAGTGTTATATATCACAGAAATATACCCAAGATCATGTAATATTGTAGAACTGAGAAATTTAAACTAGCATAAAAATGTTAAGCTTTTTCTGTATGATAGTTCATAGAAATGTTTCACAGACCTTGGCTAAGTGTTTGGGTGAGAACTGTAATCCAGCCAATTATTTTAAACATTTTTAGAGTTTTAGATATCACAGACCACAGAATAGTGTATGGGTGAGAAATGTAATCCAGCTAATTTTTTTAATGCTTTATGGAGAGTGTTATATATCACAGAAATGTACCACAGACCATGGAATAGTGTAAGGCTTTTTTGGAATTTTAGCTATTACAGTTGCTGAAGCTTTTCAGTTTTATAAATCACAAAAGTGTACCCAGACCACAGAATAATGAATGGGTGAGAACTGTAATCCACCCAATTTTTTAATGCTTTTTGTAGTGTAATGGGGAAATATTAACATATAAGCCAATTTTGATTTTTATTGCAAACCAATTCAATTTCACACAAACCAAGTTCTACAGTAAAAATGACAATAGTGATTTTTTTAAACAAAATTATTTTGTGCACTGTACTAGGCCAAGTGGTTTTTGAACATTTGAACCCACTGTAGCTTTACGCAAAGCATGTTAAGCTGTATGGATAACTAATTGAATCCATTGGGAAGGTTCTTTTTTAGTTTTATATACCACCGTAATGTGATAAAAACTGCGTTAAACTAGGGATGAATCCATGAAAAATTTTGGAACTTTTTTGGAGTTTTATGTGCCTCTATAATGTAACAACAAGAACTGCATTAAACTGTATGCATGACTAATTGAATTTATAAAAAAATTGGGAACTTTTTTTTAATGTAATATCCCTCCAAAATTAAACACAAAGTATGTAATAGTGTATGGATGAGTAATTTAATCAAGACACATTTTTCAATGCTTTTTTGGAGTGTTACATACCACCAAAATGTAATAGAAAGCACCTAATACTCCATGGATGACTAATTGTATCTAAACAAATT
Organism: Oophaga sylvatica; assembly: GCA_033576555.1. Classification (NCBI taxonomy): domain Eukaryota; kingdom Metazoa; phylum Chordata; class Amphibia; order Anura; family Dendrobatidae; genus Oophaga; species Oophaga sylvatica. Next base: position 576,934,730 of record JARQOD010000003.1, on the reverse strand, counting down.
TTTCAATGCTTTTTTGGAGTGTTATATACCTCCTAAATATAACAGAGAGCACCTGATACTCTATGGATGATTATATGAATCCTGACAAATTTTTCATAAAAAGCACATAATACTCTATGGATGAGTAATTTCATCCAAATATATTTTTCAACACTTTTTTGGATTGTTATATATTACTGAATTTTAACAGAAAGCACATATTACTTTGTAGGTGAGCAATTGACCCCAGAAAAAATGTTCAGCCATTTTTTTTGAGCATTATATACCACCAAAATGTACCACAAAGCATGTAATAATCTGTGGATGAGTAATTGAATCCAAAAAAAATTACAACTCTTCTTTGTAGTATAATATACCATCCATAAAATTTTTTCAACTCTTTTTTGGAGAATTATATAACACAGAAATATATCACAAAGCATATAATACTGGATAGATAAGTAATTGAATCCAGAAAAAAATTTCAACGCTTATTTGGAGTGTTATATACCACCAAAATGTACCACAGAGCACGTAATACCCTATTGGTGAGTAATTGAACCCATAATTTTTTTCCACGCTTTTTTGGACTCTTACATATCACAGAAATGTTAATTGTTAATTTTTTCATCCTCTTTTATATTTAGCAACAAACTCCAAACCCTAAGCCCTGTCTAGAGACTGTATTCTGCCACTCTCCCTGATCCTGCAACTGTCCCTCCCTAGGCTAAATGCAGAATGCATTTGATACAAACAGCAAAACACAGATTTAGCCCTTACAAGTGCTTTTAGTATGATTGTTCAGAATCAGCACCATTAACGCTGGAGGACTCTGATTCGTTCAACTATGCACACGCAGCCCTGGACAATCACTCTCTCCCTCTAATAAGAACTGTCTCTGAGCTGTGCAATGGCGCTAGTGTGCCAAGCGTGGCAGTGCCTGTCCTTTTATAACCCATGATGATGTCATACGGCCAGCCAATCACACTAATGCCACCACCAAGATGGCTTCGGCATTACAATGACTCATATGTAATTGCTGCATGCTTATTGGCTGTGTAACAGGTATTAAACATGTGGTGAAGGGATTCAGGTTTCAAATTTGAGAACCAGATAATGCTCACCAAATGCTGCTCACATCTGAGTGCGACGCCCCCAGGGCCGTGGGGTACTCAGTCTGAGTCAGACAGTTCTTTGGGGGTAAGGTCACAGCAGCAGTGACTCGGTCCAGCAGTACATTTTCCACAACTCCGCTTCTTCTCTTCTACTACACCAGAATGGACCACAAAGTATTGACGGGACGAGGAGCCCAGTGAAAACGGCACTTCGATCTCTTTCCCTGGGGACTCTTCAATCCAGTATAGAAATATACATCTACTAGGTTATCCACCCCCTTCTTGTTATCCTGCCCGGATACTCGCTGGTGGCCCACTTGCTACTACGCTCATGCACGCACACTTCTGCTGAGCGTTCCCACAGTGGAACTTTCACTGGCCTCTGCTACGTCAGCCCACAGACTTTGGGCTCACGTTCCCATAGTGAATCCTTCACCGGCTCCTCTCAGGTTACTGGTACCTTCCACTCTACTTGTCTCTGCTCCAGGGCCTAGGAATGTGGACGTCCTTACTCTGGCAAGGTCCACCCCCTACAGACCTCCGCTACAAGGAAATCTTTCCCTGAAAAAAGTCCCTAAGCATTTGTCCCTACTGGACTGGATGTGTTCAATGCCCCCATCTAAAGTCCTACCCAGGTACTGCATTGACTTATTTTATAACTTCCTAACTGGATCTCTAACATGCCCCTAATTAGTGATCCCTCGCAAAGCTATATCTACCCTATATATATACTACACTACAAGTGCCCTCTTCTAATGTCCCCAAGGATGCCCTGTCTATCTATATCTATATACACCACTAGCCAGACATAACACTGAAGAATGACATCATACAGTACATAAAATGCATACATTAACACACATAAAAGAATAGAACAACTTCAAGGGTTAATACCCTTGACCTCCTAACACCCCCACTATGACCGGCCTGGATTCGGGCGCCACAGGTGGATTCCTCATGTCCCTGGCCCTTAGGACCCCTTCTTACTCTCAGTTGCTCCTTCCTACACCACTGCTCTTTTCAACTTCTCTCACTACTGTCCTTCCAACTGCCACACTCCCTTCCCGCCTGAACTGAGGCTCCTCCTCCCTCCCTTGGGGTGGTGTCTGGTGTTGGATGCACATATGAGAGCATCGGGTAGTGCCCCCTCCTTATTCAAGCTGAGTACCACACCTCTGGCTGAGGTGCAGTAATCCTGTGGTAACTGGACCCTCAGAGGCACCACATGAGCACCCAGATACTTGAATGATAGTCGAATATTACTGAGCATGTTCATTCATCCTTAGACAACACCTTATCCCTCAGGAAAGTATGGCACACTGTCTCTATCCAATTTTGACGCTTCTCTCTGGATTAATATACACTGTGCCCCCGCTCTGCAGTGAGAATGAAATTTGGGCCACTTGGATACCTAGGATATTGCCACTATATGGTACCCCATTTGGGAATGTTTACTGGTGTCCACTCAAGTGGAATCATGACTTAATAGACCTGCATCTTCACCTCCAATACAGGTGCTCTGACATCCCTGTTATTAGGGAGACATATTCACTTGCCCATAGAGCGGAAGTCTGACATCTCCATGGAGACAGCCAGAGACCGAGTTCAAATGATTGCTCCGGCCCAGGGACAGTGTCTCTGATCAGGGCATGTCCCTTCTGTTAAAAGGACGGTGAAACGGACATCGTGTGAGCAACAAGCTCTAACATATAGCTGGCTAATAACTGGCGACACTGATGCCGGATATCTCGCCAATGACATATTGCTTGCTATGGAGATACCGCACACTACAGTGGCCTAAACACACGTGGGGATTGAGGATGTGACCTCATCGTCAAAAATGAGATAGGACTTCATCAATGGGAGGGGGCAATGGGTCAACACTATATAAACCTGCAAGAAGACACCATGGATCTCTCCCCATTTTCTACAGAGTGTGCAGCACTCTGAACCTCCAACAGGAGATACCTACCACTGTAGCATACCCTTTTGAAGACATATTTTTAGATGTTACTTTGTACTTAAAGACAGGGCCGGTTTTAGACAAAGTGTGGACCTGGGCAATAGTTTAAAATGGGACCAAAATTCTAACATATTGCACCATCACACAGAAACATTTTGGTTGTATTTACATGCACTGAGTTCAGGCCGTGAAACGAGCGTGATCGGTAATAATGAAGTCGTTTAATGTTTGTTTCATGGCCTCTTTACACTGGCTGAGGAAGAATGATGGGCACAGAGCGATCACTAGTAGATCAATCTGTTCCCATACAGTATCATGTTATCAGCAGGATATCTACAGTTTTCATTGGGTGATCTGCTGCTGAGAACAATGATTTTTGTTCTGGCATAAACAATCCAATCACTCGATGAATACGCATCATTTTGCTTGTTTAGTATAATACACCCCATAGTCCTCTGCATAGTAAAAATCACCGCATAGTCCTCCATATTGTATAATGCACACCCCATAGTCCTCCATAAAGTATAACGTGCCCCATAGTCCTCCATATACTTTAATACATTCACCATATTTCTCCATTTAGTATAATACACTCTCCATAGTCCAGTACACTCCCTATAGTACTCCATATAGTAAAATACGCTTCCCATATCCTCCCATCATAGAGTATAATGCAGCCAGTACATAGAGTATAATGTAGAGCCCTTATAGTGCAAAATGCAGCTTCTCCATAGATCATAATGCAGCCCCTACACAGAGCAAAATGCAGCCCCCACACAGAATATAAAGCAGCCCCCCACACAGAGTATAATGCAGCCACACACACAGTATAATGCAGCCCCCAACACACATATAGAGTATAATGCAGCTACACACAGTATAATGGAATCAATAGAAAGAGATCCAATAATATGGTGCCAAACAATACATATAAACCCGTCTGAAATCACTACACGTTCAAATTAAGGAAATGATGAAAGATAATCAGAGAAGGCACACTCAACACAATATTCAATAAATCAATAACAAATCTTTATTATAATCGAGAAATATATACAAAACCAATAAAAAGATGCCTCAAATGCGAGGGACAAGCCAAGTTTCTCCTAAAAATACATGTTGCCTACCAACACAAGTTTATTATCTACTAATATATTGGCATAACTACTGTTTGCAAGTTTGTTTTTCCCGGTATTATCAGTATTCAATGATAATTATTAACATTTATATTTAAGAGAGTCTATGCTACTTAAAATTTCACTCTACGCTCCAAAAACTTACCAATAATTGGATTCCCATGAAATGCAGCGATAGCTTGTCCAATAAAGTTAGCATCTGCAGAATTATAGCAGCATGTGTAACAAGCTTTATTTTATCAGTTCTTCTCCTGGTAATCCTCTGTAATAAATATTATTGACTAATATATATCTATTGGTTTTAGTTCACATTTACAAGATCTGGTTGTAACAACTACGTCTTTAAAATGACCTCTGGGATATCAGAAAGATTAGAAAACTACCGATCTCTGGCCGCTCAGTGAGCACAAGCCCTTTTCTTTGCGTGCAAGGTAGTATATTGACTTAAGGTACTGCCACACTAAACAATCCCGCTAGCGATCACGATAACGACGCATACTAATGCGATCGCTAGCGGGATTGTTTCTATATCGCTAAATGCGGCCACATTTAGCGATATAGTTAACGACGCTATCGCCGTTAGCGATCTCCTTAACGACTTTAGCGGTACAAAAGTACCGCTAAATCGCTAAGAAAAGGTGCCACACAGCGATTAGATACTCACCCAGCGGGAGCGCCAGCGATGAAATAGGGTCCGGAGCGATTCCAGCGACGAGCGAGATCACAGCAGGAAGCTCGTCGCTGGAAGCTGCCGCACTGAACAATATCGCTAACGGGATCGCTAAATAGTGACGTTTTTTAGCGATCTCGTTAGCGATATTGTTTAGTGTGGCATACCCTTTACTTAGGAAGAAAGACTGTTGAAGTGGAGTGTGTGTGCAATGAAGCAGATAACCATCAGCAAACAGAGGAAATTGTTAGCTAACACAGCCTAGATGGAGCACACTGAATTGACTTTTGCTGTCTGATCAATGCAAAATTTGATAAGCTGCTCCTGCCAATGCATTAAGCTATATCCCCATAAGACTAGAGGGTGATGCCAGGATTGCACTGGATCGGTCTTTGCTGCAGATTATACTCTTCCGTTAAAAATGTTCTAACTGGATTTCGTTTCCCAATTTAGAAGAATTAACATTCAATCTAAAAAAAAATATGTGTAATTTAATAGTAAATTTCAGGGCATTAAAAAAAATACCTCATTTGCCATTGATCAAATATGTTTAAACGCATTCATGACCATAGGTCATGGGTTTTTATTTCATTTTTTTTTATTATTTTTGTTTTTATGTTACATTTCTTTTTACACTGTGCTCGCCATAAGGTCAAAAAATAACCTGTGAGGGTCATTGCATATTTACCTATATATTTTTATTGATTTCCCTTGTAACTGGTGAATGCATATTAGCACCAGTTAGGGTAGGTGCAGATGAGTGGATTTTCGGTTCAAGTGCAATCTGACAAATCATCAGATTCCATTCGGACCAATGTTACTCTATGGGGACGTGAACATGTTTGACCGTGTCTGTCCAAGAGAAAAATCACTGCGTGCCCGAGTTTGATCCAATATTTGGATCGCACTCAGACAATCAAGTCAATGAGTTTGTGGAAACCAGCAGACAGCACTTGGATGACATCTGTGTGCAGTCCTATTTCTGTGGCCTCACAGAATGCAGAAGTTGTAAACATTGTTTTCTCCTTCTTCTCCTCATCCGAAAGAATCAGATCACACTATGATCACACTCTGATGAGAGAGTCTGCTGCCGTCTGCACAAGATCGCTGGGAGGAGAAGGAGGAAGCACTGTTTCTTCTTCCTGAACTGCATACATAGCGCTCGTTCAGTGATGTGTTTACAGTAATCATGAAGGCAGAGATGTTAATAAACTATCTCTGCCTTTTTTATGTTGAGTGCAGCTGTGTCTGACAGATAACTCATCGTTCCTTCAGATACACGATCGCTGTGCAGCTGATGACTCTACAATGTAATTGCAGAGTTTTATGCAGACATGCCTGATGTTTTAAGTCTTTGAGTGGTCTGCAAATAGTTAAACAAAACCTGAAGGAAAATTAGATTTTGCTGTTCTCAATCCCCATGACAAGGAAAAAACTATTTTGGAACACATACGAGTCAAAGATGTCCAGGAACAGTATCATGTTCTGGAACTGGTCATCTACTTTTTTTTCCGTGAGTAGTTCCTCTTTATCTTTATAATTATTCTGCAAGCATTATAAGTGCTGGAACTTTCTTTATGGCCGGGATCACACATCCTAGAAACTCGCACGATTCTTGTGCGAGTCTCTCGCATGAACACCCGGAACTGCTGCCGGCACTCGGACCGTAGCGTGTGGCTGCTTGTAATTCTAGTGCGCCGGTGGTTCAGGCCTCTCCGCGGATATGGCCTCATGAGGTTGCGAGATAACTGAAAAGCCTCATCTGCAACCATCTCATAAGGCAATGCTTCAATATTAGTCCCTGGTAGGTTACGTGGGGTGGGAGATTCAACTCATTATTGCGCAGCCGCCGACACATAATGGAAGAATTGAAGACTCTGGAGTCTCCAGTTCTTCCATAGGCCCCAATATCTACAATCAGCGTCGGACTGGAACACCTTGGGCCCACCAGAGAAAATCATTCTTGGGGCCCACTATGTAGCTACATAGAAATAAATACAAGACCACAAATTGTGCAGTAAAACACACTAATATCAGAGTATAATATAAGGTAGTACATGTCTTAATTATGTAGCAGGAGTTGTGGTAGCCTCCCTCATAGATTATAAAGCAGCCCCCTCATAGGGGATAATGCTGCCCCCCTCATAGATTATAAAGCAGCCCCCTCATAGGGGATAATGCTACCCCCCCTTTTAGGGTATAATGCTATATATATATATATATATATATATATATATATATATATAGATAATAGATAATACCATATATACTCGAGTATAAGCCGACCCCCCTAATTTTGCCACAAAAAACTGGGAAAACTTATCGACTCGAGTATAAGCCTAGGGTGGAAAATGAGATTATGCCCCATATGCTGCCCTATGTATTATGCCCCACAAGATGCTCCATAGATTGTGCCCCATATGCTGCCCATGTATTATGCCCCACAAGATGCTCCATAGATTGTGCCCCATATGCTGCCCATGTATTATGCCCCATAGATGCTCCATAGATTGTGCCCCCATAGATGCTCCATAGATTATGCCCCCATAGATTATGCCCCATAAATGCTCCACAGATTATGCCCCCATAGATTATGCTCCCATAAATGCTCCAGATTATGCCCCCATAGATTATGCCCCATAGATGCTCCACAGATTATGCCCCCATAGATTATGCCCCCATAAATGCTCCAGATTATGCCCCCATAGATTATGCCCCATAGATGCTCCACAGATTATGCCCCCATAGATTATGCCCCCATAGATGCTCCACAGACTGTGCCCCCATAGATGCTGCATTGAATAGGCCCCTTTATGCAGCCGCAGCTGCTGCTGCTGCAAAAAAAAAAGACATACTCACCTCTCGTCGCTGGGGGCCAGGTGCTGGTGTCCTGAGCAGGCGGGGGCACCGGTGCGCTATGGGGGACAGGTGCCGGTGTCACCGCTGGCTCAGGGCCCCGGCACCTGAGAGATTTACCTGTCACCGGGTCCACTGCTGAGCGCCGCTGTCTTCGGTCCTCCGGCAGTGAATGCTCAGGCAGAGGGCGCGGCGCTCACTAATGACGTCATCGCACCCTCTGCCTGAACATCGCAGCAAGAGAGGATGCGATGACACAGCGGCGCTCAGCGGTTGGAGCGGTGACAGGTAAGTAATGATATTCACTGCTTCCCACGCCCATGTGGGCATGGGAAGCAGTGAATATTCATTTCTCTTTAGCAGTGGGGACAGGGGCTCCTGCCTCCTGTCACCTGCTGCTGCTCTGCTGGCACGGGGCCCCCATGGCAGCTGCGTGGTGTGCCGCTATTAGCGACACGCCACCGACTGGGAGCCCCTGGAGCAGCGGGGGCCCTAGGCAACTGGCCCCTGTATGCCAGCAGGTGCCAGGGCCCCCCAGATGCCAGGGCCCATCAGAGAATCCTCCGGTTCTCCGGTGGGCCAGTCCGACCCTGTCTACAATTATAAACCTGTAGCTAGTGTCAACCAGGGCCAACAGAACTACAGATAAATATTGTTTATAATTGTAATATTGAAACCCTGAGTTCGGCGGCTTATGCACATGGATGTGCTTCCCATCCAGGGCTCCTAGACAGTGTGGAAACTGGCACTTCTGAAATCCACATGCTATATGCAACCAGTCTTCCATTTTGGGCTCCGGCATGACCAGTTGATGGAGTCGGGACCAGATTTCTGCGCATGTAGACCTGACAATCCCTGAGATGGTTGACTTTCCAAGTAAAAATTCTAAATGCAATGCTGCATATGAATCCCCGTGGAAAGGAAGCTAAAAGTAAACCAAACAAAAAACAATTAGAAGCCATGCAACCAAATAGCAGTTTATACATTGCTAAAAGTTATAGTCTATAAATAAGAATAATATAAATATTATAGTTCATACACTTCTACATACTGTAATAGCCGCTAATTTCAATTGCCGCTTTTGTGAAATTACAGAACCCGACATGAAATGACACATGGTTTACATACAGTATAACCATGTCATTTCATGTATTTTGATATATGGTTTTCACTAACAATTACATGAGTGTAATGGTTGGAAATTTCACATTAGGTGTTAATTAAAGGTGTAAATTCGTTGAAAAAAAATGTGTGGGCTCCCATCTAACATCTGCCCCCAGCCACCCAGAAAAGGCAAATCCTAATTAGATTTGCCCTTTCTGGCACTTTGCCCGTCTATTTCCCATTGCCCTGTAGCGGTGGCGAATGGGTTAATAATGGGTTAAAGCCACCTTGCAATTGAAAGGTGACTTAAGCCAGGTTAATAATGAGAGTTGTCAATTTGACAACTATCAATTATTAATCCTATTGTATGAAAGTAAAAAAAACACACACACATTAATTATTAATCCTTTTAATGAAATAAAGACACAGTTTTGTACCATATTTTATTGCTCAGCTGTAATCCCCTGAATGAATCAGTTCCTCTCCCGGCGACAGGAGAGGAAGTGATTAGTGTGTGAAGCTTAATTGATTGCTTCCCACTTTCACTTCAGGTCAGGTCAGTGTGACCTGACCTGAAGTGAAAGTGGGAAGAAATCAATTAAGCTTCACACATTAATCACTTCCTCTTCTTTCGCCGGGAGAGGAAGTTATTCATTCAGGGGTAACAGCTCAGCAGGCAGTATTAGCTGCCTGCTAGCTGTAACCTGTTAATCCTTTCTGATGGACTACAGCGTGGGACCTGACTGTGCATCAGATAGGTAAGAATCATTTTGCTTTTTTATTTTATTTTTATTACAGGAAATGGTTTTAGCAGGAAAATAAAAGATGGTCAAAAACTGTTTGCTTATTTCATTAAAATGATTTTTTATTAAAGTGTGCGTGTTTGATTTTTCTTTCATACAATAGGAGTAATAATTGATAGTTGTCTAATTGACAGCTCTCAATTATTAACCTGGCTTAAAGTCACCTTTCAATTGCAAGGTGACATGGTTAACTGTATGTAAACCATGTGTCATTTCATGTCGGGTCTGTAGTTTCACAAAAGCTGGCAATTGGATTAGCGGCTATAGAAGTGTATGAACTATAAATATATGTATATATATGTCACAATGACATGTATATATATATGTATTCTATGTGTATATATCTATTCTTTCTTTTGTGATTTAAATAATATTTATTTGGATCCATTATATGTCGGTTTTGCAAGCCTGCGAGAAAATCTCGCAAGTCGGATGTAAACCGGATGTTACAACTACGGTCAGATGCGACTAAATCGCATCTTTCCAGGAAAATCAGATGCCAGACGGATGATGTTCATGACATTTTGGTGCGATAATCGACCGACTAAAACGGTCCAAATTTTTATACGTTGTGTGTGACTCCAGCCTTAGGCTTTACATTCAATCCCACTCATTAATAGACAGATTACAAATTTTGTACTGAATTTAGTTTTATTTGTTTATTATTCTTTGCTTGTATATATCATCATCATATTCCGCAGCGCTTTAACCGACATCGCTGTCCCCATTGGGGCTCACCATCTACATTTTCTATCAGTATGTCTTTGGAGTGTGTGACTAAACGGAATGGAAACCCACACAAATACTGTGAGAAAATACAAACTTCTTTCAGATGTTGTTATTGGTGGGATTTGAACCCAGGACCCCAGCGCTGCAAGTCTACAGTGCTAACCACTGAGCCACTCTGCTACTCTAATTACAGCTCACATTGCTGATTTTAGCAAATTTTCAGTCTGTACTTCTTGCAAGTCATTAATTTCTGTCCTTTATTCAATTCCTTACTCATGTACAAATGTTGTCCCCCAGTCCCCACATCTGAAGCCTCAGTACAAGGCTGTGGTTCTGTATCAGATATGCTTTTGCAAAAGATAAATATGTCACATACATCTTCTCAGTCTTTAATAGGAAAACTCAACAGAAGGATTGTCGGAGCTGTATCCACAGAATGGGAAAGGCCAAGGTTGATTCATAGTTCTTGTCTGTTGATCAGTACATTACCGATGAGAACAGATCTATTAAATATAATCTTCAAGGCTTATCTATGATAAAAAACACATCGCATATTGAACGCACCATCTCCATTTTTCATTGTTATTTCCTCGAGGACTTATTGTGTTAGATATTTATATATATTTATAGATACAAGACTCTGGAGTAATGGTGCCATGACATTGAATGTCAGAAGAATAATATCTTCATTTGCTTGATAAGTGAAAGTAAGTAAGAGAACATGGATGAAGCTCTGTTACGAGTCCCAAGGCTGACATTCGACTCCCGGTGTTCAGAACTTTAAAAAGAAGTTCTTGCTGTCATTACAGCTTCAGCAGGGTTGAGACTGTACCGTTTTTATCTGTTTTTAGCCGTACTAATCCCATCTCGAGTATAAGATTGTAAAGGCATACCGTCATATAGTGATAAATCCATCTGCACACATCCAACAACGTTACATAGCACTGACTGCAAAAAACTCATCTCATCCACTTATTACCTTATCAGATATTCAGTTTCTTAATAAATGATGCATAGCAACATTCCTGCCTCGGAAATTATCTTTTCAGCTTTTCGGACGTTTTTTAAATGCTGACTTTTCGTCTCTTTAGCAGCAAATAACATCCGTCCTTGTGCACAAGGTGATTTCGCTTGGATTGTCAGACTTTTGAAATTATTAGGTGTTATGACAAAATAGCCAATTTGAGACTCCATACGATAAATCCATTTGTCTTATCGACATTCCTAAATACAATAGGTGCCTTATTATCACAGTAACCGCTTTATGTCGAAATGCGTGCTAGTGATTTATCTTTGCTCTATGAGGTCTGTGGATTTTTAGGAGACCCTATAAAATTAACGGCTTCGCTTTGTCTGGTGCCGTAGTTTACTGCCTCTCTTTTTCCACTGCTGTTGCTAGATAATTTTTTCCACCTAAGATTTTGCCTATGAATTACCGTACATTTTTTTTTTTACAATTGTTTATTAATCTGAACACAAATGATCAGTGATCGAGTGTGCAAGGCTAATGAACAGCATGAGTTCAAATTCTCTGCAGTGCGACTACTGGACAGATGAAGTATTACATCGTGAGCATTGAAATCAATGGGATGTGAAATGTGACTGGTCCTCCAAGGAGACTGATACCCTCTTTGCATTTTTCTCAGATCTAGATAATTGGTGCAGATAGAGTAATTATTCTCATTAACTTGCAATACCCAAATAATGTTTTCAAAATATATATTTTTTTAAACCAGAAAGCCTATTTAACATTATCAAAGAAATTAGAGAAGAATACATAGCAATTGAATTATTATTTATAGAGCTCTGATCATATATTTATTGCTAAAATATTTCATAGTGTTGCACTTAGGATTAAAGGAGTTATCCGGTCTTAGGTTACAAGTATGCAGTCACTTTATGACTTGTGAATCCTGACATCGTTCGCACTGCGTGCTGTGAGGGTTCTTCAGTGCCAATGCCGGGAGAAGATGGTCATGTTTCTATAAGTATGTGATTCCGACTAGACATGTCCAACCTAACTCAATACACTTGCATTGAGTGGGTTTGCACCCAACCAGTTGGCACGTGACCACATGTATGCAAATTGCATACTTGCAATCCCATGACCGCCACTCCCAGCGCCGGCACCAAAGAATCCCCACAGCGCACAGTATGCGCGATGAGAGAATTCCCAAGTTTGCAGTCACATAGAATCACTGCAGACTTGTAATTTAAGGCTGGACAACCCTTTAAACTAACAATAATCCCCGGCACTATTTAATATTCGTATATTAGAAAACACTTCAAAATCAATTTAAAATTAAGCAAATAAATCTGTTCATTGGATAGTGAATAGCCCAAAATGTAAGAATAAAAAAGTAAATAATGGAATTTACAGACACTATGCAGATGTTGACCTTATTTTTTAAAAAAATATTATATAATTAGAGTTGAGTTAATTTTCTGAAATTTGTTCAATTCAGGATGCAAATTAAATCGGCCGGGAAAGGAGTTAAACAAAAATTCTCTGATGGACTCTTCTATCATTTTTCTTCTTTTCTATCGTCCTTCCATGTGGGTCTTCCCTTCACTGATGCATGCAGTCACATGAGGTATAACACACATCATTGACCTGCATGGGGCCTGGTTAATGGAAGACCAGGCTGGAAAGAAGAGAGAAGCTAGAAGATTGATAAGCTCATTGGAGTACCGGTGATGATGTGACAGGTATAGGCAGAGTAGAGGTGGGTATAACATTTTTTTTACCCTTTCCTGACTCTCTATAATCCAGTAAAATTTACAAACATTTGTAAAAACTCATTCTGGTGATTTTCAAATCAAATTCAATTGGTTTCAAATCAATTTGATCACCTCCTACAGTGCTTTGAAAAAATATTCATACCCTGTGACCTTTTTCACATTTTTTTATGTTACACTCACAAGGCACTGTATAATCAATTAACATTCTTATAGTTCACAGAGCTCTGTACTTATATCCCTATCAAGCATCATCTGCATAACTCATGATACCCAAATCACCTTAATTTATTACTATATACAGTATAATAAAAATGTTCAAGTCCAATCAAACCAGATCCAAAAAAAAGCATACAGATTATATTAGTCCAACACAAGATCCCACTATTTAGTCCATGTGAGGTACAATTGAGTACGTCTGACACTAGCCCATGTTGGATATTACTCACCCATGCAGCAGCCTCCACTCCAGAACCCAAAATTAATTTATACGCAAAATTTTCTCAGGAGATTCTTTTGGCCGAAAGCTGTTTTGGGATTTGTGGTAGAGGTCACAGGCAGTGGGATTGATTATATGGTGGGGTGTGGCAGAGGTAACGAATTCTGACAAGAAGTCACAGAGACAAGTCCTGTGCCTCTCTGAAGACTACAATTTTTCTTCGGAGAGACACCAAGTGATGATTGCACGCAGTTGAGGAACAATCACTTTTAGGCTGGGGTCACAATTGCGATTGGGAAGCGAAAAACTCGCCCGAGTCTCTCTCCTCAATTCCCGGCACTGCCGCCTGCACTCGGACTGGAGTGTGCGGCTGCATAGAAATACATGAAGCAACACACTGCTGTCCCGAGTGCCGGCGGCAGTGCCGGGTATTGATGTGAAAGACTCGCGCGAGTTTCTCGTATCACACTCGCAAGTGTGACCCCGGCCTAACAGTTCAACCACAAGGAATTCCGTCCAAAGTGCTGTGATCTCTCATAAGAGACAGGCTGGCATCTCTCTCTCTTTTGCCATGGATAGAATGTCACTACAGAAGCCAATCAGTGACCACAGCTGAAAGAGGAGGCTACGAGACAGTTGTGGGACACAGCAGCAGTGCAGAGGACCAGCATATAATAGTTAAAACCCCTTTAAAGGAACCTGGCAGTAGATTCATGATGTGCATCAACAGCAGCATGAATCAGATACCGTGTTAGACACATGGCTGTGGAACCACTGTGCCACAGTCCACCTGGTTCTTCATTAGATCCCCTGATGGTGTGGTTAGACTTGAACCCAAGTGGATTCAGAAGCTACTCCAACCAAGACCCCAGAGTCGAGGCAGCTGTCCCCCAAAGAGGCGGGTAAGCAGGACTGGCCAGGAACAGGTAAACAGGTGGACGTGCTGTTGGTAGACAGAACAGGTAATGGATCGGAAAAAGGAAAGATTCGTTGATGAACACAGAATGGACTTGAAATACAGGATCAGAGGTGCAGGTTCAGACTGGACTTGTGAGGGTAGCAGTATAGGTGTCAACAAAACGGATCAGGTTCTGGACTTGGCAGAGGTTTAAGCAGGGTGGACAGGATCAAGTTGAGACAGGGCAAGCAGGATCAGGTGCAGACAGGACCAACAGGATTAGATTGAGACTGGGCAGGCAGGATAGATCAGGTTCAGGAAGCACAAGTACAGGGACCTTACAACTAGGCAAGTGATTACTAAAGTTGCTAAGGCACCTCCCAATAAGGGAGGGTGCTTGAAATATCAGAGGTTTTCCAGCTATTGGCTGGGGATATTTTCAGAAGATTGTGTTTCCCTTTAATTGGCAGGGAGCACCCACACGTGCCCTCTAAGCACACTCCCAGGTGACCCGCATGCCGTTTATAGGTTCTGGGAGAAAACAGACTCCGAAGGAGTGCTTGCGGGAAAGGGAACACGCAGGCATTCTTGCTTGGAGGAGGAAGGAGGCTCATGCAGGGTCAATGGCGCTGTTCTAACATACCAGTTGTGTTATTATAGCATTTAAGAAAAAAGAACATTGAAAAGTTGTTGGGATTATTTGCCCCAGATGACTAGTCTGGCAGCTCATTCACGCCCAGCTTCCTATGTCTGACCATTTTTTCCCTATACACTCATATGGAGAGACCGATCAGTCAAGGAGAGCAGGGTACATAGAAGCTACCAGGAACCAGCCTTGGTCTGGTCTTATCAAACTTCTCTTCCCTGGCTGGCCTTCCATAGTACGTCTTGTCTGAAACACTGCAGCGTTTCAGACTAAAACATACGTGGCTGCATTAATAGATCTGGCATTTGATTCCCGTCGATTGGACAACATGGATTGACTGTCAGGTTCCCTTTTGAGGCTCCACAACCATGGTACTGGTGAAGTTTCTCATTCTAGTAGCTACACCACTGCTCAGGCGGTACGTACAGAATTTTGATAATGCAAGGACAACAAGGGACAAGGCTGGCAATCTGCCTCTGCTTACAAGAACAATTATTGTGACAAAGAAGCCAAATCATTGAATATGACTGCAGATACAGACACAAGACAGCATAAAACACATATTGATTAAAATTGATAATTCATGATCCAACTATTGTCGGACTAACTGCAAATCACCTGTTTTAGAGCTAACTCCAGTTCTAATTAGAAGATTACACAGCACTGGAGATGTTCAGCCGCTCACAAATCACAAAATCAATAGGATTCAAGGCAGTATTCTTCTCGCTTAAGATGAGACCTTCTATCTACAAAGAGAGAACAGAGGAAATAGTTCATAAACAGCTCGGATTTTAATTTAACATTTTCAGTACTAATCTCTGCAGCAACAGGTCTTCTCTGTGCTAGGCAAAGCATCAATTTATATCAATGGCGGGAACCTAACGGGTTTATGAATGGGGCATGGATGGGATTCAGTTGTAGTTATTTTACATGTAAATCTTCTAATTACTGTAAATAGGACAAATTACCCGTATATCTGCATAAAAAATAATTTCCTAATTAGAATTTGTGCCCTCATTGGAAACATATGGGAGAACGCAAATGATTGTTACAACTGTACGTAGACATTGCAAAATTGTTAAACACAGAATTATGTAAGGTTCTAACTAAAGTATATATGTGGTAACATTTGTCTTACCCAATATAAAAGCATAAAAGTCATCTTTTATGTACAAAGAACTACATGAAAAAGTTATACAGTTTTTTTTATAACATTGTGGCAATGGTCAGTTGTGCAATCGGAAAGTCAAAACTTTAAAGACTATGGAAAACTTTAAAATAAAAAAAAAGATTTTTACATTATGTATGTTTGTTACCGTATTTTTCGAACCATAAGACGCACTTTTTTCCCCCAAAATTTTGGGGCAAAATGGGGGTGCGTCTTATGCTCACAACATACCTAAAATTCCGGTGGCGGCGGTGGTCCCAATGCAGCCTCCCTGTGGTGCATGCGGTGGTGGTGTCGGGGCAGCAACAGGGCTCTGTGCTGCGTGGGGGGCTCCGCCGGCATTTCGCTGTTAGCCGGAAAGCCCCCGTAGCTCCGCTGCTGCGACGCCGTGCCGTCTTGAAAGCTGGCCTCCGGAAAGATGGCCGCCGCATGCTGAAATTCAAATCTCGGCAACGAGATGCCGGCGGAGCCCCCCCGCAGCACAGAGCCCCGCTGCTGCCCCGACACCACCACCGCACCACAGGGAGGCTGCATTGGGACCGCCGCGGATTTGTGAGTATATTGTCACCCCACAGTGCACAGCACCCCACAGTGCACAACCACCCCACAGAGCACAGCCACCCCACAGAACACAGCCACTCCACAGTGCACAACCACCCCACAGAACACAGCCACCCCACAGAGCACCACCACCGCACCAGCCTCGACCACCGAACGACCCCAGTGACCACTCCTCTACCTGTGCTGATCCCTTCGCTGGTAAGCTGAATTCAGATTGTAAGACAGACCCCCATTTAACACAATATTTTTTTTCCCTATTTTCCTTCTGAAAATTTGGGGTGCGTCTTATGGTCCGGAGCGTCTTATAGTCCGAAAAATACGGTAAGTATTTAGTTAATGAAATTAAACTAAGTAACAGTTTGCAATGTTCATTCCTTCACTCATTGTCATATCCAGTTTGCTAGTGTGAGTGTCTCTTCTAGTAATTTAGTCTTGGTGTAACGTCTATGTGTATGCAGGGTGCTGAGGTTTTCAGTAGCTGATATGTCAGCATTGTTCCTATCCTGATCTAATTTCCTATTCATTTGCTTTCCACCTTATTGTAGACTATTTTCTTTGCCCCTTTTGAGACACATATCATTCTGTTCACGTTCCTGCTGGTATCTGTAACACTGAGGGAAGGGAGGGAGAAAGCAGAGAAAGCTATCAGCTGTGATAGATTTGTCACATTTCTGCAAAGCACTGTGGTAGAGTAAGGAGATGTCAGAGACTTTAACATTGCTGGTCTATTCTATAGGAGTGCAGTACACAGCCAGGGTCACTATATATTTTATGGAGCTGTGATGTGCAGGTCAGTAACTGAGCAGTTCTGGCCACCGCTAATATAGCTGACCGTCCGGAGTGCCGGCGGTTGCACCGCCACCGATCAGACATTGATGACTTATCTAGACTTATCTAGTTTGATGTTTCTATGCTTCCTGCAGCATAATTATAAGCATTTCATACATTTTTAAACTTTTATTAACAAATACATCAAGTTTATGCAAGGACTCAATATTTACAATGTTGACCCTTACTTTTCAAGTCTTCTGCCCTTTACCCCCAGCAGCTGGATATCATCTTGTGGAAATCCTGACTTCTGATTAGGACACAAGCATGCAATAGGGCAAGAGAAATGAGAGAGGGTTACAGTGATGGTAGTGCTCAGCTGGCGTGGTTGTGTATGGACAAAAAACCAATAAGAGCTTTAGAATTTGCATCTGCAGATTCGTGGCTGGAGCATATGGCAGGACTCATGGTAGCACTCATCTTTTCTTCTCATTTTTCCAGATGTCCCAAACAGTCTGAGCGGTGCTTCATCAGAGAAAATAACTTTACTCCAGCCCATTCTCCATAATTTCTGCAGAATGCCAGTCTATCCTTAATGTTTTTCTTACAAGTGGCTTCTTTGCTCCCTTACTTGACACAAGGCCAGCCTCCAAAAGCTTTCTCCTGTTGAAGTTTTTTTCAGAACAATTGAATTTATCTCTTTCTTTAATCTATAATTAATGCAAATTGCAGCTTTAAAAACTGAAGCAGCCAGATCTTATGTGGGCCAAGTGCTGGATGCAGGACATTTTTACTCCTTGTCTGAATTGAATGTCGGAGAGTCCAGTCTCTTTTATTGTTGTGATATTCTCTTGTACAACTATCCCACTCACACAGAAAGCAGCAGTACTTTGTGCATCCACTCTGTAGACCAAGTAAGACGGCACTTACCTTTAGGTCACCACAGAGGGGGCAAAAATATTAGTCATAGTTCAGGCACCTCCACAGCTGCTTCATGTTGTCACATAGATTGCATTACCAACTGGAATTCAAGGTAGCGCATTGCCATTATGCAGCAAGACGACTTTTAGGCTTGTTTTGACATAGACAAATTGATGAAGAACATTAATTCCTCTGGATTATGACTTATCTTCAGAGCTTCTTTTAAACTGTTCATGTTGTTGCATGCCACAAGATCGCCCTCCAAGAAGAAGTTTTGGACAAGATCTTTATCGCAAAGAAATCTGAACATCACCTGCAAGGAGATTCCACGGCTGTAGCCCGGAACTTTAGAGCTCAGCCTTAGGGTACCATCACACTCAGCGACGCAGCAGCGATCCCGACAACGATACGACCTGGCAGGGATCGTTGCTGCGTCGCTATGTGGTCGATTGGTGAGATGACAAACAGTCAGATCTTCCCAAGAACACAGCAACGATCGGCGACCCGTAGCGACCTGTGTAATATGTGTCTCCACTGAGTCGCTAGTGAGATCGTTGGTAAATGGTGTCAAACTCACCGATGCATGCCACCCAGCAGGACCTCAACGACCAAAGAAAGGTCCAGGCATTTCTGAGACGACCAGCGATCTCACAGCAGGGGCCTGATCGCTGGTACATGTCAAACATAGCGAGATCACTGCTGAGATCGCTGTTGCGTCACAAAACTTGTGACTCAGCAGCGATCTCGCTAGCGATCTCCCTTAGGCCTCTTTCACACATCAGGCTTTTGAATCAGGCGCGATCCGGCGTGTTTCTAAAAAAACGGATCCGGTACCGGATGCGTTTTTTTAGCATTGACTTACATTAGCGCCGGATCGCGCCTGATGTCACTGCGTTGCATCCGTTTTTGGCCGGATCCGTCGGAATTGTACATTCCGGCGGCCGGACAAGACGGTTTTTGTAACGTTTTTTTTTTTTTCCGGAGGCACCTGACAGTGCCTGAATCGGCACTTCAGGCGGCCGGAAACAATGCAAACCCATGGAGCCGGACCAGTTTTTTGACAAATCCGTCAGAAAACTGATCCGGAGTCCAAGGTCTCTCTCTCTCTCTCTCTCTCTCTCTCTCTCTCTCTCTCTCTCTCTCTCTCTCTCTCTCCTGTATTTTCAACCTGGAAAAGCTTCTTTTTCCGGTTCAAAAGGTCAGGCCGGATCAGGCAAAAAACCTGATCAGTTCCATCAGTTTTTTAAAATCAGCGCCGGATCCGTCCTATCAGGCATAAGACGGATCATGCCTGATTCAAAAAGCCTGATGTGTGAAAGTAGCCTTAGTGTGACGGGGGCTTTACTCTTGGGCAGATCCAAATCTCTAACAAGTTTATTCAGTTCACTTTGTGTTATAAGGTGTGGTTCAGTTGAGGTTGCTGACAAAAAGTCTGGGTCGTGAGAGGAAGCTTCATAACATCAAGCAGCCTTTTCTTGCTCACTTGACAGCCAGTTCTTCTATATATGGTATTGTGCGTTTTGCAGATGAAATGTTTGGATACTGTAAAGTCCACATCTTCTTCCTTGAAACTTCTTTCCTAATGGAGGGCACCTTGCAGAAATAGCAATTGGTAGTGTGATCGGTTGGCTCTCTCCAGCTCATTGGGACTGCAAAAGGCATAGATTACCTTTTCCCATGCAACCACTGGGTAAGATGTGATGCACATCTATTGCTGCATATGTGTGGAGCCCAACTCTTGTCCTCATATCTTAATCTGCAGCCAAAATACAGGTTGCAGGCTTTCCTCATCATTGTAGTCAATTTTTGCCTTTTTGACGCAAAAGTGACTTCTCTGCATATGTAGGAAAAACTATCCGCTTTGTTAATGCAAGAACGAGGCATATCTGAAAAAAACATATAGAAACATGTCTATATGTGTAGCCCAGCTGCACTTGGTGCCACATGTACCCAGGAGGATGCACAGAAAGGTAATTCACAATCACCCGATATTCATTCACACTTCACATTTCCCTATAGTGCCACCAGAGGGAGCCCTGTAGAGCAGTGGTCCCCAACCTTTTTTGCACCAGGGACCGGCTTCAAGCAAGACCATTCTTCCATGGCCCGGCAGGGCGGGGATGGAGGTGTGGCAGGGGTGGGGCTTTGGTCATAAGGGGGCGGGGCTATGGACGGGGTTGTAGTTTAGTAGTAGTGCATTCTTATCATTCTTATCTTATATACAAGGCTCCTCTCCCACCCTATATACAAGGTTCTGCTCCCACCCTCTTATACATGGCTCTGCACCCTCACTGTATACAAGGCTCCGCTCCCACCCTCTTATACATGGCTCCGCTCCCACTCTCTTATACATGGCTCTGCACCCTCCCTGTATACATGGCTCCTCTCCCACCCTATATACATGGCTCTGCTCCCATCCTATATACATGGCTCTGCTCTCACCCTATATACATGGCTCCTCTCCCACCCTATATACAAGGCTCTGCTCCCACGCTCCCTGTATACATGGCTCCTCTCCCATCCTATATACATGGCTCTGCTCCCACCCTATATACATGGCTCCGCTCCCACCCTATATACATGGCTCCTCTCCCACCCTATATACAAGGCTCTGCTCCCACCCTCTTATACATGGCTCTGCACCCTCCCTGTATACAAGGCTCCGCTCCCACCCTCTTATACATGGCTCTGCACCCTCCCTGTATACAAGGCTCCGCTTCCACCCTCTTATACATGGCTCTGCACCCTCCCTGTATACAAGGCTCTGCTCCCACCCTCTTATACATGGCTCTGCACCCTTCCTGTATACAAGGCTCCGCTCCCACCCTCTTATACATGGCTCCGCTCCCACTATGGCTCTGCTCCCACCCTCGTATACATGGCTCCTCTCCCACCCTATATACATGGCTCCTCTCCCACCCTATATACATGGCTCCACTCCCACCCTATATACAAGGCTCCGCTCCCACTATGGCTCCTCTCCCACCCTATATACATGGCTCCTCTCCCACCCTGTATACATGGCTCCGCTCCCACTATGGCTCCGCACCCTCCCTTGTATACAAGGCTCCTCTCCCACCCTATATACATGGCTCCTCTCCCACCCTCTTATACATGGCTCCTTTCCCACCCTATATACATGGCTCCTCTCCCACTATGGCTCCTCTCCCACCCTCTTATACATGGCTCCGCTCCCACCCTCTTATACATGGCTCCTCTCCCACCCTATAAACATGGCTCCTCTCCCACCCTGTATACATGGCTCCGCTCCCACTATGGCTCCGCACCCTCCCTTGTATACAAGGCTCCTCTCCCACCCTCTCCTGGGCTCCCCCGTCATCCCTGTCATACTTACCCTCCTCGCTCCGTCGCTGCAGGTCCCTGTCCCGGCCGTGGCAGCTTCCTCCTGTGCGCAGCGGTGACGTAATACCGCTCATTAAGGGCATGAATATGGATGCCACGCCTATGGGAGTGGCGTCGCATCCATATTCATGCCCTTAATGAGCGGTATACGTCACCGCTCAGCGCTGGATGAAGCTGCCACTGCCGGGACAGGGATCGCAGCGGCTGAAGGTGAGTATCGATGATGGAGCCGGCGACTGTAGCTGTCACTACAGCGCTGCAGCAGCCGGCTCCATGTGGGTCCAGCGTTCTGTGCCGTGGCTCCGCGGCCCGGCATCAGGACTGCTACGGCCCGGTGGTGGGCCGCGGACCGGCGGTTGGGGACCCCTGCTGTAGAGTATATAAGGGTGTGGAGAGATGCAGCAGTAGACATTCCAGAGAGAAGCAGCAGTGTGGTCTTTGGAGTGGATTTCCTGTCAGAGCAGAGCTCAGAGCGGAGTTCAGACAGACGGAGATTCCTGTCAGATGAGACAGAAGCAGAGAGATAAACTGTTACCTCAGAACGTGCTGACTGTTAGTTCCCTATGGAAGTGGAAAGTGACTCTCGGAGTGTGCACAGATCAGTCTGACGGAAGGTCCTGATAGCTGCTTCGGACAGAGCCTAAGAAAGAAGTGAAGGAAGGGGAACTGCAGTACTTGTAACATCGAGCAAACTGCGGTACTGTTAGAGAGCGGTGAAGAGAAGGAAGCTGACACCTACTGTTGCCTGTGCTTATGTTAAAGGTGTGAGTAGGGCGACAGGCGAGTGGACAAAGAGAGAGAGAGTGACTGAGGATAAATAGCAAGGATCGCTTACCTCCACTCTGCACAACCGGACACCGGGTCCGAGCTTGCTAGAACCTTCACGGCTAGTGGGAGAAACCGGAGACCCTGCTGGACTTCAGGTCGCAGAGGGGCCCTTCAGTGCTGATACGTAACCGGGGTCAGGAAGAACAGGAGTCAGGCCTGATCAGCCATAGACGACTTAGTTCTGTCCAAAAGAAGGCTCCACCACAATGTCAGCCGGGCGTAGCTGTTCTACACGGAGTTAAACTTAGCTTCATGCAAGTTAGAAACTCACACACATCAAGAAGTAAGGAGGCCTTACACCTTCTCAGTGATTACTGGACGTGCATCCTCCACCCTGAGCAGCTTCCCGGGACGTGCCTGCAAATATCACCAGTAAAGGTACGGAAAGAGACTCATTTTGTGTGTCTGCCTTATTGCCTGCACCCCTGCACCGCCATATACCTCGAGGGATCAGTCTTACCTGTGGAAGACCTAACACCTTGCTGCCCAGTAACAACCCCTCAGAGGATTCACCCTGCAGCGCTGGTCACCCTGATCAGAAACCACAGGTGGCGTCACGAACATTTCTAAATCCCCTGTAAATATCCCCCTTTGAATGAGCGCCCAGGGCAACGGACCGAGCTGCGCTACCCGTGACCTCTCCCCCATTGAAGTGAACGGGCTCGGTGCCGAGTACCTCATAAGCCCTGGTACGTGCGACTCATCTTTGGCGTCACGAACAGGATCCGAAGCTTACTATATGTGAGTCCTGTGTGCCTATGTGGACTGTTTTGTGCAAAAAGACTGTGTGCAATTTTTGTAACTTTTGGCGCCATTTTCCGCCATTTTGCCGCCATATTCGCGCCCTGAGGCGCTGGTGAAGAAGGTGGGCGTGGATTCGTGGGCGTACCCCCCCCTGTGGCGCGAAAGCTATGGGCGCCCTGTCTAAGTGCTATTATAATGTCCGAGCCTGCCCCACTGCAAGGGAGATCCGCCTCCTCTTCATCCTCCATGCTAAGAAGAGAAAGCGAAAGTCCCGCCTGCACGGAAGAGACCAGGTTGTTCCAGATGGGAAGCACAGTCTGGCCTGGCGTGAGATGGCGGAAGGACAGGAGATGCTGTGTGGAGGAATGGCGGTGCGCAGACCCCGTTCCCCTGAAGAGCTGCTGCCTGTGCCTGAACCGTCCCCAGGTCGGGCGGATGACCGGAGAATGCAGAAAGTGGAGGAGGTGGATGCGGCGCTGAGGGACATGGCCCGACACCGCGCAGAAATGGAGGCGATGGAGCAAAGCTGGCGTGCCCTGAAACAGCGGCTGCTGTGGGACGCGATGCTCTCCCCTCAAGATGCGCAAATGCCACCCGCGCCACCACTGGACCCAGCGGCTGATGAAGAACCGGAGGCCGGCCCCAAAAGAGCTGATCCTGACTCCGCCGAGGACGCGGCGGGAGGGAAGGAGGCTGAGGAGGCCCTGCCCGGAACAGAATGCCAGCCAGGCCTGGAACCAGAGGCCGCAGCGGAATGCAGTCCCACGGTAGTGACGACAGAGGAGATCCTGCCCAAAGCGATGGAGATCGACTGGGAGGAGATGGAGCTCCTGGACGACGTGGAATAATCCGCCCAGAAAGAGAACGAGTGGCGATGCCGTGAGCAGGAGCAGCGGCAGCAGCAGGAGCAGCGAGAGGCGCAGCAGCTTCACCAGAGGTACCGGGAGCAGAATCTTGCGGACAAGGAGATCGTCCGGCGAGATAAAGGTACGCTCCGGGAATCGCGGAGCCAGGGGACGGTGTGTGACTCTAAGCTCCAGGGAGGTTGGGGGTACATACGCGAGCCCGGGTTCTCTCAGAAGATCTTCGTTCATCGCTGTGATGTAGGGTCTAACCTATTAAAAGGGGATGTTGTCACCTACACGCGGCACTGGGGTCTTAAGGGGTGGTATGCCCTGAATGTCTCCCGAGTCAGCGACCCCGTCCCTGAAGCCAGAAATGTACCCCGTGTCTCAGCGTCCCAAGCCCCAGCCACATCAGCGCCCGGCCGCGCACCTGCATCCTATCCTGCGTCCTATTCTGCAACGCAACAGGCTAGTGCGTCCCCAACTGAGCCATTGCATGTGCATGCGTCACCATTGGAAACGCTGCAGAGCACAGCGACTGCAACAGCGACCCATAGTGAGCCAAATCTATACTTAGAAGAGGCACCTGTAAGGCCTCCAGCAAGACGCAAAGTAAAAATTGAGACGAGAACTGTGGCTACCCAGACACAGGTAGCAGGACATGATCTCTTGGTGATGCGTTCCAGAGTGCACCGCATACTTCCAGCCCCAGGTGTGGAAGGTGCAACTATATTCAAAGAAGAACAGTAGGACCCAGACAGGGTTTACTGAACTGTAAAAAGTTATGAAGAATTGCACTTTACTGAATATGTAGATGATGTCTGAAGTAGTATACCCCAGTTGGGTAATGTGTCGTGTAAAGTGGTTATGATAGAAATGTGATTTTTCCATAAATGCTGTTTGTGAAGGACTGTGTGCTGAGGACTCTTGCAGCACAGAACTGTAATGTAAATAGTTGGCACTCAGTGCCCCATCTTGGTTTTACGTAAAGCCATTCTACCTCTGAGGAAAAACCCGTATGGTGTGGCCTTGAGTGAGGTCTGCAGCAAAGAAGTCTTGCAGCCCACCCAGGACCACCGTGGGAGGTTTGGTACGGGTCCTCCACAAGAATCTTGTATTTATTTGTGTGAAAGTATTTGATATTTTTCTATTGCCATTTGTACACATTGTAACGTTTGAAGTGTCCTTACCTCCCGCAAGGGAAGAGTTAAGTTATTGTTGTTATTATAAAAATAGTTTTCTTTTTCAGCCCGGGAGTGCTGAATATAACTAGGGGGGGATGTGTAGCCCAGCTGCGCTTGGTGCCACATGTACCCAGGAGGATGCACAGAAAGGTAATTCACAATCACCCGATATTCATTCACACTTCACATTTCCCTATAGTGCCACCAGATGGAGCCCTGTAGAGTATATAAGGGTGTGGAGAGATGCAGCAGTAGACATTCCAGAGAGAAGCAGCAGTGTGGTCTTTGGAGTGGATTTCCTGTCAGAGCGAGCTCAGAGCGGAGTTCAGACAGACGGAGATTCCTGTCAGATGAGACAGAAGCAGAGAGATAAACTGTTACCTCAGAACGTGCTGACTATTAGTTCCCTATGGAAGTGGAAAGTGACTCTCGGAGTGTGCACAGATCAGTCTGACGGAAGGTCCTGATAGCTGCTTCGGACAGAGCCTAAGAAAGAAGTGAAGGAAGGGGAACTGCAGTACTTGTAACATCGAGCAAACTGCGGTACTGTTAGAGAGCGGTGAAGAGAAGGAAGCTGACACCTACTGTTGCCTGTGCTTATGTTAAAGGTGTGAGTAGGGCGACAGGCGAGTGGACAAAGAGAGAGAGAGTGACTGAGGATAAATAGCAAGGATCGCTTACCTTCACTCTGCACAACCGGACACCGGGTCCGAGCTTCTAGAACCTTCACAGCTAGTGGGAGAAACCGGAGACCCTGCTGGACTTCAGGTCGCAGAGGGGCCCTTCAGTGCTGATACGTAACCGGGGTCAGGAAGAACAGGAGTCAGGCCTGATCAGCCATAGAGGACTTAGTTCTGTCCAAAAGAAGGCTCCATCACAATGTCAGCCGGGCGTAGCTGTTCTACACGGAGTTAAACTTAGCTTCATGCAAGTTAGAAACTCACACACATCAAGAAGTAAGGAGGCCTTACACCTACTCAGTGATTACTGGACGTGCATCCTCCACCCTGAGCAGCTTCCTGGGACGTGCCTGCAAATATCACCAGTAAAGGTACAGAAAGAGACTCATTTTGTGTGTCTGCCTTATTGCCTGCACCCCTGCACCGCCATATACCTCGAGGGATCAGTCTTACCTGTGGAAGACCTAACACCTTGCTGCCCAGTAACAACCCTCAGAGGATTCACCCTGCAGCGCTGGTCACCCTGATCAGAAACCACAGGTGGCGTCACTAACGTTTCTAAATCCCCTGTAAATATCCCCCTTTGAATGAGCGCCCAAGGCAACGAACCGAGCTGCGCTACCCGTGACCTCTCCCCCATTGAAGTGAACGGGCTCGGTGCCGAGTACCCATAAGCCCTGGTATGTGCGACTCATATATGCTAAGAAACTAAGCTAAGAAATCCAACTGTATTCCGTACACAGAGAGCATTTATAAAAGTAGGTGATGAAACTATAATTAGGATTAAGTTTTCAGAGCTCAGTTGGCATTCTTGATTGATCATCCTAAGATGATAGAATACCAAAGGCTCCATAGACTAAACAGATGATGTAATAGACGAGCTACTAACAATGCAATAATGATAAAAAATAAAGACAACATTTTCTATAAGCCTGCATGAAACAGTGTAATGGAAATATAATCATAAATTCAATTACACAATAAGTTTTATTATGAATTCAAGACATACTGTATAGAGTTGAGTGGCACAAACAACCCCAATATCTGGATGGCAACAAGTGTTTGCTCTCATGACAATGTATTCAGGAAAGGAAAATGAAAAAAAAAACAAAAGCGAGAAGGTTTTCTGCTGTAAATCAGTGCGCTGGGTTTTGGCAATAATCGGGCTGAGGGAAACCAAATAACTGCATTTTACCTTCCTCTACCCTTCATAATAAGATCAATTCTGGATGTTGAAGAAGAAACTGCACTCAGCAGGCATAACAATACATTTTAGGCATGCAACAAACAAAGCTCACAGCTGACTTACAAGGAAAGCAAAATTGTGAATCCCCCAGATCAGCAATTTATGAGAAAATAGCAGTCTGCTATAGACACAGCCTGTTTCATGCATGTCAATGCACAGTGGAAGTATGCTATGGAAAGTGCGGTTTTGGTACATGTATATTTATGGTAATTGGTCCACGCATTGCAAGATTAGATGTTCCAGATATACATGAATGAATATTTACTTCTGAAAATAGAAGGCTGAGTGTTTACTCTAAAAGCAGAGAATACACTGTGCTTGATGTTTGCTCATATTTAGCAGAGGTTAGATACAGTATATACATATATACAGTACAGACCAAAAGTTTGGACACACCTTCTCATTCAAAAAATTTTCTGTATTTTCATGACCATGAAAATTGTACATTCACACTGAAGGCATCAAAACTATGAATTAACACATGTAGAATTATATACTTAATAAAAAAAGTGTGAAACAACTGAAAATATGTCTTATATTCTAGGTTCTTCAAAGTAGCCACCTTTTGCTTTGATGACTGCTTTGCACACTCTTGGCATTCTCTTGATGAGCTTCAAGAGGTAGTCACCGGAAATGGTCTTCACTTCACAGGTGTGCCCTGTCAGGTTTAATAAGTGTGATTTCTTGCCTTATAAATGGGGTTGGGACCATCAGTTGTGTTGTGCAGAAGTCTGGTGGATACACAGCTGATAGTCCTACTGAATAGACTGTTAGAATGAGTATTATGGCAAGAAAAAAGCTGCTAAGTAAAGAAAAATGAGTGGCCATCATTACTTTAAGAAATAAAGGTCAGTCAGTCCCAAAAATTGGGAAAACTTTGAAAGTGTCCCCAAGTGCAGTTGCAAAAACCATCAAGCACTACAAAGAAACTGGTTCACATGAGGACCGCCCCAGGAAAGGAAGACCAAGAGTCACCTCTGCTTCTGAGGATAAGTTTATCCGAGTCAGCAGCCTCAGAAATCGCGGGTTAACAGCAGCTCAGATTAGAGACCAGGTCAATGCCACACAGAGTTCTAGCAGCAGACACATCTCTACAACAACTGTTAAGAGGAGACTTTGTGCAGCAGGCCTTCATGGTAAAATAGCTGCTAGGAAACCACTGCTAAGGACAGGCAACAAGCAGAAGAGACTTGTTTGGGCTAAAGAACACAAGGAATGGACATTAGACCAGTGGAAATCTGTGCTTTGGTCTGATGAGTCCAAATTTGAGATCTTTGGTTCCAACCACTGTGTCTTTGTGCGACTCAGAAAAGGTGAAC
Source organism: Oophaga sylvatica (assembly GCA_033576555.1). NCBI lineage: Eukaryota > Metazoa > Chordata > Amphibia > Anura > Dendrobatidae > Oophaga > Oophaga sylvatica. The sequence goes on along the minus strand of JARQOD010000003.1, from coordinate 576,906,026 downwards.
GGATGGACTCTACATGCCTGGTTCCCACCGTGAAGCATGGAGGAGGCGGTGTGATGATGTGGGGGTGCTTTGCTGGTGACACTGTTGGGGATTAATTCAAAATTGAAGGCATACTGAACCAGCATGGCTACCACAGCATCTTGCAGCAGCATGCTATTCCAACCGGTTTGCGTTTAGTTGGACCATCATTTATTTTTCAACAGGACAATGACCCCAAACACACCTTCAGGCTGTGTAAGGGTTATTTGACCAAGAAGGAGAGTGATGGGGTGCTACGCCAGATGACCTGACCTCCACAGTCACCAGACCTGAACCCAATCGAGATGGTTTGGGGTGAACTGGACCGCAGAGTGAAGGCAAAAGGGCCAACAAGTGCTAAGCATCTCTGGGAACTCCTTCAAGACTGTTGGAAGACCATTTCCGGTGACTACCTCTTGAAGCTCATCAAGAGAATGCCAAGAGTGTACAAAGCAGTAATCAAAGAAAAAGGTGGCTACTTTGAAGAACCTAGAATATAAGACATATTTTCAGTTGTTTCACACTTTTTTGTTAAGTATATAATTCCACATGTGTTAATTCATAGTTTTGATGCCTTCAGTGTAAATGTACAATTTTCATAGTCATGAAAATACAGAAAAATCTTTGAATGAGAAGGTGTGTCCAAACTTTTGGTCTGTACTGTAGATATATATAAAAGATGAGATAGACAGACAGGCAGACAGATAGATAGATAGATAGATAGATAGATAGATAGATAGATAGATAGATAGATAGATAGATAGATAATAGATAGATAGAATAGATGGATAGATAGATTAGATAGATAAAAATGTAGATTAAAGGAGCACAGATCCTCAGGGTGGATCCAGGAAAGAATGCAGGATTCCAATGATTGAATGCAATAAATGGGCGACATTTCAGCTTGAGCCATCAGTGTTTTTCTCAAGCTCTTTGTGACCTTGGTCTCCATTCACATCTACCTGAGATCAAAAAATGGAAAAGAATGCAAAGGGAACTGGATTTGACTTCGAGAATGGAGAAATAACCACCATGCAAAATTTTATGATCTCCAATGGTAGTGAATGGAGCAGCACATGGTGGTCACATTTTCATCCCAGTACTTAAAAGGTAAATGGAGATCGACATGTGTGCACAATTTACTTGACTTAGGAATGTATGTCTAACCGGCCTTCTACACATAACCATCTGAAACCCCCCTTATTCCCACTTAACTATAAATGAAAACACCATACTGGGTGACAGTGGATATATAAAGGCCACAGCAGCCCCATTTAGTAAATAACATTTAAACATAAATAACATTAAATGACATCAAACAATATCAATTTCTTGTCTCTGAAAAGGAGGAGGGGAATTGAAGGCTCAAACATTTTGAAGATTGCAACAAACAGCTCCACCATGCCACCCCCAGCCGCACCACAACCGGCCCAGGGGGACCCAGCTGACTGTTGCCCATACCAAAATTTCCAGCTGTAAACTCTCTCAGCAGGGACCGATTTTAATTCAAACACCCGCTTAACACCGATGGGAGTCACCCATCCCTGCAATGGGCTCCCACCTCCATTGGTGTAAGCAACCTCCTTCAAAACCCCACTCCTTTTCCGCCACAGTGAACAGGCATGACCCCTTATGCCTGTGAGTCCCCCACACCAAGAGAGCCTTTTTTACTTCACCCATCAATGCTAAAGCCCACATATCCACACCAATGTCATTGTAAATGGAGCCCATCAGAACTGAAAAAAATTCCCTGGACGGAACTTCCAGGTCCCGATGGCGCACCACAACCCCCCATGCAAAGCAATGAAACGGGAAACCTCCCTATTCACTTTGCTCCGAGCTTTATTTATCTGCTCTACCGATCTGGCGTGTTTCCATGCCAACCGTGCAATGATGTCCCACCACACTAAAACTAAACCTGGGTAGGAAGTAAAAATCCTCAGACAAACTTGATGTTACGGATCAAGTCCCTAGACGTTCTGGAGCCCAAGTCAATCCCCCGCATGCAAAACAAGTATATCTGGGGGCATATCCAAAGTAGTATGAAATTGAAATTTGGGCAGTACCTGGCTCCACAACAAATCCCTGACACCGATCCACCGCATCAAAGCCACCTCCTTCTGTATGCTCAATTGATGCCCCGTCGGTCTTGCGTCGGCCCGAATAGCCCCCCAGTACATGTACGAGTGGCCTAACACCCAGATCAGCCGAGGGGATCCTGAAACATAAAACAAAAAGATGGAAAGTAACAAACCCCTATACAAGCTAATAATGCAAGCAAATTACTAGAAAAATTGGAGGGGAGAGGGGAGAGGAGGGGGCCTATAACATATGGGGCCGGACATTATACCGATACCTAGCAGACTCCCAGCGACCAATCTTTTTCACTGCTTTAACCCCCAAATCCCACTGAGCAGCCTCAGTGGCTGCTAACCTACCTGCTACCACTGAAAAGACAAGCCCTCCAGAAATGCTTTACCAATCATAAACAACAATAAATATGGACGGTCAGATTCCATCACATGCTCACCAACTGACTCCTCAAGCTCTCGCCAAAGACGCCACGCAGAAAGATACCGGGACCATGTACGAGGGTTAACAGAATGCCTCACCAGATTCAGGCAAAGACTAAAACAAAAACTGAAGAATCACATATTTATACACAACACAGCACAGAAATAATGCAATAGGTAAGACAAGTGATGTGAAGCAGAACTGTCATTATGGGAGAGGGATGAACATAAATATTGGAACAGTTCACCTCAGAAAGACCTTTTTGAACCAGGGCTACCATCCAAGAACAATTGAAAACCAAATTACAAGAGCCACCATAATATCAAGGAATCACCTGCTACAGTATAAAACTAAAGATGAAAATAACCGGGTGCCTCTAGTGGTCACCTACAATCCAAATCTGGAGGTGCTAAGGGAAGCTGCACTGAAATTACAACCTTTACTACAAAAAGATGCCTGATTACAATCCATATTTCCAGACCCCCCACTACTGTGTTTTAGGCAGCCCCAAATCTAAGAAGCATCATTGTCAGAAGCTCCCTGTCCTCCCCAACAGCTGCAGGAACCTTTCCTTGCAACTAGAAAAAATGTAAAACCTGTCCATCTATAATGACTACAGACAAGATAAAGATCCCCAACTCCCATCAGGGCTACAAGATCCCAGGTACTTTCAGCTGCATCACATCTAATGTGGTATACTTAATTATTTGTACGAAATGTCCAACTGGGGGTCTGTATGTGGGGGAGACATGGCAAAAACTGAGAACAAGGATGAATTCCCATCGCCACACAATAAGAGAAAAAAGAATGGATCTACCTTTGGCAAAACACTTTTGTAGCCCCGGTCATAGCATGATGGACATGAAATTACTTGTATTAAAATCTAACTTTAAATCTGAGAGAGAGAAAGGTTTGGGAATATAAGCTCATGACGACCTTTGACACTATCAGTGCTGGAATTAATATATCCCATGGATTTATGTCCTTTTACATCAATTAAGGAATCTGCTTCTCTGACCTGGGGGCATCAAAACACAATACCAGACCCCAATCAGAGGGCAATAAAACTTTCACACTCCTTATCTATGAAGTGTTCCAATATTTATGTTCATCCCTCTCCCATAATGACAGTTCTGCTTCACATCACTTGTCTTACCTATTGCATTATTTCTGTGCTGTGTTGTGTATAAATATGTGATTCTTCAGTTTTTGTTTTAGTCTTTGCCTGATGAAGAGACCTGAGTAGTCTCGAAAGCTTGCAATTTGTTATCATCTTTTCAGTTAGCCATTAAAAGGTATCAACCACTGAGGACTCTCTCTAAATATTTTTCTATCTACTGGCTAACACGGTACGAAGATACACATCTTTCCCATATCACCAGTTTCATACATAAATGAAAATACAGCCGCACTCAAAAATTTTTTTCAATGCAAGTGAAAGAATTTATTGCGGTCACCACAGAATAACGTGCTGGGGTAACGTTTCGACCCTGTGTCGGGTCTTTTCAAACCTAACCAAAAAAAGAGATTTTACAGAGATAGAAAAAGAACATTAAGTTTCATACAAAATGGTGCAATAACACAAAATATATACAGAATCGGTAGAAAGTTTATACATATATAAATATTCACACTAAATACAACCAAAAAACTATAATGAGAAAAATGTATGACCATATGCAGATAATTAAGTACACCTATTATATACATATATACATTACACATATTCATCAAAGTCCAAGAACATATAGCTAGGCGCTTTGAAGTGCAGTCTTGGAACAAGGTTATGGGAGGCTGGAGTGCTAGGATATGAATATAGGGAACAATATGATCGCAAAAACAGTGCAAACACAAAAACTAACTGACCTTAGGGTAAATCATGAAGAGGAGACAAGAAAGGCCACTGTGGGATATGTATACTTGAAGGACTGAAAATGGGATCAAAAAGTGGTAGAGAATCAGAAGCAAGCAGGATACAGATTTAAGAAGAGTATATAAATCCAGGAAACAGGACCCACGAGGGTAGGGGAAAAAAAAAAAAGAGCATACCTAGATGCCATATATGTAGAAGTCCAGCAGGGAGAGGACCAGGTGGAAAAGGAGTAAGTCGATAATGCCTGCGCTCCTCTTCATCCTTCTTACTCTCATCTGGTTGAACCCTGTCCAGATTAAACTTTTCCAATGGTAACAGGGAAAAAATTTCCACGTACTTGTCCTTCCATATTTTTTCTCTCACTTCCTGCTTCAAATGCGCCCCTAAGGGGCCATCAAAGCACACATAGACCTCACCCTTCGCTCTGCCATCCAACCGCACCACATCCACCGTAGTCGCCGCAGCCAGTGGTGATGAAACTGTCTCATTAACCGCCACTGGAGGAACCGCACCTCTGCTGCCCCGAACCACTGACGTCACCCTCCCAAACTCCGCTAGGACCTGACACCGGTGATAAAAAAAACCCCGAACCATACTAAAAAATTCTGACACCACCTCGCTCACACGTTCAGTACTCGCCACACTACCAGCAGCCAAACTCCTTCTAAAATACCGCTCACTGACATCCACATCATTCACATTTTCCCAGGGCACATGCGAACCACATGACTTAACAGGCCGACTATGAGGGAGCCTCACAACAGCCGTCTCATGTCCTCCATGATGATCGCCTTCGATGTCTTCACTGTCAGACGAAATCTGGACCTCCTCTTCAGAGGCAGAGTCCGGCTCGGGGACATCGTCAGGTAAACCCGACGTAGTCAACCCACTGTCAGACCTGCACACCTCCTATCAACCGTGGCACATCGTCTGAAAGTAGGAGAGACTTCAGCTACACGCCTGCAGCCTGCATCCTTGGCAGCGATCTGCCCTCTCCCATGAACTTCACCCTGGCCTCCACTGCTGCCGACATCCTGAATGAGTCGCCTCCTGGGTCCCTGCACCAATCTTTCGGATCTCCGTCGCTGCGATTGTGCTGCTCCTGAAACACGGGCTCTGAGCGGATGCTCCAGCTGTTCCTCCTTGTCAGCTCCAGCTGACTGGGTCTCTGTCCTACTCACCACTGCTGCACGGGCCCGACGCGGTTGCACCTGCCGCTCTGCAGCATCCATTCCTGTTCTGCAAACAGCCACCTGGTCCCGGCGCTGCTGTACCTGCCGGTCCTCTGGCGGCTCCATCCTCATTGCTGCAGCCGAGGCCCTGCTCCTTAGAGCAGGCAGCACTTCCTGGTCAGGGAAAGCACCTGACTGGGATGACGTCACAAAGGGAGAGGAGCCAGTGACGTCACATCCCTTGTCTCCTAGCACAGACCGACGCTAAGAAACTCTGCCAGAGTGGCGCCCAGTGGCCGGAGGCTGGAACGAAGATCCAAATGGGTCCCTGGACGAGCTCTGCAGCCGGCGCCTGGTACGAGGAGTCATATCTGGGCTAAGTCGCTTCAGCGGTCGGGACCTCCTGGCATGACCCAGAGGCACCGTGGATGCAGCCACCTCAGCATTCCCACTATCAGCATTCCACATCCGCAGCTGATCCTGGAACCACTGCTGTCCTCTGCTTGATGCTAAGGCACGGATCTCCTGCGCAAGAGCCTCCATGACTTTCAGGTAAGCTACTATCCCGGCTGAACTTCCCCCTCCGTCCCACACCTTATGTACCCCCCCACAGGATACCTCCCACTGGCCACTCACAAAACCCCATATCATTCCCCTGACCCTATACTCCTCCCCTCTAAATTCGCACCCAAACTCTATCCCTCACATTAACCCCTTACCGCCCAATGTTAAGGCCTAGCAACCTCCTTAGTCATGTGGCCCTCCCTTTAAGCCCCCTATAGGGATACAGTCCGGGCCATACTTTCTCAGGAACTCAAAACAAGACTTTCTTCTCGACCTCATGTGGATTTGCCATAAATGTTCAAAATGTCCAAAATGGGAATATCTTTATAATTGTCTTTAACAATCATTCATTGTAACTGAAAGTGACTGTGATCATCTCGCTACTGAAATCAGGGACAGATTGATGGGTTTCCGGCCAAAGGGCTTACCGTATACTATATCTACATATTCATCTAAAATATATCTATTCCATATTTAGATGGGATCCTGTTTTTGACATAGGTGCAGGCACCAGAGATGAGACCTACAGCTATCAAACATTTGTTGAATATTTTGTGAATATTAAATAAATATCTGAGCTAAGATTATCCCTTTAAAGGGAATCTGTCAGCAGGATTTCACACCCTAAACTATATGTAAATCTATCAAGAAGTCCAGCAATCCCTTTACATGGACAGTCTGTTCCTCTATTACTGAGAATTGGTGTTTGAATTCATATGTAAATGAGGCTGACAATATATTTGTAGATCTGAAGTTTCTGTCACTCCAGCTCTATTCCCTGCACAATGCCTCCTTCTTCTGCTTGTCTGATGGCTCCTTTTCTAAGCAGTAAGAGGCACCTAGTGTCGTTTCCTCCTGCTTAACTGACAGCATAAAGGCTATCAGTACACCAGTAGCTGGTGGCACAGGGTGGGGAATAGAGCTGGAGTGATAGAGACTTCAGATCCACAAATAGTTCTTAGTTGAAGTGGGGGGTGTAATCCTGCTGACAGATTCCCTTTAATGGTTGCTATACAGTACAAGTTGCCACAGGCACAGACCAAGTAAAGTGACACATAGAGTTGCCAGAATTACAGACCAGTGCACTATGTTTATTAGCATCTGGTGTCTCAAAATTCTCCCATATTGTCTTTTCAGAGAGGAAGAGGACTAGAATTCCAGCTCAACCTTTTGGAAGTAGCAATCCAAAAGTCAATATTGACTCTCTAACGAGCCTTGTCATATGACCTAAGATCAAAGCCAAAATCAAAATCTCAATTTGCAGACACTGTGGTTTGGTGAACAACTAAAATTCTCCCAAAAACCAATACTTCAAGAGGTGAATACTTCTGAAATAGAAAACACAAGTACTGACCAGCACTGCCTAATAATGAAAAATGTTCTGTGCCATACACCATAACAACAAGTGGATCAAAGGGAGAAAAAGGGTATAAAGCCAACACCAGAAACCTTGAGTATAAAGAGGTCCAAGAGGTCAATTAAGGGACAGAGAAAAGGATGCCAATACTTGGGTCTTTACATCCCTTTTTCTCCCTTTTGTGCTACTTCTGAAATTGTAAATTATAATCTGTGCTTTGGCTAGCGCTCATTGTCAAAGTTGGCTTATGGTCCATGGCTGGTGGTTGTTGGTGGTTGGAGAAGGTGTTTGGTGGATTTATCTGTGACTGTTTTGAGTGTGTGATATTTACCCTGCTTCCTTCTCCTACTTTGGTTTAACCCCATCCTCCCTTGCCTGATGCATTCCTTTGTTGTTTGAGTCAGTATATTTGTATGTTTGGTATTTTCCGATATCCCTGTTCGTATTACCTTGTTAGACTAGTTGATGTATTACGGTACCCTACTACTCCCCTCTTCCCTGGTTGGTGAAGGGTCCAGACTGAGGTCAGACTCAGGAGAAAAGGCAAGGTACGTGGCCCCAGCGTCTTTACCATCAGAAGCAATCTGTGGAACAGTGCAAGCTGACGGCGCCCTTAGTGATTGGGACAGGGAAGGACCCCCTTGTCCTGGGATACCCGAGAACAGAGTCATGACAGGTGGACTGCCTTCTATTAGATCCATAAGTCCTAACGTGCATGCATCACTAGAACAATATTTACTGTTAGCTCCACTAACGATAAGCTAATTTCTGGCGTTTGTATAAATCTGCAAGCTGACTGTAACGTGGGACCCAAGCTTAGAAAGACATATAGACAGAGGTTGTCCGGGAGGTACTACCTTTTACAATACAACTAAACCTCATTGCTTTATATTCTACTGTATAGTGGTTTGGTTTTTGCTCTTCTTTCAAAACGTATTCTATATATGTCAGACAGTTACATGCTGCTCGCCCTAAATAATACCTCATTATCATATAGGAAAGATGTGTATCTTCGTACCGTGTTAGCCAGTAGATAGAAAAATATTTAGACTTGAGAGTCCTCAGTGGTTGATACCTTTTAATGGCTAACTGAAAAGATGGTAACAAATTGCAAGCTTTCGAGACTACTCCGGTCTCTTCATCAGGCAAAGACTAAAACAAAAACTGAAGAATCACATATATATATATATACACAAGAGGACACAGGAATAGTGCAATAGGTAAGACAAGTGACGTGAAGCAGAACTGTCATTATGGCAGAGGAATGAACATAAATATTGGAACAGATCATAGATAAGGAGAGAGTTTTATTACCCTCTGATTGGGGTCTGGTGTTGTGTTTTGATGCCCCTAGAAGGTCAGAGACGCAGATTCCTTAATTGATATAGAATGACATGAATCCATGTGACACGTTCATTCCAGCACTAAGAGTGTCAAAGGTCATCATAAGTTTGTATTCCCAAACCTTTCTATCTTTCTCAGATTTGAAGTTAGATTTTAATACCAGTAATTCCATATCCATTATGCTATGACCGGGCATACAAAAGTGTTTTGCCACAGGTAAATCCATTCTTTTTTCTCTTATCGTGTGGCGATGAGAATTCATCCTTGTTCTCAGTTTTTGCCCGGTCTCCCCCACATACAGACCCCCAGTTGGACATTTAGTACATATAATTAGGTACACCACATTAGATGTGATGCAGCTGAAAGTACCTGGTATCTTGTAGTCCTGATGGGAGTTGGGGATCTTTATCCTGTCCATGGTCATTATAGATGCACATGTTTTACACTTCTTCTGTTTGCAAGGAAAGGTTCCTGCAGCTGTTGGGGAGTACAGGGAGCTTCTGACAATGATGCTTCTTAGATTTGGGGGCTGCCTAAAACATAGTAGTGGGGGGTCTGGAAATATGGATTGTAATCGGGCATCTTTTTGTAGTAAAGGTTGTAGTTTCCGTGCAGCTCCCCTTAGCATCTCCAGATTTGGATTGTAGGTGACCACTAGAGGCACCCGGTTATTGTCTTCTTTAGTTTTGTAATGTAGCAGGTGATTCCTTGATATTCTGGTGGCTCTTGTAATTTGGTTTTCAATTGTTCTTGGATGGTAGCCCTGGTTCAAAAAAGTCTTTCTGAGGCGACCAAGGTGTTCATCTCTATCCATGGGGTTGGAACATATACGGTTGTATCTGATACACTCTTAGTGCTGGAATGAACGTGTCACATGGATTCATGTCATTCTATATCAATTAAGGAATCTGCGTCTCTGACCTTCTAGGGGCATCAAAACACAACACCAGACCCCAATCAGAGGGTAATAAAACTCTCTCCTTATCTATGATCTGTTCCAATATTTATGTTCATTCCTCTGCCATAATGACAGTTCTGCTTCACGTCACTTGTCTTACCTATTGCACTATTCCTGTGTCCTCTTGTGTATATATATATATGTGATTCTTCAGTTTTTGTTTTAGTCTTTGCCTGATGAAGAGACCGGAGTAGTCTCGAAAGCTTGCAATTTGTTACCATCTTTTCAGTTAGCCATTAAAAGGTATCAACCACTGAGGACTCTCAAGTCTAAATATTTTTCTACCTCATTATCAGTAATAGCTGAGACACAGTCAGCTCCTTAGCTCATTGGCTGCCTTTATACTGAGTATTCCCTTTTAGCCTCTTTAGAGGAGATATGTTGAGATAAGGGTGACAGGTCATAAACAACAATTGTATTTATTGCTATTTGTAAAGCAGCAGGGAAAGTGTAAATGTTTTTCATTTAAGGAAGAATGAGTCACAAACAAAACCCATGGCCCCCAAAAAAGTAAAAATGCTTCAGTCTTGTAGAAAAACCATTATAAATGTGGCACAGCATTTGTTTAATTTTGGACTGTTTTCACCTCCTCTGCAACAATGATATTTTAAGATGTGACCCTCGGGTTTTTCTTTGTAAAATTCAGTAAAAATATAAAGCTCAAACAACATAGTAGTACAAACAAAAAGTTGGAAAACTTTTCTGAGTTGAATGCGTTGAGTTTACTCTGATGGATATTGTGTTGCCCTTTGTGGAGACACAAAGAGTCCCAATCGGTCCAGATTTAAATATATAAATCACTGGCTAACAAATCTTTTAAAATTGGGGTGTCTCATGAATATTGTTCTCTGTCACAAAGAACCCCTTACTTAAAGCTCTACTTTAAAGGCTATGCTATGTACACTTTTGCGCAGATTTTTTTTTATCATTCTTAACCTGTACTTGTTTCTAAAATGCAAAGTTAAGCAACATTCTAAATAGTCTACATAAAAATGTTCTGTCATTTTGCTGATACGTCTTTTATCTACCTGAGAGATCTTCAAAAGAAGATGAAAATCAGTCCAGGTTCTAATCTCCATCTCTGCTTCCCCTTCCTTTTCTCAGTACCAAAGATACAAAGATGGGAAAAAAAAGTGTATTCACTCTGCGCTGCTTGAAGGATAAAGTCCAGATGGTTGTTTCAAATGAATATGTGGTTTTATTCTACGCGTTTCGAAGCGCTACGGCTTCTTCATCAGGATGACACAAATGTATATATGCTAGTGTGACTCCGGCCTTACCTGCATATTCCCGAGATAATGATGAGCATTTTATTAGTCTAGAAAGCTGTAACACATGAAATGCTTATTTTAATATCCAAATTGCCTTTTCAGAGAAAAAGAGGACTTGAACTCTATAGCGCCACCTGTTGGAAGTAGCGATCCTACAAGTCACAATCAACCCTTTAACGAGTCTTGTAATATGACTTAGGATAAAAGCCAAATCAGAATCTCAATTTGCAGACGCAGTGTTTCGGGCTATTGGGTCTCATCAGTGCAAAGTATGAGAACTGATTTGGCTAGGTGAGAGGCTCTGGACTGGGGTTTAAGGGGTAAGGTTTCTCCTTGTGGAAAGTGACATACCATTCCTGGCTTGTCAAGGTAAGGAGGCTTATTCGCCGTGCAATGCTCCTCTGGGAAATGTAATATGCAAATTGCCTCTTCAGAGAAAAAGAGGACTTGAACTCTATAGCGCCACCTATTTTAATATCAGCATTGTACAGTCAGGCTGATACTGATATTCAAAGTACACCAGTCTCATCAGATCTACAAGAGCTACTGTATATAAGAATGTCTACACATGAAAAACTCCCTTATGTAGTGTTTCTCCTCCAAGTATTAGACAATGATTAGTCGACTATTAAATGATTTAACAGGATCTGATGGAGCAGGCCATGATTTTTTTTTTTGATGACTCTCATAGAATTTGTGAGAAAAGATAACATTTCATCTAATTAGCAATCCTGCGATGTTATAATGTGCCTCTTGGCTACTCGGCCTCCTTTCAGTTTTTATGTTTAATGTATGATATTGCATTTCCTAATATGCACCACTGTCGTCGTGTTTTTTTTCTCTTAGTTTTCTTTTCTAATAATTTTAGTAATAACTTCAATTGATAATGCAGTGATAGAAATAATTAGACACCTGTATAACATACAAAGCCTAATATGAAAACTAATTGAGCAAATTCCCTGCAGTAAGTGAATTAATAGTAATAGGACATGTAAATAACATATGGTATTTAGATAACATTGTTTTGATAAAAAAAAATGTAAAACCCATTCCACCGCGACAAGGTGTACTCGATCGGGACAGTACCCAACTCTTGTAGTTCATCTCACTGTATCAGCAGATGTAAAAATAAATGAGGGTAGAGCAGGACACAGAGCCGACAGTTCAGACACCTGCCCATGGAAAGGGCTATGAACAAAATGAACAGCCCAGGTAAGGGGAGCCACACCCCTGAGTAAGCATTTGTGAAATGTGCATTCAGTGTTTGGTGGAAGAATTTAGTACAACTGACTATACTTGTTACCTTTTAATTCCCTGTGGTTCACACTACTCTTTCTTGTACTGAAATTCTTACACAGCTATATGTTTAACTCATATACTTTTGAATACCGTTTTATCCTTTTCTTTACTCCATATCTTTCTGTGATCCATTTATTATTATACCATGTGCCATTGGGGTTCCCACAGATGCTCACCCGCGATCTTTTAATCTGAATTGCTGGATTTTTCTATATCCTGTTTTTATCAATTGCATTTAATAAAATTTTGCCTGTTTTAACTGTTGGCATGACTTATTTGGTCCTTGCACCCATCCCTTCTTTTTTATTTTTTTTCTCAAGTTTTGCAGTGCCTTTTTGGAATACCTACAGTGGGATGTAAATGTTTTGGGCACCCCATGTCAAAATTACTGTTATTGTGAACAGTTAAGCAAGCTGAAGATTAAATGATCTCTAAAAGGGTGTAAAGTTAAAGATGACACATTTCTTTTGTATTTTAGGCAAAAAAAAAATTCTATTGTCATTTTTTACATTTAAAAATTACAAAAAGGAAAATTGGCCGATCCAAAAGTATGGGCACCCTTAGAGATTTGTGTGCTCAAATAACTTTGACCCAGGTTTCAGATCTTAATTGGTCTGTTAGGGTTATGGCTTGGTGACTATTATAGTTAGGAAAGGCCAGGTGATGTCAATTTCCAAGCACTCTGAAAATGAAAATGGTGAAGGCCCACAAAGCAGAAGAAGGCTGTAAGAAGACAGCAAAGCGATTTCAAGTTGCCTTTTCCTCAGTTTGAAATGTAATTAAGAAATGTCCATTAACAGGAACAGTGGAGGTCAAGATAAGGTCTGGAAGACCAAACTAAATTTCAGTGAAAACTGCTCGTAGGATTGCTAGAGAGGCAAATCAGAACCCCGCTTGACTGCAAAAGACCTTCAGAAAGATTTATCAGACTCTGGAGTTGTGGTACATTGTTCTACTGTTCAGAGATACCTGCACAAATATGTCCTTCATGGAAGAGTCATCAGAAAAAAAACTCTCCTGTGTTTTCACCATAAAATTCAGCATCAGAAGTATGCAAAGGAACATCTAAACAAGCCTGATGCATTTTAGAAACAAGTCCTGTGGACCGATGAGGTAAAAATAGAATTCAAAGGTATGCATGGAGAAAAAAGTGCACAGAATTTCAGGAAAAGAAACACCTTGACAACCACTGAGCATGGGGGTGAGTCAATAATGCTTTGCGGTTGTGTTCCAGCTAATGGCACAGGGAACATTTCAAGAGTAGGGGGAAGAATGGATTCAATTAAATTTCAACAAATTCTTGATGCAAACATAACAACATCTGTAAAAAAGCTGAAGGTGAAAAGATGATGGCTTCTACAAATGGACAATGATCCTAAACACACGTCAAAATCCACAATAGACGACCTCAAAAGGCACAAGCTGAAGGTTTTACAATGGCCCTCACAGTCCACTCATCTGAACATCATTGAAAATCTGTGGCTAGACTTCAGAATAGCAGTGCATGCAAGACGACCCAGGAATCTCACAGACATGGAAGAATTTTCCTAAGAAGAATGGATGAAAATCCCTCAAACAAGAATTGAAAGACTCTTGGCTGGCTACAAAAAGCATTTACAAGCTGTGATACTATCAAAGGTGGGTGCTACTAGGTACTAAACATGCAGGGTGCCCAAACTTTTGCATTGGACCATTTTCCTTTTTGTAATTTTTAAAATGTAAAAGATGTAAATATATAGTTTTTTTGTCTAAAATACAAAGGAAATTTGTCATCCTTAACTTTAGCTCTTTTACAGATCATCTCATTTTCAACTTGCTTAACTGTTCACAATAAGAGGAATTTCGACCAGGGGCGCCCAAACTTTTACATTCCTCTATACATTTCCCAGGATTGCAAGTTTCGGTAGCTTATTATAATTACTATAGCTTTCTAAAGTTTTCTGAAAGGGACAATCCTATTAAAGGAATTTTACATTTTAAAAAATGTGGCGCCCAAGTGATGGACTAATCGTAAAACAACAAACGGATAGGTCCCACCCTACCTAGATCTGTAACTGGTCTACTACCACTCTGGTCTCTGGTGTTCGTTGTCTGCGGAGTGATGGCTAGATGCACATCGCCGAAGTAGCCAATCACTGAGCTCAATGGCTTGAGCTGTCTGCATGAGCAGATCTGCTGGTCTCAGTGATTAGCTACAGATGTGATGTGTGCCATAGTCAAATGTGTTGTTTTATAAATGTGCAATGGTTTGGGCACTACTTTTGCGAAACTTTAAAACTCCTTTAAATAGCAAGTTAGTATCCACTGTGGATAATATATCAAATATGAATACATAATGCTTGTGTTCAGCGTTAATACATATTGTTTGTCTTATGTTAGGTTCAATTGTGTTCTCATTGTTCATTTTTTTATTAAATAAAACTTGTAAATAAAAGAAAGATAGATATGCTGTATATGAAAAGCAATCAACTGTCACGATTTCCACTCTGTTTCTGTCTGTTTGTTACTTTTTGTCAGGGCTGTCAGTCTGTGGTGGAACTGTGCTGCAATCACCCGTGTTCATTTTCCATAATCAGGCTTCTACTTAAGCATGCTATTCCTCCCTCCAGTGTCAATCTTACATTTGCTGTTGCCTGTGTAATATTGATCCCTCTGCAGTTTGTGACTGACCCAGCTTGACTTGATTCTCTTCCTGGACTCAGACCCTTTGCTTGTGACCTGACTTTGCTTGTGCCTGCTCCCTGTAACCTGTTTTGTCTCTCTGGCTTTCCTGACCTCGGCTCGTGCTTTGGACTTCGTCTCTGACTTCCCTTTGTCGTACTACACATTTCCTGGACCTGACCTCGGATTCTTTGACCTCCCTTTACTTACAGTAAGTAGTTTATATATTTACTATCGTGACTTGCATCACATCAACAAGCTGCTGTTTACCAGATCTTTTATTTGTAATTATTCGCCTAAATTTACTCTATAATGGAGTCTTCATTAACAATAACATCTCAATGTTTCCAGCATTGCTAATTAATATGTGAATATCTTATTCATGTTGCTTAATTATCTAATATGTTATTAAAATTGGATGTTCATGTCAAGAAACTCGAGGCAAAACTAATCCCCTTTGATTTGCTTAGTGCTATGCCCAGAATATGAAGAATACTAGAGAGAATCCTTTAGTCAGGTCTGACAAATAAGTGGAGCAGATTTAGTAATCTGTTTGAGTCTAGACTAGAGTTGAGCAAATCTCTGAAATTGACAGATTTGCTCAACTCAGGAGGAACATTTGACTTACATTGAATAAATTTAATGTAAATTGAAACATCCAGGAAGGGTTTTTAAAAAACAAACAAAAAACACCTATAATCACTTCTCTTTAGTTGTCCTTTTACCTGTCCAGCTGCCTCTGGTCATCCCATTGGCTCTACTGTCTTCTATCTTCTTTCATCTACTGTATCCCTGTCTTCATTCAGGGCCTCTGGCCACTTCTAGACCAGTTAGGAGACCTTATGTTGTCTTGTGAGGCATGGTGCAAATCTTTGATATAAGTCGTGTTTTATGTGTCATGGTTTGGCTGACTTGGTTATTCTAGGGTTAATTCCCGTAGGCTCACTCTGACCCTGGGTGGACTTTTTATGGCCTCCATTTGGAAATTTCCCTTGTCAGTGATACTTTCACCCTTCGCTGAGTGTGTTGACCCCTGAGTGTGTTTTGTGCCATATTTTGGTTTGCCTGATACTTTAGTTTTTGACTCGATCTGATCTCTGGATACTGCTTGCTGGATTCTGTTTCTGTACCATCTCTGTCCATTTGGTATTGACCTCTGCCTGGCCCCGACTATCCATTCTGTCTGATCCTTTGGTACTGTCATGCTATCTCGTGCTTTGACCCCGGCCTTATCTGGTTTACGTCCCTGTCTATGCCCCTGGGTAACTTTGTCCCGTAGTTACCTTTCATGGAGTTTTCCTTCAGCTCCTAGCTCTCCGGAGCTTAAGCCACGCCCGCAACAGTCAGATGCTTCAGGTCCTATCTGGCCTGGAGCCATCTCTCTCCTGCCTCCACCAGGATAGAAGCAAGGAGGTAAAAGAGACAATCAGAGAACAAGGTACAGGTATGGTCAAGGAGAGGTAAAGATTTTTTTTAACCTCTTCCCGGCCTCTTGTAATACAGACAAACGGCGACAGGTGGGATGCCATTCTCCTAGATATTCCGAAAGCGAATCACAAAAAATTTGAATTATAGCAGTTTCAATTTTTTTTTAATTTGAGAAGCATTCAATATGTCTTAAATCGATTTCCATCTTCTCTAGTCTTGACCTTTGAACAAAATTGTATATTTTGGACTCCATTTCTGCATTAAATTTTGTGTTTTAGCAATTCTTGAGCCTTATTCAGGAAGAGGACGAGAAAATAAAAAATATGTGACCTAAAGAAAAGCGTTGTAGATTACTATGCAACATTGGGTGTGGAGACAAGGGGTCAGCGGGTGCTCTAGCGTACTGACTCGAGACCGCATGAAGCAGGGATCATCCCACTGAACACCCGTTCTCCTTTTACGATGGGCATAATAGTACTCAGACAAGACAAGGTGAGTGTAAAACAGTGTGGCAATAATTTATTGAACCACAAAACAGGCAAATACATCCATAGAACAGTCACAGCAAAATACCCAAAGTGGTGCAAAATTACAGCGTTTCACCCTTCCACTGATTCACGGGGATTAGAGCAGTTGTGACTTAAGAGATTTCAGGGCTGACTACCCCCACCAGTGGCACCCCACTTTTGGCGGACACCCACAGAGAGTAGGTAAGGACAAGCTTAGGAAGCTAACCGAGAGCAGTGAGGTATGCGGCCAGGTGACCTGATTTTCGCCAACCTCAATTCTTCAAGACGTCTCTGTGCGTTCAACAATGGTCAATGGAACAGATCTGTGGTCCCCTAAGCTGATATCCTGTAGAGTCACGAGGAACAGAGGCAAAGTCTTCTTATAGAGTTTACAAATGTCTTTCAAGCCATCATTCACAGAGGGAAGGATTGTTTGTTTGTTTATTCATAGTTTATCCTTCTATGTTTGCAAGTCAACAAACCGTATGACCTGGTATAATGTTTAATCAATATATCAGCAAACATAACTGTTTAGTGACCTTGCATTCCTGTTTTGCAAAGATAACAGTACAATAAACCATTCATCAATTTACAAATATCAACTGAACCTACAAAAATAGTTAATGATTCAGACAATAGTCTATAATTCTGGGCCTACGGAAATTATGTCTGGAATAATTAAGAAGAAATGCTGTCACACTGGGCACCACAATTTAGGCAGTAAGCCAATTGATAAGGGTGTGATTTTAGACTAAACTATTATTTATTTTATTATTTATTATGCTTTGCTTATATTGCACTATCCTATTCCGCAGTGTTTTACATACGTTATAATCTCTGTCCCCGATGGCGCTCACAATCTAGATTCCCTATCAGTAAGTCTTTGGAATGTGGGAGGAAACCCATAGAACCCAGAGGAAACCCGCACAAACACAAAGAGAACATAAAAACTCTTTGTAGTTGTCCTTGGTGAGTTTTAACCCTTAATGTTCATTGACGTGCACAGTCCATCATGGCCGGGTGTCAGTTTTGGCACCTTGACGGACTGTGCACGTCCTGCCTTTGAACTACCACTGCGTGTAAACACGCAGTGTTAGTTCAGTGCCAACAGCTGTCTATGACAGCTGACAGGCACGGCAAGGGATGCGGGGACCTTTGCAGTCAGTCCCCGCACCTACAGCGCTGTGATTGGTCAGTCAATGTGACTGACCAAACACAGCAGCGATCAGGCAGAAGAGGCTGAAATTTCAGCCTCTTCTGCCCGATCAGTGCAGGAGCTCGGCGCTGCAGTGGCCGAGCTTTCTGCACTGACAGCCCCCGCGCCCCTGGCTGTTAACCCTCTGACTGCTTTCTAAATAGAGAAAAAGAAAAATACAACAAAAGAAAAACAATAAATTGTTTTATTAGTCTAAAATTAACATTTTAATGCCATGAACAGATTAGAAATTCATATTAAAATTAGAATTTGTACCACGGAAAAAAGTTAAATCACTGCCTTTTAATTCAAGGAAATGGTAGATAGGAAGCCAGGCAGTAAATAACTTCACAAGAGACATTCTGTACTTTCACTGACTTAAGCTTTTTTTTCTCTCCCCTTAACTGGTTGCAACAAAATAAGCCATTATGTTGATTTTAAATTATAGTTCTCCATAAGACATGTGCAAGGAGTAAACACATTCTGAGGAGGCATATAATTTCCTCTATAATCAGTTACTGTCTTACATAGGGAAATTGCATTACTAATTTAATGGGAATCACAAGCCTTATGCAATCTCTAAAACCTATTTTTTGTACAATTTAGGATTAGGTACATAATTGAATGGTAACATTGCTGGATGCGTTCAATGTGTGTTGTCTAGATAAGAAATATTATTGCTTCAGTATGTCTGTCCTTGCAGTTCCTTGTGAATAAAATTTCATTTCTTATATTCAGAGCTACACAGGATGGGATACTATTTATGCTTTGTACCTATGGCCATTATATGACTTGATTTAAAATATATGGGCCCATATTGTACACCCTAGTGCTTGCAGTTTCCTAAGGACACATGCAACAATTTTCTTTTCATGGAATCCATATACATTTTCACATATTCCATCACACGCAGTGTCGTACCACTATAGTGGCACACCACATGGCCATTATGGGGATCAATGGGCCAGTGAGTCAGGGGGCGGTGCTAGCCGCTGATCTCCCGGCGACAGGTACAGTCCGGCATGCCACCGCTATCTCCGCTGATCTCCCGACAGTAGCCGCTGGTCATCTCCACGTACATGCTCACCTTCGGTCTCTGCATCCCTGTCCTGGTGCGTCTGCTTCTATCCTGTGCGGTGCTGCCACGTAGCACCGCTCATTAAGGTCATGAATATGGATGTGACGTCACTCCTATAGGCGTGGCGTCCATATTCATGACCTTAATGAGTGGTACCACGTGACCGCTCCACAGAGGAAGAAGCCGACCGCCACGATCAGGGTCGGCGTCAGCACCGGCACACCCGGGCAAGTGCCAGGGCCCTGAGCAGGCGGGGGGGCCCACTCGCCGTCTGGCACCCCCACGCCCATTAGCGGAGGAGAGCGGTGTCAGCGCCGCCACTGGGCCCCTCCCGCTTGCTCAGGGCCCCGGCAGCAGCTGGCACAATACTTACCTCTCCCGTGCCTCCGCTGCCGCAGCTCCGGGCTCCAGGGGGCGCCGGCGCTTCCTCTCACAGCAGCGCCGCTGAATGACGTCATCATTCAGCGGCCGGCTGTGGCAGAGAGCGCGGACGCTGGACAGGTAAGACGTGTGTGTGTGTCTCTGTGTGTGTCTGTGTGTATGTAGTGCGGTGCTTTGTGTGTGTGTGTATGTGTGTGTGTATGTATATGAGAGAGTGCTTGTGTGCTGTGGTGCTGTCTGTGTGTGATGATGGGCAGGTATTGCTGATAATGGGGAGGCATTGATGATGGGGAGAAGATGATGATGGTCAGGCATTGATGATGATGAGGAGGAGATGATGATGGGCAGGCATTGCTGATAATGGGGAGGCATTGATGATGATGGGGAGAAGATGATGATAATGGGCAGGCATTGATGATGGGGAGAAGATGATGATGGGCAGGCATTGATGATGATGGGGAGGAGATGATGATGATGGGCAGGCATTGATGATGATAAGGAGGCAATGATGATGATAAGGAGGCAATGATGATGATGGGGAGGCAATCATGATGATAATGGGGAGTCTTTCCACAGCGCCCTTTCCTGAGCCGTAACAGTGCAGAACGCAGTACAGCGCAGAGGAGAGCTCCATATTTTGTATGGAGCATTATATGGGGACCAGTATCCTGTATGGAGCATTACATGGGGACCAGTATCCTGTATGGAGCATTATATTGGGTCCAGTATTCTGTATGGAGCATTATTTTGGGTCCAGTATTCTGTATGGAGCATTATATGGGGGGTGACATCCTGCATGGGGTATTATATGGGTGATGAGGGGGAGACTGTGGTGCCCATAATATTGTATGGAGGACTGTACTGTCCAGTCTGTACTGTGCGCTGTGAGGATTTGGCGGTTTTTGAGCTATTGTACAATTTACAATAGATATCACTCATGTAATGGAAGAAGTGAAGTGTTTGTCGTTGTACTGTACCCATATTTCTCTGCAGTATCTGTGCATCATGAATCGTGGTCTGTGTTAAAGGGGCCCACTGAGGCTCTTTCGCCCGGGGCCCATAAAAACCTGGAGCCGGCCCTGGCCACGATAGAGATGCAGGGATGGAGCGAGGAGGGTAAGTATGATGGGAGGACGGGGAGCCCAGCGGAGGGTGGGAGCGGAGCCATGTATACAGGGTGGGAGCGGAGCCATGTATATAGGATTGGAGGGTGGGAGCGGAGCCATTTATATAGGATGGGAGGGAGGGAGCGGAGCCATGCATATAGGATGGGAGGGTGGGAGCGAAGCCATGTATATAGGATGGGAGAGTGGGAGCAGAGCCATGTATATAGGATGGGAGGGTGGGAGCAGAGCCATGCATACAAGGGTGGGAGCGGAGCCATGCATAAATAAACTACATACATATTCTAGAATACCCAATGCGTTAGAATCGGGCCACCATCTAGTCTTTAATAATGGGTGATAAAGCTTACAGAAAAGGGATGTGTTAACCAGCATGTGTAGTGCAGAGTTCACAGATGTCTGAGGAGATTACAGGATCGGAGGAGGACAGGTCTGTTATCTGTTAATAAATCATCAACCAGATAATGAAACAACTCTGCTGACTCTACTCTAGTCTGTACAGACAAATTTTGTTTTTATAATTATTCCATTTACTGGTGCAGCCTACAGAAATAAAAATCTACCGTATATACTCGAGTATAAGCCGAAATTTTCAGCCCATTTTTTAGGGCTGAAAGTGCCCCTCTCGGCTTATGCTCGAGTCATATACCAGGGGTCGGCAGGGGAGAGGGAGCGCGGCTATCACATATACTCACCCCCTCCTGGCACGGTCTCTGCAGCCCCCTGCTTCTCCCATGGTCTCTGGCACCTGTGTTCATGCGCATATTCATGACTTTAATGAGCGGTACCACATGACCGCTGATGGAAGGAAGAGCTGCGGCGCCGGAGACAATGGGAGAAGCAGGGGCTGCAGGAGGTGGTGAGTATGATGGGGAGGACAGGGGGAGCCATGCTATATTCGCCTGTCCCCGTTCCACCGCTGCGCACCGCTCTGTCCTCACGTCCTCTGGCTGTGACGTTCAGGTCAGAGGGCGCGATGACGTGGTTAGTGCGTGCCCTCTGCCTGAACATTCACAGCCAGAGGACCGGAAGACACAGCGGTGCGCGGCGGTGGAATGGGGATAGGTGAATATTGCAGGTGCCGGGAGCCTGAGCCAGCGGTGACACCGGCACCTGGCCCCCATAGCGCACCAGTGTCCCCGCCTGCTCAGGACACCGGCACCTGGCCCCAGTGACGAGAGGTGAGTATATCTTTTTTTTTTTATTCGCAGCAGCAGCATATGGGGCCTATTCTATGGAGCATCTTATGGGGCTGTGTAGCCCTTGGTGCCACATGTTACCCTGGAGGATGCATGAAAGGTAATTCACAATCACCCGATATTCATTCACACTCCACATTTCCCTGGTACCACCAGAGGGAGCCCTTTAGAGTACGCAGGCATATAAGGGTGTGGAGATGGGAATAAGTCAGCTAGTCATCTCAGCTAGTGATCTCAGAGAGCTCAGTCAGTCTGCAGTCCGCAGTCTAAGATTAGCAGAGCTGAAGAGCAGCAGAGCTGAGAGAAACTGCTATCCCATTGTGCTTATGTTAAAGGTGTGAGTAGGACGACAGGCAAGTGGAAAAAGAGGAAAGAGAGAGTGACAGAGGTCGACAGCATTGATAGCTTACCACCACTCTGCACTACCGGACACCGGGTCCGAGCTTGCAAGCTTCTTCAGGACTAGTAAGAAAAACCGGAGACCCTGCTGGATTCCAGATCGCAGGGGCCCAACAGTGCTGATACGTAACCGGGGTCAGGAAGAACAGGAGTCTAGCAGTGCACTGCAAATGGAGACTTAGTTCTGTCCAAAAGAAGGCTCTACCACAAGGTCAGCCGGGCATAGCAAAGAGAACGGAGTTAAACTTTGTTTTATGCAAGTTAGAAACTCACACATATAAAGATGTAAGGAGGCCCTACACCTACTCAGTGGATTACTGGACGTGCATCCTCCACCCTGAACAGCTTCCCGGGACGTGCCTGAATCTACCACCAGTAAAGGTACAGAAAGAGACTCTTGATGTGTGTCTGCCTTATTGATCCTGCACCCCTACACCGCCATATACTCTGAGGGATCAGTCTCGCCTGTGGGAGACTTAACACCTTGCTGCCCCAAACCCTCAGAGGATCTACCCTGCAGTGCTGGTCATCCTGACCAGGAACCACAGGTGGCGTCACAAACATTTCTATCATCCCCTGTAAATATCCCCTTTTTAATGAGCGCCCAGGGCAACGGACCGAGCTGCGCTACCCGTGACATCCCCAGTAAAGTGAACAGGTTCGGTGCCGAGTACCCCACAAGCCCTGGCTACGGGCGACTCAGGGCCATAACCTTTATTGAGCAGCATATGGGGCCTATTCTATGGGGCATCTCATGGGGCCATAACCTTTATGGAGCAGCATATGGGGCCCATTCTATGGAGCATCTTATGGGGCCAAAACCTTTATAGAGCAGCATATGGGGCATAATCTATGGAGCATCTTATGGGACCATAACCTTTATGGAGCAGCATATGGGGCCTATTCT
>JARQOD010000003.1:576839556-576882675 GCA_033576555.1 Oophaga sylvatica | reverse complement strand
CGATCGGGACGCGACACTGCGGGTAAATGTTAAGGGCCCCCGTCTCAATAGCGTTCCTTCCGGATCGCTGCGAGTCATAGTTTTGTGACGCAGCGGAGCTCACCGGATATCGCTGTGGTGACATTCAGGACATCCCCCCCCTGCGGGTATCGTGATCGTCGCAGAAATGTAGGCCTTTTTTTGTCGCTGGTTTCCCCCTTGAAGGCCGCCGCGGTGTATGGGGGGGCCCCAGCGCCCCGCTGGTAAAAAGGGTTTTCACAGCGGGTTTCCAGGACCGCGCACGTTTGGGAAAACCCCGCTGGTTCCTTGGATCCGCTCCCTGCTGGGCGCGGTTTCCCGGGTACCAGGGGTTTTTCTAGGCACAGCCCCCCCCCGGGAAACCCCCGCTTGTCCTTGGTTTCCCCAGGGTCGTGGCCCCCCGCCTGTCCACGCAGCGATGGCCCCTGTCAGGGGGAAAAATAGCGATCAAAAAGGTCCTGACATTTCAGCGACGATCGGGGATACCCCAGGGGGGCTGATGGTGAATGTCAAAACAGCGATATCGTGGTGAGCTCGCGCGCGTCACAAAATAGTGACCGCAGCGATCTCGGTAGCGTTTCGCTATGTGAGAGGGGGGCCCTTAATGGAAAGCTTAATTATTGTTTTCCCCCTTCACTTCAGGCAGCCAGGGCAAAATCAGTGACGTAAAGGGGGAAAATTTAAAAAAATAGGGGGGTTCCCTTAAAAAAAAAAAAAAGGGTGGGGTCCCCCCTTTTTTTGTTAACCAGCCGATGAAGCAGACCGCGGGGCCTGGATTTTCAGGGTTTAAGGGCCAAATCCAGGACCTTGCCAGCCTGATAAATGGCCACACGTCTGCATACTTGGGATTAACAAAAATGGGGGGTCCCCCAAAAAAAAATTGGGGGGGGGGCCCCCTATTTTTTTAACCCCGCCAATGAAGCGCCGCTGAGGCCTGGTTTTCAGGTGTTAAGGGGCCAAGATCCTGGACCTTGCCAGCCTGATTTACCAGGCCAAGCAGTCTGCATATCTTGGTGATTAAAAAAATAGGGATCCCTCAAAAAAATTGGTGGGGGTCCCCCTATTTTTGTTAACCAGCCGTGAAGAGACGCTGGGCCCCGGTTTTTAGGTGGAAAAATCCAATACCAGGGCCCCTTGCAAGGATAATCCCCAGGCCCACGCTCTGTTAGCTTGGCTGGTTAACAAAAGGGGGGATCCCCTAAAAAAAAAAAACGGGGGGGGGGCCCCCCTATTTTTTTTAACCAGCCAAGTAAAATGCAGACTGCTGGGCCCCTGGTAAAAAAGATGTCAAGGCCCTGGATTTTGGCCCTCAACAGCCTGATTTACAGGCTACGCCCCCAAAATTTGGCGCATCAAAGTGCCCCAATTTTGTGGATTTCCCCCGGGGCTCTTCCCATTTCCCCCTGTAGGGTGGCAACGGGGTAATAAGGGGTTATGTCACCGTTGATTGCACTGTGAAATAAGCCCAGTTAAAAGGGGAGAGGTGAAAATAAGACACCGATCCTTATAAATCCCAAAGTTATTAAATGTATAAAAAAAAGACAAGAAAAAAAAAAGTTTTTAATGAATTTAAAAAGGCCCCAAAACAGTTTTCTTAATTTTTATTACTCTCTCTTCCGCGACGCCATGATCCCCTGAAAAAAAAATAAAAAAAAAACCAAAAATATACCACCTGCCCCACGCAGTCCATAACGACAGTCCACGCATCCAAATTGCTACTGCAATGACAGGCAGAGCCTGTCATGCGACGCAGCAACACTGATTACCTGCTTCCCCGGCGGTGAGTCATCGAGACTGCTTTAAAGGGCCCGGGGTTCCCCCCGTCATGCGTTATCACCAGAAATGCTTTTGACGCCGGGCAAAGAAATTGCGGGGTGAAGCATCCAGGACGTGACCGCCAGATCTTAGCCCGGTAAGTGCCGCTGACTCCCCACGACCCCCCCGACGGACACTGACAGTGAAGTGAAAATCCCGATTCGGTACCCCAAAGACGAAAAATCGGAACTCGGAAATCGGAATTCCGAACACCAAAATTTGGCCCTCCCCCTATTTGCAGTATGGAAAAGTAACCCTATTTTTTACTATCCCCAAAACCTTTTTTTTTTGCTTTTGAGTCTCTTGAAAAACCCTTTAAATTTTTTTGCAGTGTGTTGAGGTACGATCCGCAAGTATCGGGTATCGGGGTTTTTCCTCTATGGGGCCCTTTTGATATTAGTTCCATATTTTTGTCTTATCGGCCCCGGAAAGGGGTTGTCACTGTCACTGTCAGTGCCCCCGGGGCGGGTTGTAGGGTCCGGCATTACCTGGCAGAAGATCCCCGGCGGTCATGGGTGGACTGCTTCACCCCCCCCACTTTTCCCCCCCCGGGCACTGCGTTTCTCGCGATAATGCAGGCTGCTGGGAAATCCCGGCCTTAAAACGTCCCAGCCCCTGACGCCCCGCCGGGGAAGAGGAACAGCTGTGCTGCTCGCGATGAGGCTCTGTGCTTTTTTATGTGCAGAGCGGTCGTCGTGGGCCCTCGTTATAGGGGCTGCGTCCAGGTGGTTAAATGTTGGTTTGTTTTTTTTTTTTTTTACAGGAGTCGAGGCGTGGGAATGGGGAAAATAAAGAAATGAAAACTGTTTTCTTTTTATTTCATTAAATACTTTTTTCTTGTTTGTCTTTTTTTTATACATTTATAATTTTGGGGGTTAAAATGGGGGGTGTCTTATTGCCCTCTCCTTATTCCCCGGGTTTTTGTACCTGCAACAAGGGTGAATTCCCCCCTTTTTTACCCCCCTTGCCACCCCTACGGGGGAGTGGAAGACGGGTAAAGTGCCCAATTGGCACTCTTTTGGCGAAAAAATTGGGTGCTGTAGCCTGTATTATCAGGCTTTGGGGGGGCCAATATCCAGGGGGTTGACAGTTTTTTTAAAACCAGGCCCCAGCAGTCTCATTTTTTTGGTGGTTAACAAAAATAGGGGGCCCCCCCCCCCCTTTTTTTTTGGGGGGCCCCCCATTTTTGTTCCCCAGCCAAGCTAAGAGAGCTGTGGCTGGTTTATCAGGCTTGCAAGGTCCAGGGTTTTGGATCCTTTCCGCCTGAAAAACCCCAGGCCTCAGCGGTTGCTTCATCGGCGGTTTTAAAAAAAATTGGGGGGCCCCCCCGCCAATTTTTTTCGGGGGATCCCCTTTTTTTGTTAAAATCAGAAGATAGCTTGCGGGGGCCTGGTTTATGGGCGGAAAAGGGCCATGGACTTGGCTCTTTAACCCAAAAATCCAGGCCCAGCGGTCTGCTTATGGGCTGGTTAACAAAAATAGGGGGGCCCCCAGCCAATTTTTTTCGAAGGGATCCCCTATTTTTGTTAATCACCAAAAGATATGCAGATGCTGTGGCCTGGTTTATGGGCTGGAAAGGGCCCATGGCCCTGGCCCTCCTTAACAGCCTAAAAAAAAAGGGCCCCTCGGGTCGTTCACGGGCTGGTTAACAAAAATGGGGGGACCCACCCAATTTTTTTCGAGGGGTCCCCTATTTTTGTTAACCGCAAGATAAGCGGGGATATGGGGCCCGGGGTTTTCAGGTGGCAAGGGGGGTCGGATGAGCCCCGGGGGAACCCGGGGAAACCTCCGGGGGGCCCCATTCCCCTGCGTGGTGGGCCCTTTTTTGAAAAGGGTAGGTCGGGGGCAAAGGGGGGGGTGGCCCCGGGCCCCGCGCTTGAGGGGGCCCCCGGAGCCCCTACGTAACTGATCGGCGTGCACAGCACGCCGGTCTTTTTCATTTGCGGAGAGCAGGGAGAATCGTCTTCCTGCCTGCCGCCAGAGTTTGGGGCCCCCGAACGGGTTGGGGGGGCCCCCGGGCCCAGTGGGCCCCCCAACGTCTCGGGGGGTCGTTAGGGCGGGGGTGGTTTGGGGGGCGAGGATTTGGGTGTTTATTGTGAAATGGGTGTGGTGGGGCGTGGCTTTTTTGCGCGGCGCCTTGCGCCCCCCGCCTTTAACCCCTTTCCGTCTTAAAATTTGGGAGGTATGCGTTGACCCCTACAATTCGGGCTGCCCTGTGGCGCGGGGGCCCCTGAGGGCCCCCTCCCAAAAAGGGAATAAAGCACCCACCAACTTGGCAGCTGTGGTGCAAGGGGGCATGGCCTAAAATTTGCTGCAGCGGCCAGCGTGCCACGCCTTTTTCCCTTTTCCCTTCTTCAAAGGTTGGGAAGTATGAGGTGGGCCCCAAAAATATTTTTTCTTGGGGGCCCCCGGTACTCCAGTCCGACGTGCTGGCAAAGGCCCCTGGACTTGGCCCTTAAACAGCCTAAAACCCCCCTCCAGCGGGGGCGTACATAGAAATCAGGGGCCCATAGCAAAAGTCTGAATGGGCCCCCCCCCAAAAAAAAAAAAAGACCCCTTGTAAATGTAAATGCCGACAGTGAGGGGAAATTTTTAAAAAAAATTTATTTATGCCCCCTAGATGTGCCCCATTGCTCCATAGTATAGGCCCTTATGCGCCCCCGCTGCTGCAACCAAAAAAAAAAAAAAGGGAATACTCACCTTTTTTCTGGGGGCCAGGTTTCCCCGGGTCTGAGCTGGGGTCCCGGGGCGGTTACCGTTCGCGAGGGCCCCCGGCCTGAGATTTTTACTGTCCTTTCCATGTGAGTTCCGCTGTCTTCGGGGCCTCCAGCAGTGAATGATGGGCGAGGGCGTCATCGCGCCTTACCTGAAATTGCAGCGAGGACGAAAGCAACGGTTGGAACGGGAAGGTAAATTCCCTTATACTCACATTCTCCCGGGCCCGCGGTCTGGCCCCTGCTCTTCTCCCACGGTTTCGCGCCAGTGTTCAGCGGTCACCGGGACAGCTCATTAAAGTCATGAATATGTGGGTATTCATGACTGTAATGAGCGGGTACCCCCTGCGCTGAACCAGGCGCCCGGAGACCGTGGGAGAAGGCAGGGACTGCGGACCTACCAGGAGGGGTGAGTATATAGAAGAGCTGCGCCCCCCCTTTCCCCCGCCGGACCCCCTGGTAGACTGTGTCAGCAAGCTACCCGCCCCGGGGAGGGCCCCCCACCTGTCCGGGCCCCCTAGCAGCTGCTTGGTCTGTTTTCACGGAAACGCCATTGCTCAGCAGTCTGCTTTTCAGGCTGGTTAAAAAAATAGGGGGGACCCGATGCCATTTTTTATTCGAAAGGGCACCCCTATTTTTGTTAATAGTTCCCTTGACGTCACTGTTTGTGTCCCGGGCTGACCTGAATTTGAAAGTGGAAAGCAATAATTAAGCTTTCCACTTCCTCTCCTGTCAGCCAGGAGAGGAACCATTCATTTGGGGGTTTACTGTGAGGTGCAGCATTAGCTGCGGTCCCTGCAGTAAAATTAACCCTTTTGAAGGATTACACCATGGGATGACTGTGCATGGGATGGTAAGAATAATTTTGTTTTTATTTTATTTTTTTCAGGAAATGGTTTTTGAGTCAAAAAAAAGATGGTAAAAAACCTGGTCTTTATTTCATTAAAATGATTTTTTAATTAAGTGGTGTTTTTTTATTTTTATTTCTTGCAATGGATTAATAATTGATAGTTGTCTAATTGAAGCTCTCAATATTAAAACTGGCTTAAGGTACCTTTCAATTCAATGTGGCTTTAACCCCATATTAACCCATTCGCCACCGCTACGGGCAATGGGAATAGACGGGCAAAGTGCAGAAAGGGCGAATCTAATTATAGATTTGTCTTTTCTGGGGTGTCTGGGGCAGTTGTTAGTAGCCAGGGGGGGCCAAAATAATGGTTCCTCTCTGGGCTATTATTTATCTGCCCCATTCGCTGGCTTTGTCTGTCTGGTTGCGAAATATAGGGCGGGAGCCCACGCTTTTTTTTTTTAAACAATTTTTAACCTCATATTATATATATATATATATATATGTCATTGAATTTGTGAACAATTATTTATTATATTTATAGTTCATCACTTCTACATAGTATAATAGCCGCTAATTCAATTGACGGCTTTTGTGAAAATGCAGAACCCGACATGAAATGACACTTGGTGTACATTGGGTTAACCATGTCTTTTCATGTCCTTTGCTATTGATTTGCACAAACAATTACATCGTCTATGTGTGCAAAATTTCACACCTGTAGGGGTTAATTAAAGGTGTAAATTCGTAGCAAAAAAGTCCGTTTTTTTTCAACGAATTTACACCTTTAATTAACCCTACAGGTGTGAAATTTTGCACACAATAGCTGATGTAATTGTTTGTGCAAATCAGATTGCAAACGACATGAAAAGACATGGTTAACCTATGTACACAAGTGTCATTTCATGTCGGGTGCTTCTGTCTTTTACAGAAGCCGGCTTTACCCGGCAATTGAATCAGAGGATATTTTATATGTAGAAGTGTATAAACTATACATATATGTATATATTATGTCACAATGACATGTATATATATTATATATGTATTCTTTGTGTGTTATTTTGTGTTTACAAGGAAATAAAGGTTTTTTTTAGTTGCAATATTTTGTTCCCTAGCTTACATGGGACTTCCGGTATCGGAATAGGATATCGCCGATATTTTGTGATATCGGCGATTACCATTCCGATCCGATATTTTAGATATCGAGCAGTTCGCTCAACACTAATTGTATGCTTTATAATATGATTCGTGCCATGCAGGTTCTGCAGACAGCATTATTATTCTTCTTCAGATATGCCTCCCTCTTTCCATTTGATAAACATTTCTTTTTCCTATTTAGTATGTGTTTAAGATTTTATTCATCCATCCTGATTTCCTTAAATGCTTCCTATTCTTCCCTCTTTTCGGAATGTTAATGTTTGTGCTTTGAGAATCTCTTTTTCAAGATTTCCCATCCTTCCTGAACATTTTTGTCTTAAGGATATCCAGAACCATTTGATCCCTCCGATTCTCTTTCTGAGTCCCTTAAAATTGCCTTCTGAAATCTAACCTTGACGTCTGAGTCTTCACAGGTCTTCCTCCTCTAGTTATCCAAATTCTAAAATTGCATGGTCGCTACTCCTAGGGGTCCAGCCATCTTACTCCTCAACCATTTCCTCCCTGTTTATAAGGATTACATCCAAGGTAGCAGATCCCCTTGTTTTCTCCCTACCTTTTGGAAGATAATGTTGTCAGCAAGAGGGATAAGAATTTCCTGGACTGTTAGTTTTGCCTGGGAGAGATTTCCAGAAATATCTGGATAGTTGAAATCTCCCATGACCACTTTGTCATATTTTTTGGGGGAACTTGGCCTTTGATGCATAAAGGTTCATCCATATTCTTCAGCTTGCACGGTGGCCTGTAGTAAATGCCTACACATGGTGTCTTTTCCATTTTCGCTCCTTTTTTTTTTACCCAACAGTTTCACAGAATACAGTCTCTGAAGCTTCAATCTCTGTCAGATTTATATTTGCTTTTTCTAAACTTATATGCAATCACCTCCTCCTCGTTTAAGTCTGTTTCTTGCAAATAAAGTTGTATCCTTCTAGCCTTGTATTCAATCATTGTGTATCGTCCACCAAGTCTCAGTGATTCCAATGACATCATACTTCTCCTGCGTTAGTAGTTCCAGTTCTCCTTGTTTGTTGCCCATGCTTTGTGCATTTATATAGAAACATTTAGTTTGTGATTGGTTTCTCTTCCTTCAATATTTTTATTATTTAGATTTTTTTGTTTCATTCTTCTTTCCATTCTAATAGCAGAATTCTCAATAGTATTTGTTAGGTGTATGGCTTTTTCTGGCCTTTTGCTTCCCTTCCCACATTGTTCTTGTTTAAAGCTCTCCTGATGAGTTTTGCAAGGCGACTTCCAAATACATGTTTTCCGTCTTCGCAAGGTGCACCCCTTCTCTACCAAGTAGTCCATCGTATAAGTAATTCACTCCGTGATCCGAAAATCCAAATCCTTGCTGACGGTACCATCGACGTAGCCAGTTGTTCACCTGCAGAATCTTATTACACCTCCATGGCCATCCACTGGGTGGATGGAAGAGAAAACCACCTGTGCTCCCAGTTCTTTCACTTTCTTGCCTAAGTTTTCAAAGTCACTGCAGATGGTTTCCAGGTCACTTCTTGTGGTGTTTTTTTTGTCCCCACATGTATTAGCAGGAATTGGGTAGTCATCTTTAGGTCTGAAGAGTCCTTATATCTGTCAGACACAACTTTATTTTTTGCACCTGGAAGACAGCACATTTCTCTTGAGTATAATGGGTATTAATGGGAAACTTGAGCATTTTTTTCGGCTGACCTTCCCAGGAGTACTGGGGAGGCATTAAAACTGCTGAAATGGCTGGAAAAAGTGCTCAAATTGAATGGGAACAGCATAGGAAAGATGCTCTGACTCCCAGGTTGCTTCTGGGGATAATGTTGTCAGAGTATTACACCACTTTTATGAACTGGCAATAGAACAGATAAGCCAGAAGCAAATATGGATTTTACAGGAAAAAAAGTTAGGAAACATTCTTTCCTGTTTAATGACTTGTATATAAGGCAAAATAAAAAAGACAAAAAAACCTCCACCACCCCTTATGCTAAGAATTCACTCCATCTGTTAGGAATATCTGTCATGATCGTCCTCCTCCAGTTTCCTGACTTCCCTGATGGTCTGTCCGTGTGGAGCTATCGTGCACTTGGATGGTGCAACTACACATGGTGGTTTCTCGTCTGTGGAAGTAGTGAGTAATGTGGGAACACGGGACTCCATGCTCCCCACTTTTTTCGCGGCCCGGGAGACATGGTACGCTGTGTCTCCTGGTTGCCAGGCAACGCAGGACGCTGCCTGGTCTGGTTTGTAAGGGCCCCGTCTCACATAGCGACGCACCAGCGATCCCGACAACGATATGAACTTGTCAGGATCGCTGGTGTGTCGCTACATGATCGCTGCTGAGCTGCCAAACAGGCAGCTCAGGCAGCGATCAGGACAGCGACACTGAGGGTAACGTCGCTCAGTAAACCGCAGTGTACGTTGGATACCAGCCCGCTGATGCAGGGAGCTGGTAGTCAAGGTACACATCGGGTTTCCAGGTGCTGCTTGGTGCCTGGAAACCCGATGTGTACCTTGGTTACCAGCTCCCCTGCAGCAGCGTGCTGGCATCCAAAGTAACATCGGGTTTTAGGCACAGCCCCGCGCCTGGAAACACAATGTGTACCTTGGTTACCAGCTGATCGCTGGTCTCCTGCTGCCACACGCAGCGATCCGTGCAGGCAAGCGGGAGACCAGCGATCCAAAAAAGTCCAGGCATTTCTGACACGACCAGCGATTCACAGCAGGGGCCTGATCGCTGGTACGTGTCAGACATAGCGAGATCGCTGCTGAGATCGCTGTTGCGTCACAAAACTTGTGACTCAGCAGCGATCTCGCAAGCGATCTCGCTATGTGAGACGGGGCCCTAAGTCAATGCTGGGAATGTGTGCACCCTTCATTCAGGTGAGCAGGGAGTGGCTCCCTTGACAAGACTGGGAGGAATACATCACCTGATTTTTATAGTGCAATTTATTCCATGGCGCTTTACATGTGAAAATGGGGCATACAAAGACAAGTACAATAAACATGAGCAGTACAAGGCACACACAGTACAGAAGGAGAGAGAACCCTGCCTGCGAGGGCCCACAGTCAACAGGGGATGGGTGAGGATACACTAGGAGGAGGGTGTAGAGCTGGTTGTGTGGTGGTTCAGTAGACTGAGGATCACTGCAGGTTGTTGGCTTTCTGGGAGAGGTGGGACTCTAGGTTCCTTTTGAAGGTTCCCGTGGTGGGCGAACGTCTGATGTGTTGAGTTAGAGAGTTCCAGAGTAAGGGGGAAGTACGGGAGAAGTCTTGTAAGCGGTTGTGGGAAGAAGAGATAAGAAGTGAGTAGAGAAGGAGATCTTGAGAGGATCTAAGGTTGCGTGTAGGTAGATAGCGGGAGACCATGTCACAGATGTATGGAGTAGACAGGTTGCGGATGGCTTTGTATGTCATAGTTAGGGTTTTGAACTGGAGCCTCTGGACAATAGGAAGCCAGCGAAGGGCTTGACACAAGGGAGAAGCTAGGGAATAACGGGGAGACAGGTGGATTACTCGGGCAGCAGACTTTCCAGTGTAGTGCTGTTTTTTAAATTCCCTTGCTTAGTGGGGGGGATGAGTTTTTCTGGTGAAGTTTAGATTGCTTTTTTCCTTAGCTTTTATTTTTGGTTTCCCTTTTGCTTATTGTTTTGGTTTAATGCTTCTAGCTTAGGACTTACTTTGGTATCCTGACTAACATCGTCTGAGTCACCAGCCTCCAGCTACCCTGCAACAGCAGTTTGGCAATGGCTCTGTAAAGCCCCCTCATTAGAAATGGGGTGAAGAATATCACGGCCATTTGGACTTGCCTAGCAGTGGTGGATTGCGCTTAGTGCGTCTGTGATTGCGCATTTGCTGGTCCTGTGCGAGACCTTACTGAGTAGATTAACACCATCATCAATAAAGCATACTCACATACATTAATTTTTTAAAACTAACTTGACACTTAGGCTACTTTCACACATCCATCTTTTTGAATCAGGCGCGACCCGGCGTGTTTCTAAAAAAAACGGATCCGGTACCGGATGCATTTTTTTAGCATTCACTTACATTAGCGCCGGATCGCGCCTGATGTCACTGCGTTGCATCCGTTTTTGGCCGGATCCGTCGGAAATGTACATTCCGGCGGCCGGACAAGACGCTTGCTGCAACGTTTTGTTTTTTTTCCGGAGCCGCCTGACAGTGCCTGAATCGGCACTTCAGGCGGCCGGAAACAATGCAAACCTATGGAGCCGGACCAGATTTTTGACAAATCCGTCAGAAAACTGATCCGGAGTCCAAGGTCGGTCTCTCTCTCTCTCTCTCTCTCTCTCCATTCAAGCCTGCATTTTCAACATGGAAATTTTATATTTCCGGGTTGAATAGGTCAGGACGGATCAGGCAAAAAACCTGATCAGTTGCATCAGTTTTTTAAAATCAGCGCCGGATCCGTCCTATGCCTGATTCAAAAAAAACTGATGTGGGAAAGTAGCCTTAACCTAAGCCATTGAACACATCAAGACAGTTGATGAGTTACAGATGTTTGCGCCAAGATATCTTGCTACATCTTGGTATGTGTGCCATGTAAAAAAAATTGCTACATCCGTATTGATAGATAACTACGATCATAGAAATCGATAGAATGTTTTCCTATTTGGAATTGATATTGGAGTTTGAAATTTCCAGCAAGTGACTAAAATCAATATTTTATAGTGAATGCGTCAATGCTAAAACATTTTACGACAGTGATTATATTAAGAGTGATTTCTCATCCTGGGCATTGTTCATATAGATCGTGTCAGCTCAGTGACAGTCCTTTTTAAGGAAGATGAAATGTAATTCCATTTACGGTTTCCTCAACTGTATCAGCATCAGTCACCTTACTGGTCTTTTCATTGAACAAGGAGTGTGGTTCTCGTAGATACTGAGTTATGATGACAGTAAGAGCTAAAATATGCCGTTCACTGCACGGAGAATGTAACTTGCAGCAAAGTTTCTCTCTAATAGGTAATGCATTAAACATATTTTTTATTGGTTTACTTAAAGGAAATGTCTCTTTAGGGAATTTTTTTTTAGAAGCGTTCCTCCAAAATAGTCTGTTCACATTTTGTCTCACTGCTAAAATTTTCAGAAAACAGCTGAGCTGTGATATGTGGAGGAACCTGGCATCAAGCGTTTACTTCTCATGCAATGCGGCCATGGGCAAAATGGAGTATTACTTGACATTAGAGATGGGTAAATAAATTAAAATGGAATTGAATTTTACTAGAATATTACAAAAATCTGCATTCGCTAAATGTGGATTTTTAAGGGGGAATTCGCTTCCACGTGGATTCAGTAAAACCATAAAAGGCCACCAAAGTGTTTAAAATTTTTTAAAAAATACGTTATTGCTTACCTCTCAGGTCCCTCTGCATCACCCATCTAGTCCTTGCTGCATCTTCAGATCATTCTGAAATTGTGCTGAAATCTCCTCAAGAGCGCAAAAGGTTACAGCGTCATGTTATATCGAGCGGTGGCAATCTAAAGACGTGGCAAGGATCGGACAGGTTTGTAAACAGGTGCACCGGAGGTGAAGACTCAGAGGTTACTTGAGCCAATTGATTATTTATTTACTGCAAACAATTTAGGCGAACAGAAATGAAATGTCTAAAGGTTTAGTGATTTGCAAAAATGTTAAACTAGTTCACAAAACTGAGGGTTATTATTCTACGTATAGTATCTTTGTTTTACAACACAATTTTGAATTATAGCATTAACTAACTAGCATACCAAATGATATTTCTACTGGCACCTTAGTATGTCAAAGTCTGAGCTGTAGTCTTCACCGTTGTTACCTAAACACAAAGTCTGTCATGGTAGTCACTTCAGCATGCCTCAGTAGGAGTCAGCTCTATTTCTCCTTTAGGCCGCAAGTCTATTGCCATAGTATACTGTCTAGTCACTTCACCAACATGCCGTTCTGGCTGCATCTGTCTACTGGAGCGTAACCCGTGTCCTCTAAGGTCTCTGAATCTTCAGCTCAATTGTACATACCCCTTTAACCGCTCACTGGATTGTCCGTATCCTTTAACCGCTCACTGGATTGTCTGTATTCTTTTAACTGCTCACTGGATTGTCCGTATCCCTTTAACCGCTCACTGGATTGTCCGTATCCCTTTAACCGCTCACTGGATTGTCTGTATCTTTTTAACTGCCCACTGGATTGTCCATATCTCTTTAACCACCCACTGGATTGTCCATATTCCTTTAACCGCTCACTGGATGACCCCGTCCTACTGTATCACCTGAGTGGTTCTCCACTTAGTTACTCAGGCTTCTTTGTCTGTGCAAAGCATGTAGTACTGCCGCTCTCATTTCTCCGAAATGTGGCTGTAAGTCAGTTCAGTTAGCACTGCACATCTTACCTGACACAGGTCCAGGCGATGAACCCTCCTCTGCTTTTTATACTTTCTAACTGTGACACCACTTGTGACATCACCTTGTGCCTCTTACTGCTGCTTCCTACCTGGCAACACACACTTTCTAGTTTCTGCTTGATGACTTTTTGTTCCCGTTCTTATACACTCCTGTCACTAGATGTCAGTACAGAAAAGATGCCCGATTACAATCCATATTTCCAGACCCCCCACTACTGTGTTTTAGGCAGCCATCAAATCTAAGAAGCATCATTGTCAGAAGTTCCCTGTCCTCCCCAACATCTGCAGGAACCTTTCCTTGCAACCAGAAGAAATGCAAAACCTGTCCATTTATAATGACCACGGACAAGATAAAGATCCCCAACTCCCATCGGGACTACAAGATACCAAGTACTTTCAGCTGCATCACATCTAATGTGGTGTACCTAATTATATGTACTAAATGTCCAACTGGGGGTCTGTATGTGGGAGAGACCGGGCAAAAACTGAGAACAAGGATGAATTCTCATCGCCACACAATAAGAGAAAAAAGAATGGATCTACCTGTGGCAAAACATTTTTCTTCCCCTGGTCATAGCATGTGGGATATGAAATTACTTGTATTGAAAGGTAGTTTCACATCTCAGAGACACAGAAGAGTTTGCGAATATAAACTGATGGTGACCTTTGACACCCTTAATGCTGGAATGAACCTGTCACACGGATTTATGACGTTTTACATCAATTAAGGAATTTACTCCAAAGACCCTGTGAAAACATCACAAAACATTACCAGACCCCAATCAGAGGGCAATAAAACTTTCACACTCCTTATCTATGAACTGTTCCAATATTTATGTTCATCTCTATCTCCCATAATGACAGTTCTGCTTTACGTCACTTGTCTTACCTATTGCATTTTTTCTGTGCTGTGTGGTGTATAAATATGTGATTCTTCAGATTTTGTATTAGTTTAGCCTGCTGAAGAGACCTGAGTAGTCTCGAAAGCTTGCAATTTGTTACCATCTTTTCAGTTAGCCATTAAAAGGTATCAACCACTGAGGACTCTCAAGTCTAAATATTTTTTTAGATGTCAGTATTCATTTATTTAGTCTGTATCATGCATTCAGCTATATAAGTCTTTCACCGACTTACAAGCTGATAATGAGGAAGAGAGGGGCCAGAGAGGTGAACAGAGAGGTGAGCATAAGTGGGTTTTTTATTATTTTTTACATCTTAAGTTTATTGTGTTCTGAGAGCTGGAGAGAACAGGCAAATTCAAATTTTGCCTGATCCACTTATCTATATTTGACATCCATCAAATTAAATGGATTGTTTGCGCCAAGGGTGGACATATGGGCCCTAAGAGGCCCAAGAGGTAAGGGGGCCCATTTCTACCTTCAGAATAGGTGGAATTATGCATTATAATGAGCCATTGGACTGCAAAGGTCCATGTATTGTTCTTACAAAGGGGCCCTTTTTGGTCTGTGTCCGACGGTGGTTTACGCAAAGAAGGTTTTTCAAAATTTCGGATTGACTGAAATATTGCTATTTTTTATAATTTTTTATATTTTTATATAAAGATGAAACAATAAATAAAATATTTGGGGAATATCCGATGCGTTGGAAGACCAATTTCTATAGTTAAATTAAGGGACTGGTAGAATGGTTGCTTCCAAGAAAAATAAAATCTTCAGTAATGGTGCAGGGATTCCAGTACAGAACCAAATTATGCCTTTGTAAGGATCTCTTTTAATTTATTCAGCCATCTCTAAAGCCAAACAACACTTCATTCTGTCTGTGGTGGCATTTCAGGAGAAGTAGCCACTTGAACTCAGGCTCCCCCATAGACTACAGCTATTTGTTGGGGATTTTTGCAGCGAGACAAAATGTGAACAGCCTATTTTTGGGGAATCCTTCTGAAAAAAAAGTATTCCCTAAAACAGACACACAATTCCTTTAAAGGGAACCTGGCTCCAGGTTTTCCCCATATATTGTACGTCCAGCATATTGAAGCCCTCTTTTACAGCATATTAAAATGCTAAATGTTAAGTCCCCAATCCCTGCAAGGCAGAAAAAAAGACCTATTTTTATACTCACAGAGGGCGCGGTCCGGTCCAATGGGCATCTCTGGTCTTGATTCGGTTCCCCCTATATTCGCTGTCCTCTTTCCCTGCTTCGTGTGGATCACGCATCCTACATCATCTACACAGTGTTCCCCATCATGCTCCTGAGCAGGTGTAATTCTCTCTGCTCTGCCGAGGTCAGAGCAAAGCACTGTAGTGCGTATGCGCCGGCTTTACTTGCGAGTCATCGGCGTTCTTTGGCCTTTCCCAGCGTATTCATACTACAGTACTTTGCTCTGCCCTCGGCAGGACAGAGAGAAATGCACCTGCTCAGGACCGTGTTGGAGGACACTGTGTGGATGACATAGGAAGCATCATCCACATGAAGCAGGGAAGGAGGACGGCGATTGTAGGAGAAGAGTAGGCACCAGATCAAGACCAGAGACACCCATCAGACCAGACCATGCTGTCTATGATTATAATAAAAGGTCTTTTTTGTGCCTTGCAGAGGGGATTGGGGATAGACATACATCATACTAGAATGCTGTGAAAGAGGGCTGATAGCTGCTGGCGTACATTATATGGGGAAAACCTGGGGACAGATTCCCGTTAAGTAATCCTTTAAAAGTACAAAAGGTTGGGCAGAGCAGAAGAAAATAGTAAGAGACCATTGTGGGTATTCATCAGATCCTGGACATCAGCATTTACTACATATAGTCTTATAAGATGATCCCTGTAAAAGAGAAAGGTAAATATGTAGAAAGCAGTGTAAAGAATACTGCCCATCCTTGTGAATTAGTGAAGAATGAATTGTTAATTTAGACAGACTAAGTATTCTCCACAAGCCAGAACATAAGAATGAAAGTGCATAAAATGAGCATCTTAAGTGACTCAGGTATAATCCTCAAGATCGGGATCCTTGAATATGGAAACAAATGCTATTGAACAGATGTTAATTACCATTTTTATATCTCCTGTAGCCATTGTGCCGAATGAAATTCTTCTCATGCCTTTGTATGAATTTTCGGCATACTGAGGGCATGCAACATAAAAAGGTATAAAAAAAAAGAAGTTAATTGTAAGCTAATAAATTCAAGCCAGGATCTTTGTATCAGTGACCAATTACCAATTCACTGACTGTCGATGTGATGTGAAGTGAAACCATTCGCCCTCCAGGGAGACTTTGCCTTAATACCATAGTTTTATCCATCTGATTTTTTCTGCTGTGTTTTTACATCCTGTACTGTAAAGTAATGACCTCTGCTCAAAGCTATGTAAAGCTTCATAAAACGAGTGAAGTCTTCTGCTCTGAAATCACTACTTCTCATCTAACTCATCACAACATGAAATATCTAGGTTTAATATTCGGCCAGGCTATAGACACGCACCGGCAATCTCAAAATGGCCTTTTGTCTGGATAAAGCTATACTTCCTATCTACAATGTGCAGAAAACTTTCAGACTTATAACTAGAGATGAGCGAATTTGTTCGGATTTTGGCCCCGAATCTGATTTTGACATATTTGAGCCATATTCGTGCCGAATACATGCCTTATGATCGGTTCCGAACATATTCGGTAATTTCCACTCCCATTGACTCTAAAGACGTTCGGCTGTGTTTGACAAATATTGCAAAAACAATATTAAATTCCGGAACTGAATCCAAACAAATTCGCTCATCTCTACTGTACTGTATAGCCTCGTAGAAACTGGCACAATAATTTCTTAGCCATTTTCTTCTGTCAAAATACTAATTAGATTTCTCCAACTGAAGGATGATGACGCCTAGAACAAATTGTTAAAAGTTATGAAAGTTAATTGCTTCAGTTGTTTTAATGTTAATTACAAAAGAATGAAACTAATACAATATACAATATGGATTAAAATATAAAAATTGTTCTGCCACTTTCAACAGCTTCTATTCACCCCTCTGTATTTCCATGGTTACATATTAGAAGCAAATTCTTTATTCTGTTAAAAAGTAACCTTCATTATAAATATTTTGTTTCATAAATCAATAGTACATGTGAAAATAAGAAACTTTGTAGTACTGTATATCTTATCAAAGAAATCTGCTTCTTTTTCCTACTGGAAGAAAAATAAATGGAAAATATTGTTCACTGAGCTGTCAATGGTAACCGATGGATGAAACTAGGAGACCAAGGATATTTCTATGCAGTTTATTGTCAACACATTTCAAAGTTATAAAATTTGTTTATTATGACAAACCACAAGCATTGCCAAACTCAGCTCTGCTACCTCTGCTCTTACCATGTACAATAATGTGGATATATACGGTAAGTAGCGGCGAGCATGGCCTAAGGCAACAGATGATTCTAGCTCTGATGTGTCGCTTGGTTCAGCATTCAAATGATTGCACCATGTTCTCTGGTTTTCACGGACAGGACACATGCTTCCATTATAGTCTATGAAGCTTTTCACATGTTTGTTATTTTTACAGACTTTGTGTTTGCAAAAAATCACGAAAAAGTTAGTTTTTGATCCAAGTCGTGAATCACATCACCCATATACGTCTCTGGGTTCCTGGAAGTCATAGCACATGGAGGTCCATCAGTGTGCAATGCAGGTGCTGTCCATTTTTATAGGTAGGAGAAGCTGACCAAAATAAAACCTGACTTTCTGAACGAGGCCTTAAAGAAGTTGTCTACAACTTGGATACCTTGTCATACCCCACGCTTGGTCCTGATAAAATAAAACAGCTTATACTCACCTCGCCTTACCGGTGCCATTCCCACGGTGTCAGCACTAGCTATCCCTGGGCTCGTGTTGTGACACGTGACTTCGGTAACCAATCAGCACTGACGTCACTGTCTCCACCTTTGGAAAAACTGAACATGAAGAGGAAGTGAGAGAGCAGCTGCAGCCCGGACTTCCTCTTTATGTTCAATTTCTATGAAGGCGGAGACAGTGATGCCAGCTCTGATTGGGCGCCGGGCTCATTTGTCACAATAACAGCATGGGAGCGCCAGGGAGAGTGAGTGCCAACACCACGAGAACTGCGCCGACACAGGAGGTGAGTATAAGCTTTTTTAATTTTTTGGGGCCAAACATTTAGATCAAGAAGGGGATGTTCTAGTAGTGGACAACCCCTTTATAGTCACAAAACTTATTCACATGTAAAGTGCCAAGGAATAAATGGCGCTATAATAGTAAATAATACTAATAATGATATTATATAACACTATATACTTACAATTGCTAATTTTTTCTTTCTACCAAGTTAATTCTTCACTTTTCTCTGTTCTCTGTATTTATCATTCCCCTCTTTAGCTCCTGACCCAGCTACTATCTCCTACCCCTGCCAGGAACTTTTGCAGTGACATGATTCATACAGGAAAAATTGACCTCCGATTTCCACATAAAGCTTAGAAGGATTTAGCTAGTCAGTTTTCAATCACATGATGTCATAGACCTAAGGGGAAAGAAAAATATTTACTGAGTAGAAAGGCAAAATGAACAATTTTAAGTACACAATGCTGTATAATATGATGATTGCAATATATTAAGAGGATAACAATTTTGATGAGAATTCTTCTTTAATCCCTTTCCGACGCTGGGTGTAATAATACACCCATGTCAGAATTCCTCCCTTTGATGTGGGCTACGGCGCTGAGCCAACATTTTTCCGGGCACGTCAGCTGTTTCGAACAGCTGACATGTGACTTTTACAGCCGTGAGTGGAATTACGATCCACCCGCGGCTGTTAACCAGTTAAATGCCGCTGTCAGAGATTTAACTTGCGCATCTGGGAAGCCAGAAGACCTCTATAATAATAATAATAATAATAATCTTTATTTATATAGCGCCAACATATTCCGCAGCGATTCACAGTATAACAGTTTCAAAACACAAGTCATAGGTAACAACGTTAACAATACAATAATTAAAGCAAGATAAGATGACCCTGCTCATGAGAGCTTACAATCTACAATGAGGTGGGGGAGATACAAAGTACAGGTGTGTATATACAATGGTGCATTTACAGTACAATGATGGTCCAGCCATCTTGAGGGAGTGAGAGATGGATGGAGATAGTGAATGGGCTACACACATACACACATAGAATGACTTTGATTAGTGAATGTGATAGGCCGCTCTGAACAAATGTGTATTGAGGGAGCGCCTGAAACCATGCAAATTGTGGATAGTCCTAATTTCTTGGGGTAGAGCATTCCAGAGGATTGGCGCAGTGCGGGAGAAGTCTTGGAGTCGAGAGTGGGAGGTACGGATTAGTGCAGAGGTTAGTCGAAAGTCATTTGCAGAGCGCAGCAGTCAGTTAGGCCGATAGATGGAAATGAGGGAGGAGATGTAGGGGGGTGCTGCACTGTGGAGAGCTTTGTGGGTGAGAACAAGCACTTTGAATTGGATGCTATAATGAATGGGCAGCCAATGTAAGGATTGGCGAAGAGTGGACGCGTCCGAGTACCGATTAGCCAGATGGACTGGAGAGGGGAAATTCGAGTAAGGGGAGGCCAATTAATAAAGCATTGCAGTAGTCCAGGCGGGAGTGGATCAATGCTACAGTGAGGGTTTTTGTTGTTTCCATGGTGAGAAAAGGACGGATTCTAGAGATGTTCTTTAGATGTAGGTGGCAAGAGCGGGCAAGAGATTGTATATGGGAGGTGAAGGAGAGATTGGTGTCAAACATAACACCCAGACAGCGAGCCTGCTGCCGTGGGTGTTATTATGCTGCCTCCCACGGAGAGGGAAATATCAAATTTAGGGAGGTTAGTAGACGGCGGGAGCAGAAGAAGTTCAGTTTTGGAGAGGTTGAGTTTCAGATAGAGAGTGGACATGATGTTGGAGACTGCGGACAGACAGTCGGTGGCGTTCTGTAGAACAGCGGGGGTAAGGTCGGGGGATGACGTGTATAGTTGTGTGTCATCAGCATAAAGATGGTACTGAAAGCCAAATCTGCTGATGGTCTGTCCAATTGGGGCCGTGTAGAGAGAGAAGAGAAGGGGGC
Organism: Oophaga sylvatica; assembly: GCA_033576555.1. Taxonomy (NCBI): domain Eukaryota; kingdom Metazoa; phylum Chordata; class Amphibia; order Anura; family Dendrobatidae; genus Oophaga; species Oophaga sylvatica. The sequence goes on along the minus strand of JARQOD010000003.1, from coordinate 576,862,712 downwards.
CAAGGACTGAGCCCTGAGGTACCCGACAGCGAGAGGAAGAGGAGATGACGTGGAGCCAGAGAACAAAACACTGAAGGAGCGGTCAGAAAGAAAGGAAGAGAACCAGGAGAGAGCAGTGTCCTTAACGCCTAGTGACTGGAGCCTAGACAGTAGGAGACGGTGGACAACCGTGTCAAAAGCTGAAGAAAGGTCGAGAAGAATGAGCAGAGAGTGGTCACCGTTACGTTTTGCTATGGTTGTCATAGCCAGATTGCCTGTGGTTGGCGCTCATAGCAAGTGAGCATTTCTGCTACATACAGGTGATCTGATCATCACCTGTATGTAGCAGAGCCGATTGGACAACTGCAGCTTCTAGTCTCCCATAGAGACCATGGAAGCATGCAAAAAGTAAAAAAAAGTTTTAAAAATATTAAAAAGTAAAAGAAATATAAAAGTTCAAATCACCTCCCTGTTGCCACATTCAAAATAAAACAATAAAAATAAATCAAACATACACATATTTGGTATCGCCGGGTTCAGAATCGCCCGATCTATCAATATAAAAAAAATTAACCTGATTGCTAAACAACGTAAAGAGAAAAAAAGTCTAAACGCCAGAATTACGTTTTTTTGGTCACCGCTGCATTGCAATAAAAGGCAATAATGGGCAATCAAAAGATAGTATCTAAACCAAAATGGTATTAATAAAAACTTCAGCTCGGCACACAAAAAATAAGCCCTCACCCAACCCGAGATCATGAAAAATAGAGACGCTACAGGTCTCGGAAAATGGCACCATTTTTTTTTACCAAAATTTGGATTTTTTTTTTCACCACTTAAATAAAAAAGAACCTAGACATGTTTGGTGTCTATGAACTAGTAATGACCTGGAGAATCATAATGGCAGGTCTGTTTTAGCATTTACTGAACACAGTAAAAAAAAACAACAACTGTGGAATTGCACTTTTTTTTGCAATTTCACCGCACTTTAAATTTTTACCCATTAGTATGTTAAAACCAATGGTTTTATTCGAAAGTACAACTTGTCCCACAATAAACAAGCCCTCACATGGCCATTTTGACCTAAACATAAAATAATTATGGCTCTGGGAAGAAGTGGAGCAAAAAACGAAAACGCAAAAATAGACAATGGCCCTAGGGTTAATTGGTTACTGAAGAACACAATACCCGCTCTTATGCCGCTGTCATTATAATGGTGGCCTTTCATGTGCAGCTCTCTCTGTTCACTTCTTTGTTGGTTCACAAAATAGATAGTTACAATTTAATCTTTACAAAATCTTGAGTTGTTCAAATACCTTAACTCTTTGATATTTTAGGTAGTACAATGCCTTGCATTTCATATCTGAGGGGGGGTGTCTCTATCAGAAAAAAAAAACACATTTGGTAATTTACTATCCACAATGGCTACTTAGGATTCTATCTGCAATACAATGTGAAATGGACAAACCTATGTCAGAGGGATTTATCAGCTGACAAGTTCTCCAGCACTTCAAAGTGATCTTACATCTTGTATCTGTGTCTCCTATCTCTGTCTAGTAGTTTGTCATTTCCAAATCCCATTGTAGCAATAGTTCTGCTTCAGAAACTATGATACAGCATAGACAATAGTATAAAATGAAATAACAGTTACAAAAGTTTTAAACGTTATCTCTTATTAAATATTTAATAATGTAAACAACAAACAACATTATATAAAGAAAAATATTTAATGATAACATAAAATATAATCAATTATAATTCCTAAAAAAAAAGTATAAGCAGCACTGCATAAGTGGATGGGTGAAAGCCTCCAGAACTGACCATGTCTCAACTTAACAGTAGATAAAGAAGTTGTTTCTCCATAAAGAGGACCTGTTGCCAGGTCAAAAGAGGCCAGATTATGCTCTCATTTTATTCCTTCTGCTTCTTGATTTATTTATTTTACTTTTTTATATATCTGTCATAAGGTTTCAGAGATATGGGCCTTTTTATTTAGTGCATTGCTCACAGGATTCTCTAGGGACATGTCTTAAAGGGAATCTGCCACCTATTATTTCGTATATAAGCTGCAGCCACCGCCATCAGGGGCTTATCTGCTGCATTCTGTAATGCTGTAGATAAGCCCCCAACGTCACCTGAAAGATAAGAAAAACGAGTTATATTATACTCACCCGGGGTCTGGTCCTGTCCGATGGGCATCGCAGTCTGGGTCCGGCGCCTCCCATCTTCTAGTGATGACGTCCTCCTCCCTGCTTCTGTCGTGCTCCTGTGCAGGCATACTGATCTGCCCTGTTGAGGTCAGAGCAGAGTACTGCAGTGTGCAGGCGCCGGGAAAGGTCAGAGAGACTGAGCAGTTACAGTAGCTACATTGGCTCACCTGTATGACTGACTGAAAACCTGGCGGCTTCCAGGAGGAAAACATTTTATTTTCTCCTGGGAGCCTCACTTTCAATATGGCTGCTGAGCACATCTCTAATGCTAATGCTCTAACATAACACGTTCCCTTTAATGAACTTGATCAATGTTGTAAAGGAGAGAGGGCCAAAATTCCTCCAAAAGAAGGTGAGAGACTGCTAAAAAAATGATTACTGGAAGTCATTGTGAATTTACAGGCTGTTGATTCATGGGGTGTACTTAATTTTTCACACACTGCTTCTGCATTTTGGCTTGATTTTTGGTAAGTAACTAATAACTCGATGTAATTTGTCAAGTATTGTTGTTCATATGAGGTTATGTTTACCTAATTTCAGGACATTCTAAGGACCAGAAGTTATTTTTTCATTATATCCTGATATGTAAAATCATTGAATTCTTATATATATATATGCTTTGAGCTGAAGGGGTTAACCAGCCATGATAAGGTTGTTTTGGTGAGTAGGTGAGAGTTGGGTGGGATGCGTACTCACCAAATCTCCACCTCAAGGGTGTGGCTGGGGAGTTAATTGTTCAACCACTGTTTTTTTTTCTCTGTGTTGTATGTTTGGAGAGGAGAGACTCCAGACGTGGCTCAAGGTGGAGCGGAATACTTGTGTCCTCTGCCGGCGAATCCTGCCAACACAAGGACTTTGCTTCATCTTTTGTTTTGCCGCACTTATTTTGTTAAACCCTACCATGGTTTATGCTGAGCTATAATAAACCAGCAGGTGACTTACACAAGAAGCGTTTCTGTGTCTACCTTTGCAATCCGCAGAGCAAGTCAACCTCTCACAATGTACAGACAGTATATGCACATGCGTAAATGCATTAATATAATATTACATTCAGTTTATATTTTCACAAGTTCGGAGTTGTTTTTACATTGAGCTTGAATTTGATTGACGGGAATGTATTTCCACGTTTTGACCCAGAACATAAGAGCGCAGCCAAGTGATTTGATCTATGGCTTCTTCTTATTTTTATTCTGATAGAAGTATTTTTTCACTTCACATCATTGTATTTCATGTACAGTATAAAAAGACTAAAAGACGTATCCACTGCAGCTTGCCAACAACAGCTGGCAGGATGAAATGTGAGGGTCTTTTGTATGCAACCGTTGACTTATGGACTGTAACGCCGCTTTGTGCAGCAAGATTGAGAATGAAAGCCGCAATTGTAGTGTTTTGCTTTTTGAAGCTTGTTTAATCTTTACAATGTTAGGAGATGAAAATGCTGCAGAGAGCTTTTCTTCACAGGTGACCATGACCATATTTTTACAAGTCAGTCAGTTTAAGAGAACTCAGTAAGTGTTATTTTTTTCTTATTTCTATTGTGATTGGCCATTTCAATAATTTTAGTGGCTGCTATTATTTTTTTTGTTTTCTCTTGTTTGCTATTGCAGTTCAGCCTCTTAAAGGGAACTTGATCACAAGATACCATTCATTGCTCTAATTTTATTCTTGCTACTACCTTCTGTATTCTGTTTTTTTTTTCTTTGTTTGTTTTCCTAATTCACCATACGGTTTCATAAACCTTTTTATTTATTGCTAGTTTTTTGGAGTTTATTTTCAAAGAGGCGTGTCTCATAGGATCCTCGGGGGTGTGTCCTTTTATTTATTTTTCCATTTTTATCCTGTAAGCCATTTAATAAAGATCAGAAATATGAGGTGCAATTTTACAGTGGATAATAAAAGAAAACAAGGGCAAATAAGTTAAAAGAACAAAACCTGCAGATATTTGCCCTTGTGAGAGGTCCTCTTTAAAAGAAGATGAACGAAGTTCATATGAAGTAGTAGGCACAGAGGATGGTGCCATCTTGAGTCCTGCTGAGAAGGGACTGGATACAATCAAATTTTTTCCTACCTTTGCCCCCATGCACAATTTGGGAGCAATTTATTACACATCCAACCTGTAACTCCTTATGTAATGTATGTAGTACAGTTCATATAGCGTCTTGTGCTTGGGTGCGATGAAAATACGTGAGACACAGGTTTGATATAGAAAGTCTTGTATTACTTCATACAAGTTGGCAAAAATAGTCACACAGTTTGCAGACACAGAAGCAGGAGACACAGCAGGCCAGAGTAATCTAAGCTCAGCAATCACTCTCCACAACAGGTTCAGGATCTTCTTCTCTGTTACCGTAAGTCCATGCAAACGTGGGTCTTTCAAAGAGCAGGGTTCCAGAGTCCACAAGTGCTTCAGAGTTCCTCAGTAGGAATAGCTGGAGTACAAGGTCCAAGGCTTTAGGAGTCAGGTCACAGGTTCACTGCAGGCTAGATTCTGAAGCACTGATTGCTCAGCTGTGGCTGCTTAAGAAGCAAAAGGAGAGAATCAGGGCGGGAACATGCAAGCTGGAAACTCCATTTTGACTGAGGGCAAGATAGCTGCAGCAAGACAGAAAGTAAAATGGCTGACGAACAAACTGAGTTTCAGGAACATGTACACAGAACCTTACATTACTCCCCACTTAGGGACAACCTCCGGATGACCTCAGGCCAGGCTTGTGTGGGTACCTCTGATGAAACTGACGGAGCAAGCGAGGAGCATTAACGTTATTGACTGGTTCCCATGAGTTGTCCTCCACTGGGTAGCCCTGCCATTTAATCAGATATTGTAACTGATTTCTATACAACCTGGAATCTAAAATCCTTTCCACCACAAATTCTTCCTGACCATCGACTAGCACTGGGTCAGGGCAAGGAGAAGAACGTCCAGGAAACGTATTGGGTGTCGCAGCCTTTAGTAGGGATACATGAAAGACAGGGTGAATTCTCATAGTTCTGGGCAGTTGAAGACGACAAGCAACGGCACTTATAATTTTACTGATTTTATACGGTCCAATGTACTTATGTCCCAACTTAGACGATGGAATCCTTAACTTAAGATTTCTGGTTGACAGCCAGACCAAGTCTCCTACCTTGAAAGCTGGTGCAGGTTTACGAAATTTATCTGCTGCTTTCTTGTACCTTTCCTGAGCCGATTCCAGATTCTCCTTTAGAAGATCCATATTCTTCTGTAAAGACGTGATTCTTTCAGCCACTGCTGGTAAAGGCGTTTCTATGGGAAATCGTGGTAGAATGTTAGGATGATAACCTAGATTAGAGTAAAAAGGAGACTGCTTAGTGGAGGCACTCTGAGAGTTGTTATACGAGAACTCAGCTAATGGAAGTAGATCCACCCAATCATCCTGTAGGTGGCAGATAAAGCAGCGGAGATACTGCTCCAGGGTTTGATTGGTTCGTTCGGTCTGTCCATTAGTCTGGGGATGAAAAGCAGAAGAAAGGTTTACTTTAATGTCCAATGCTGCACAGAAATTTTGCCAAAACCTAGAAGTGAATTGCACCCCTCGATCCGAAATAACCTCATCCGGTACTCCATGTAAGCGAAACACATCTTTAATCATCAAATCTGATGTCTGTTTTGCAGTGGGTAAGCCGACACAAGGGATAAAATGAGCTGCCTTTGTTAGACGGTCAACCACCACTAGAATGGTGTTCTTCCCTTGAGAGGTTGGTAACTCCACAATGAAGTCCATAGAAATGGATCCCCACGGGCGGGACGGGGTGGGAAGAGGCTGTAACAGACCAGTTGGTGAGGAGCGAGGTGTTTTGCATCTTGCACAGACTTCACATGAAGTGACATAGTTTAAAACATCCTTCCTGCAAGTGGGCCACCAAAAGAAACGAGAGAGAAATTCCTGTGTCTTTAGAATTCCTCTATGCCCAGCTATCTTGGAATCGTGAATGAGTTGCAATACTCTCAATCTGACTGTTTCAGGAATATACAGGCATTGTCCCTGAATCCACACACCATTCTTAAAGACAAGACTTACGTCCCTTGGGGGTTGTGCCAAAAAGGAATCCACATGGTATGCTTCCTTGATGTCCTTAAGTAGGTCTTGATTATGAATTACTCCTAGGAATCTAGAGTCAGGAAGAATAGTCTTAGGAGGAGTAATTGGACGTGTCTCTGCTGAGTAAATCCTAGAGAGTGCATCAGCCTTTCCATTGCGCGATCCTGGTCTATAAGAAATGATAAAATTAAATTGGTTTAAGAAAAGATTCCAGCGAGCCTGACGAGGAGTCAGGCACTTAGCCGACCTGATAAACTCAAGGTTACGATGGTCTGTCAGGACGACTATTTGCTGTGCAGCTCCCTGAAGAAGGTGTCTCCATTCTTTGAAGGGGCAATAATGGCCAACAACTCTCTATTGCCCACATCGTAGTTCCTCTCAGCCGAAGACAACTGCTGGGAAAAGAAGGCACAGGGATGCAAGACATTCTTCTCACCTGTTCTCTGAGAGAGTATAGCTCCAACGGCACAGTCTGAAGCATCCACCTCTATTATGAAGGCAAGCTCGGGGTTGGGATGTACTAGGATAGGTGCAGTGGTAAATTTATCTTTTAGACGGGAAAATGCTTCCTGGGCTTGGGGAGTCCATGAGAACCTAGACTCTTTCCGGGTAAGTTGGGTGATAGGTGACACTACCTCAGAGAAATTTCTAATGAAACGTCTATAGAAGTTGGCAAACCCGATGAAGCGCTGTACCTCCTTCACATTTCTAGGACTTGGCCAATCCTTGATGGCTTGGGTTTTGCTTCCATCCATACTAATTCCTTGTGTAGACAGTACATACCCCAGAAATTGAATTTCGGTCCTATGGAATTCAGACTTTTCAAGTTTGATGTAAAGATGATTTTGTCTTAGACTTTCCAAGACCATTCTCACATGTCCATGATGTTCCTCTGTGGAGTTAGAAAAAATTAGAATATCATCCAAATAAATTACCACGAATGTATCTAGGAGATCCCTGAAGATGTCATTCACCAAGTGTTGGAAAGTGGCTGGGGCGGTACTCAGACCAAAAGGCATAACTAGATATTCAAAGTGTCCATAGCGTGACCTGAATGCAGTCTTCCATTCATCCCCAGGTCTAATACGGACTAAGTTATAGGCCCCACGAAGATCTAGTTTAGAGAAAATTTTGGCATGTCGCACTCTCTCCAATAACTCAGGGATTAAAGGCAATGGATAACGGTTTCTAATAGTAACCTTATTGAGTTCCCTATAGTCTACGCATGGTCTCAGAGATCCATCTTTCTTCTTTACAAAGAAGATGGGTGCACCTGCAGGAGATGAAGAGGGGCGTATGAAGCCCTTGGCTAGATTTTCGTCTATGTAATCCTTTAAAGCCTTTAGCTCGGGCCCCGCCAGGGGGTAGATCTTACCAAAAGGTATCTCTGCTCCAGGCAATAATTCAATTGGACAATCATATGGACGGTGAGGAGGAAGCTGGTCAGCGTTCTTCTTGTCACATAAATCCACATAGTCCTGGTATACAGCTGGTAGTTCAGGGACTGACATGGTTCCTTTAGGAACAGAGCAAGCTGAAACTTTTGGACTCATCTGTTTCTCTGGAAAGTGTAATTCCTTGGTCTCCCAGTTAATGGTAGGATTCTGAGCCTGCAGCCATGGTAGCCCTAGAATAATGGGAAAGTGGGGAGAAGAGATAAGCATAAAGGACAGTTTCTCTTGATGATCTTTACCCATAAGAACCCTCAAAGGCTCTGTTTCCTGATCCACTGGTCCAGAGGTCAGCAGGGAGCCATCCACAGTTTCCATCTGTACTGGAGTAGCCTTCTTCACTGAACGTATCCCCTGTTTCAGAGCAAAGGAGACATCCATAAAATTTCCACTTGCCCCTGAGTCGATCATAGCAGAGCTAGACACCCAAGCTCAGTCAACCCAGAGTTTGATGGAAAGAAAGCAATGAGAATTGTTTTTCTTACAACTCAGCTGGGACACCGCTGAGGAAACTTGAAAAATGGCAGCGTTTACACAGTCAACGTCCTCAGAGGTAACGGAGTTTAAGTCCGAGAAATCAAGATCTGTTGCTGCAGATCTCTCTGGAGCCTGAGGCTCGGACCTGACAGATCCCCTCTCGCAACACTCACAATGAATGAGTGCTGCAGTAGTCTTACGAGAACTGCTGGGGCAGTTTATAATGAAGTGCCCTGACTTACCACAATAGAAACATAGATTCTCCTTAAAACGATGTTCCTTGCGTGCATCACTAACCCGTCGTTGTAAAGAGTCTACCTGCATGGGTTCAGGTTCAGGTTCCCGTGTAATCCTACTCAAAGGTTCCTTAGCTGGAGAGGAAGGTAGGAAAAGGTTAGTGCGATTGCTTTCGAACCATCTCTCTTGCCTGCGTTCAGTCAGACGAGTATCAATACGGATGCAGTAGTTAATAAAGTCACCTAACGCAGTGGGAGGGTCGGCACGAGCAAGTTCATCCTTAATCAGTGGAGATAACCCTTTTCGAAAAATAGATTTTTTGGCGGAACTGTCCCAGGTGGTATCAAGGGCCCATCTCCTGAAATCCAAGGCATATTCAGCTACCGAGTGCTTACCTTGGCGCAAAGCTAACTGGCTGCTTCAGCTGTTGCACCTCGATTGGGGTCATCAAACACCTGCCCCATGGCTGAAATAAAAGCATCAAGGTGATTCAAACAATCATCCTCAGTCTCAATCAGAGGTTTGCCCACATCAAAGCCTTGTTGGTAAGCAACATAATTATAGTAAGCACCTTAGATCGTTCAGGGGGAAATTGTGAAGCATGTGCAGAAAAAAAAAGATTGCATTGATTAATAAATCCCCTGAATTTCTCACGTTCACCGCCAAAACGAAAAGGGGGCAACTTGGGAATCCCAGAACTCGGGGCTACGGCAGGAGCCTGGACTCGCTCTTCTAGAACCTCAATCCTGGCTCGCAAATCCTGGGCAGTCTGTCCAAACATTTGCAAATTGTGATTAGTGAGGTCCTGTAGGCTTGAAAAACGGGTCTTTATATTCTGCAAATCTGCAAGGATATTATCAGTCACTCCGCAAAGTTCCTTTATGCGGGCCTCCATTTTCCAGATCTTTTAAGACAGGAGTACTGGAAGAAGAGGAGAGGAGAAAAAAAAACAATAGTGTTTACCTGTGGTAACACTGCAGAGAGAAAAAAAAATTAAAGGAACTGCTCACCTGGAATGGTTGTGAGAAGTCACAACCACTATCATCACAGAAAGTTCACCCGGACATCTGATATCCACAGTTACAGCAGACAAAAAAGAGAAGAGAAAAAAAAAAACAATAGTGTTTACCTGTGGTAACACTGCAGAAAAAAAAAAACACTTAAGGGAATTGCTCACCTGGAATGGTTGTGAGAAGTCACAACCACTGTCATCACAGAAAGTACAACCGGACATCCGATATCCACAGTTACAGCAGACACAGCCTTTCCAGACCCAGCAGACACTAACGTTTTGGCTTCAGAATCTTGTAATGTATGTAGTACAGTTCATATAGCGTCTTGTGCTTGGGTGCGATGAAAATACGTGAGACACAGGTTTGATATAGAAAGTCTTGTATTACTTCATACAAGTTGGCAAAAATAGTCACACAGTTTGCAGACACAGAAGCAGGAGACACAGCAGGCCAGAGTAATCTAAGCTCAGCAATCACTCTCCACAACAGGTTCAGGATCTTCTTCTCTGTTACCGTAAGTCCATGCAAACGTGGGTCTTTCAAAGAGCAGGGTTCAGAGTCCACAAGTGCTTCAGAGTTCCTCAGTAGGAATAGCTGGAGTACAAGGTCCAAGGCTTTAGGAGTCAGGTCACAGGTTCACTGCAGGCTAGATTCTGAAGCACTGATTGCTCAGCTGTGGCTGCTTAAGAAGCAAAAGGAGAGAATCAGGGCGGGAACATGCAAGCTGGAAACTCCATTTTGACTGAGGGCAAGATAGCTGCAGCAAGACAGAAAGTAAAATGGCTGACGAACAAACTGAGTTTCAGGAACATGTACACAGAACCTTACACCTTATTGTGCATTGTGAATCTCAACCTTACTCTTCCAAAAATTATTCAACTCATCTGTGGCCTAAATACTGTATAATCCATGAATGAAAAAGGCCTTCTAAAATTCCTATATTTTATAATGGAAAATATAATTTGTCATATACAATTTCTAATCATAATATGAAACGTACTGAATAATATAAAAGTTATTCCTTTAAATTCCTTGGCAGTCACTGTCTACCAAGTAATCACACCTGCTTTGGCTTTGCTTGCAAACTGTTCACTATATAAACATCCTACATAATTAACAGCCAACAACAAAAAAAGGCTATAATATAAATCAGAGAGCTCAGGAAGCATAATTATACATGAAGCAAAATGTTCCCTTTAGCAAACTCTTAATTTTCATCTGCAGAACTAACTTTCTTGCACATGTAGAACAAGCATCAGTAATCGAATGCAAAATATAACAAATACTAAGAGTTTACTCTGCTGCTGCGATCAATGGTGTGGTCTGGTCTCATGCAAAATATTTCTAAATTCATATTTAATTTAGAATAATGGAAATTCTAATAAATGTTAAGCATCTAGAAGTATCAAGTCAACATCAAGAAGTCCTGTTCTAAAGTTGGGAAACTCATATAGATTTTGGGGTTTCTGAAGAAACCTTCACTGTGAGATCAACCTTGCAACTGACCAAGAGTCAGAAACTTCACACATCTGTGGAGATGGGCGCAACTGAACAGTAGGCGTTTTGCAGAAACCAAAAACAACCGGAGATGCAATAAGCAACCAGTATGCAATAACCAGGCTAGAAAGCCCAAGTGCACTCACAGTCGGACAATTGCCCAGAAGAACAATATATAGGTATATAATTATATATAATTACCCGAATGCAGTTAATGAGACCAAATCCACATGGGCAAGATCAAGAGTGGAAGCTAGGTGAAGTGGCCCCACGCGTATCGCCGTAACCTGTACGACTTTGTCAGGGGAAGTAGTGCCATTATCGCCAAGGCAGTATAAATACCTGATTAATCCATGTCAAAATAGTGCACCCGTGTGTTGCGCTGGACCAATCAGCAGGGGTGGAAGTGACACGATGGAAAAAGATCAAGCAGGCGTCTCTGCAGCACACATGTAGAGAGCGCATGCGCGACATGAAATGCAATGTGCGCGCGCAGAAGGGCATATAAAAAATAGAATCGTGATACAGTGCATGTGCAGCTCCCGGGAGACTCAGAAAAGGAAGAATAAATGACGCCGGACCATAGTGCAGCAGTATTAGATGCAGGATATAAAGAACTGATTATAATAAATTTGAGCCATAATTGAAATATGGTAACCAATGATTAAGAATAAAAGAAGACCAAAAATTGAAGAAAAAATTAAGAGAAAACTAAAAAATACATAAAAAATGAAAAATAATAAAAAAACAAATAAAAAATTATAATAGTATGCAAAGATGACAAACATCGAAGCAAACCACATGAACATCTTGAAATAGAATGTTTATACAGAGTAATTAAGTGTGAAAAATAAAAAAATAAAAATAAGAAACAAAATATAGAATTACAAATAAAAAAATCAAAAGTCAAATAAAAAAATAAATAAATGAAAAAATACAAAATTAATCTAATTATGAAAAATCTGAAAGAATATCATCCTGTATATAAAGACCAAATCACATTGATAAGAAAATAAAAGAAACCAATCACAAGAATATGTTTATCATTGTCGTCAACCACTTAAGCACCACACAATTGCCCACAAAAACTAAAGAAAGAGAGTCATATTATAATTGAAATTGTTCAATAACCAAGTCTGGACCAAAGTGACCACAGAGATTAAATATTTATTTGAACAAAGACACAAGCCCTATTAAACATTGGGTGTTTATCTCGGTGTCATATGTATGACAGCGCAAGAAACACCATCGGCTCAGATCATTACCATCGGTCAGATCATTATTATTATTATTATTATACATTTATATAGCGCCATTTATTCCATGGCGCTTTACATATGAAAAGGGAAAAATATAGACAGATACAATAAACATGTGCTAGACAAGGGACACACAAGTACAGAAGGAGAGAGGACCCTGCCCGCGAGGGCTCACAGTCTACAGGGATGGGTGAGAATACACTAGGAGAGGGTAGAGCTGGTCGTGCGATGGTTCAGTAGACTGAGGATCATTGCAGGTTGTAGGCTTGTCGGAACAGGTGGGTCTTCAGGTTTTTCTTGAAGGTCTCCGTTGTTGGTGAAAGTCTGATGTTTTGCGGCAGGGAGTTCCAGAGTATGGGGGAAGCCCGGGAGAAGTCTTGTATGCGGTTGTGGGAAGAAGAGATGAGGGGGGAGTCGAGAAGGAGATCTTGAGAGGATTGAAGGTTGCGTGTAGGTAGGTAGCGGGAGACCATGTCACAGATGTATGGAGGAGAAAGGTTGTGGATGGCTTTGTATGTCATGGTTAAGGTTTTGAACTGGAGCCTCTGGGCAATAGGAAGCCAGTGAAGGGCCTGGCATAGTGGGGAGGCTGGGGAATAGCGGGAAGACAGGTGGATTAGTCGTGCAGCAGAGTGTAGGATGGACTGGAGTGGTGCCAGAGTGCTAGAGGGGAGGCCAGACAGTAGGAGGTTGCAGTAGTCGAGGCGGGAGATGATAAGGGCGTGCACTAGTGTTTTTGTGGTTTCATGGTTGAGGTTGCTTTTCTCTTGCTGTCAGATGACAGCATGAGCCCACAACTGTGACTGGAGGTAAAAATTTTACCTCCAGTCACAGGTGTAGGCTGATGGGACTACTACTCTCATCAGCCTACACCTGCTGTCGCTGATAACACTGATACTAGGCACCGCTGATGGGTATATTCATCAGCTGGCGCCTACTCTATAGATAAAGAAATAGATTTTAAAAAAATTGGCATGGGTTCCCCCATTTTCTTGATAACCAGCCAGTCAAAACTGACAGCTGCGAGCCTCAGCTGTCAACTTTAGCAAGGCTGGTTATCAAGAATTGAGGGGTCCCACGCTGTTTTTTTAAATTATTTAAAAAATCTGGAGTGGGGTCTGCCAAATTTTGGACAACCAGCCATCTTAAAGCATATAGCTGGGGGCTGATATTCTCAGGCTGGTAAGGGGCTATGGATATTGACCCCCTAGCCTAAAAATAGTAGCCTGCACCTGCCCCTGCAGCCATTGGCCATCTTGGTGGTCGGAATTACAGCCACAAGTGGTCAATCTCTCTATTTGGTCTCATCCTTGAAATGGGTATCCAGTCTTAACTTAAAAGCCTGCAGTCACTTTATGTGATTGCAGACTTGTGAGTCCTCTTATTGTGCGCACTGTGCGCTTTGAGGTTTTCCAGTGCTGATACAAGGATGTGATAAAGAGTTCTGGCAAGAAATGCACCAGAATGAGTGCAGTTTTTTTTAACTGTCAGGCCATTTTTTTGTTTTAATCATGTGAAATAAAGACTAGAACATTTTTATTCATATAGCTATATGGATCTTTTTACTTTTTCTTGTGAATTTCTACGATGCTGGATATTGTAGTTACTCATGAGTTGGAGAAAAATACAGTAGACTGGATACCAAAGGTCTAGGGCATGCAGACAACAGCGAACGATTGATATGTTGGAGATTAAGTCTATAGAAAATGTTCACATGAATTTTGGAGCCGCTGGTTAGAAATCACTTCTGTAGGGTATTCATGTGATGATGGGAGTGGTAATTTAACATCACCTGGCGAGCCACCGGTTGGGGACTTTTTCTGTTGAGAATGTTGGAGATTATACCGTAGTTGTACTTGAGATGAAGAACAGTAGGTTTGAGACTACTGCTAGGAGTTGCAGTTTCCCAACAATTTGAGAGGCTGCCAGTTTGAAACCACTATTCTCATGGGCAGACACAGACATAAGAGGGCTCCAGTGCCCATAGTAGCCCAAAAAAATATCTGTGACAGATGCTGGTTGCTGTTTTAGAGATGGTTGGTAGGTCCCCTCCAGCTCAGCTCCCTCTTGCTAAAGACTAGATGGACTGACAGCACAGTGAGGTGTCAGGTTATACTTCTTATTATACTCTATGGGGAGGGAAGGGGGAAGAGGAGTGAAGAACAGAGTAAGAAAACAGGCAGCGAGAGACACAGAAATATTATGCTAAACAACGTATTTTACCTAATCTCAGAGTCATTTACAAATCTTTTATCGCAACTCAAATCTGGATTCACATCTACAATTTTCAATACTGCTGTATATTGTTTTCCAGGCTGCTGCTTATGTCAGTGTAAGCAGGTTGCGGGATGCCGTGACGCAAGGAAGGCAGAGCAAGGGTTAACAATTTAATTGAACAGTATCTATATATACTCCTCGTAGGGAGATGAAAAGTTAAATGATAAATAGATAACAACAATGTGATAACAGTCCACTTAATAAACTTATCGGGTTCGGAGTTTCCCCGATGAGGACGGTAGTCCAGCAATGACCGATGCAGTGTCCTTAGGAGAGATTCCACAACTCACGGTATATCTTCTGGTGGCAACGGGCAGTCTCCGTTTTTTTCCCGTTGAGACAATTAGTCCTCAAACTTGTGCAGCCAAAATCAAGGGATCTGCGTACCGTCTATCAACAAGAGGGGCCTGCGGTGGATTGTCCGGCAAAGAGGGCCACAAAAAACAGTCTTGAACATGGCCCTCGTTTCTCTGCCCGTGCACAGCACTAAACTTGACAGAGCCCACGGCTCTGTCTCTGCTGCTGGGCTCAGCAGCGCACTCATGTAAAGCCATCTGCGTTACGCTGCGGGGCTGCTGTGCATCCATCGGAGCATACTGTGCACACACCAGCCCTGTCTGCTTGCCACGCCCCTACTTCAGGGTGACAAGGTTTATCTGGTCCCCTATTCTTTCCCCTGGACAACTTGGGACGCAGCCTCAACAGTTCCGGACCCAGTGTAGTACAGGTGCCCACAGCCTGGTCTTCCTCCTTACACTCCCCCTCTTCTTTAGCTTGCCATTGCACGGGTGAGAGTTCCTGTAGTAGACTTGGCATTCTTCCATCTCTTGAATAATCCACTGCCAAATGAATTGGTCTTGTTCATATCGAGTGGGGGGTATTCCAGCTGTTGTTCTCTTGGTACGACGTAATTCGGGTTGAGTGGTAGAATCAAGTTGGGGTGTGGAGGACAGGGGTTCACCTGAATTCAATGGAGCAGCCATCTCTGGAGTTTCAGGTTCTCGCACACTTCTTCTGAGCAGGTGGGCAGCTGACCGTCCATGTCAAAGGGTGAGGCAGCTGGTACTTCATCGCAATCAAAAACCGTAGGTGTGTGCATTTCAGGGACACTTGGCGCTCTCACTTCTGTTTCAGGATCTTGTGACAGACAAGGACGTAGCACACTTCGGTGGACTACCCAGGTAGGGGCCCCTTCTTCCCCTTCAGGTTGGACTTCATAGACTGGACCATTAGATTCAATTTGGCATTTCACCCCATATGGAGTCTTTTCTCATCGATGCTCAAACTTGCCTCGAGGTCACTTGTCTCGGACTAGTAATCAGTCTCCAGCCCTAAGAGCTGTCCCTCGCGGGGGAGTCGTCTTGCAGTGCTCAAGTTCTCGAAACTTAGTCTGTACCAGCCGATGTAGAGTCTGCAGACGATGTTGACGTTGACGGACTCAAATGGACACCCCTGTTCGTGGGTAGGCCTCCTCTGGATCCATCTCCAGCTCAGTAATCTCTAGTCCTTTTCACCCGAACAACTGGGTGTATGGCGTGTACCCGGTGGTACTGTGCACTCGGTTGTTGTACATCCAGACCAGCTTAGCTACATACTCAGGCCAACGGACTTTCCTGTCTTCCTCCAATGTTCTCAACATCTGAATCAGCGTCTGGTTGAAATGATCACAGGTTCTATTCCCCTGTGGATGATAGGGCGTCGTCCAGGACTTTTCAATCTGATACAGGCAGTGGAGCTCCTCCATCACTCGACCTTCATAAGAAGCACCTTGATCGGAATGGATTCTCTTCGGACAACCGTACACCCGGATGAAGTCCCAACAGATAGCCTGCGCAGCTGACTCGACAGTCTGGTTTCAGGTCAGAGTTACTACAGCGAATTTGGTAAAGTGGTCAGTCATCACAAGACATTGTTCACATCTGAGATGAGCTGGACCCTCAGTTAAGTAGACGATCATCAACAATTCTAAAGGAGCAGAAGTCACAATGGTCTGCGTAGGGGCTCTCTGTTCCGGAGGTTTAACTAATTCACAACTTCGACACTGTCGACACTGTCGACAGGCCTCTTCCACTGCAGTCTTCAAACGGGGATGATAGACCAACTTATGTAGTCCATCTTCTGTGGGCCAAAGTGAGCCCCTCTCTCATGAGCTTCTATGGCCACCTCGCTGATCAACTTTTCTGGAAGTACCACTTGCCAGGTGACTCCTGACTCTCGTACCAACTGCACTTTCTGATACAGCAAGCCGTCTTCCAATTGGAGCCTCTCCCACTACCAAATTTTTCCTTATACTCTAAAGCTGTTGCAATTCAAAATGTTGTATTCCATATTGTCATGCTTTAGTATGATAGAGTGCAGCCTTTTTTCGTATGTTTTACATGGGGGTAGCTCCCCTTGGTTTGCACCTAATTCATATTAGTCTGGATGTGTCAGTCAGTCGTTTTGTCTTTTGAATGTTAGCTTACTGACCGAGCACTTTGCCCCCACCAGGTGGTGATTTTAATTACAGCAGGTCCCTACTTACCCATAAATGCAGGCATTACTGACAGAGGTGTCCATATTCACCCAGAAATTCAGATATCAGCCTAATAGAGGTATGTTCACATAGGTCAGGGACTCACCAGACTTGAGACCACCTTGACGATGGTTGGTGGGCTAATAATATTTGGCCAAATGTTATACTAAGCATCTCCAATTTTTCCTTATACTCTAAAGCCATATTGCTATTCAAAATTTCATGTATTCCATATTGTCATGCTTTAGTATGATAGAGTGCAGCCTTTTTTCGTATAGATAGTACCCAGTAAGCCCCAGAAAGGTCCGTACGTTCTTCACTGTCTTTGGGGTGGGACTGTCCTGCACTGTTGCTATCTTCACGCATGCAGGTCGCACCCCCTCAGCAGATACAACATGTCCCAGATATTCAATTTGCTTGCGGAAAAGGTGACATTTCTGGGGTTACACTTTCAGGTTGTGTTTCTGTAGTCAATTCAGCACTTGCTCCAGCAGTTGGAGATGTTCTTCAAAAGTGGTTGCGTAGACGATGATATCGTCCAGATAAATGAGGGTAACCTCGAAGTTCAGGCCTCCCAGACAACTCTCCATCAGCCGCTGAAAGGTTCCAGGAGCACTAGTAAGGCCGAAGGGCGTAATGTCCAATGCTCCCACACTTAAAACAAATCAACTGTCTCTCTGTTTGAGGTTGCCCCATTTCTTGGCAAGGTTCAGGGTCAGTTCTGGCTCTGGGAGGGTTTGGACCCCCAAAGGAAGCTTGTCTTAGGCCAGACCACTCTTCCCGCATGTCCTGTATTTCTTTTTGGATCTCCCTGACCCACCCGGGTTCAGCGGGAGGGGAAACGGACACCTCCACGCTCTGAACCTTCCCTGTCGAAGCTGTCGTCCCCTGTTCTCGCTCGCGCATGCTTCTGCCCTGATTTCCAGGAAAGGCATGCCTGGGTTGGCCCTCAAGAGCTCCCGTAAGGCTTGTTTAAGCAGTGCGAGACCCGCCACGAGTTGGTCTCTCAGAATCACGTCAGAAGGCCCCACACCAGAATCATCCCGCTTAGCAATCGCTGCATGGATTTCCTGCAACGCATTCATATATTGGGTCACGGACTCCCCCTCCCTTTAGACGCGGCTGAACAAGTGCATCAGCAATTTACTGATATTCGTGGGCTCCCCATGCATCTCTTCCAAGATTTGTAACACCTTGGTGAAAGTGTTCCACTCATGCGGGGGCCGGAACATGATAGAGCATCTAGCCTCCCCATTGAGGGCCATCACAGCAATCTCTTCCTGCATCACGGGGGTCATGGGGTGCATTCTTAGCATGCCTTTAACCCACTCGGACCAGTCCCATAGCAGTGAGTTGCTCATTATAAACTTTGGGAGATTGCTGAGCATGGCCCCCCAGCAGCAAGCTGGCCCTTGGGACACCCACGGCTGCTTTGTCTGCCACCTTTGTGCTTGTGGACTGCATCCTGCTGACTACGCCAAGTGTAAGCAGGTTGCTGGATGCAGTGACGCAAGGAAGGCAGAGCAAAGGTTAACAATTTAATTGAACAATATCTATATATATAGTATGTGTATATATATATATATATATATATATATATATATATATATACTCTACACAGGGAGATAAAAAGTTAAATGATAAATCGATAACAACAATGTGATAACAGTACAGTTTATAAACTTATCGGGTTCAGAGTTTCCCCAGTCAGAGGAGATCCGATGAGGGAGGTAGTCCAGCAACGGCCAGCACAGTGTCTTTATGAGAGATACCCCAACTCACGGTATATCTTCTGGCGGCAACGGGCGGTCTCCATTTTTTACCCTTTGAGCCAATTATTCCACACACTTGTGCAGCCAAAATCAAGGGATCTGCATACAGTCTTTCAACAAGAGGGGCCTACGGTGGATTGTCCGGCAAAGAGGGCAACAGCAAACTGTCCTGAACTCAGCCCTCGTTCCTCTGTCTGCACGCGGCATTAAACTTGACAGAGCCCACGGCTCTTTCTCTGCTGCTGGGGTCAGCGATGCACTTGTGTACATCCATCGTGGTACACTGCAGTACTGCTGCACATCCAGAGGAGCACACTGTGCACACACCTCCCATGTCTCTGCCGGCGGGAATCTGCCCGTTGCTACACGCGCTTTTCTGCTTGCCATGCCCCCTGCTTCTGGGTGACAAGGTCTGTCTGGTCCCTATTCTTTCCCCCGACAACCTGTGACGCAGCCTCGACAGTTGCGGACCCGGCGCAGTACAGGTGCCCGCAGCCCGGTCTTCCTCCTTAGATCTGCACACTAAAAAAGGATTGAAGAACAGAAATTCCTCACATCTCTTTGCTGAATGTAGTAGACATACCAGCAGCTATTCTTATCCCAAGAGCTGCACATTAAGAGGTAGAGACTACAGAGAGGAAACTGGTGGAAATGCACAATACAAAACATACGATGGCTAGATTTAGTGTTATTCCTTATGAACACACAATGACACTTTAATCTGAAAAGTTACTTGAGAGTACAATTACCTATACAGTGTTTGAGCCACATACCTTTCATTCATTATTGACCTTGTTATGTCATTTTAATGCTGACAGAATGTTAAACTTTAATATTTTATATATATAAATGCAATCACTGTTACATGAACACTCTGTTCGGAAGCATTTGAGTAAATGCAATTACAGCTCGGGCTGAAAATGCTTACGGCAAAATTCCTACTGCTGATTACATAAAAATTGACATAAGTACATCATGGTTAAATTCCAGGAATGTAAGAACACACATATATATATATATATATATATATATATATATACAGTATATATATACAGTGCCTACAAGTAGTATGCAACCCCCTGCAGATTTAGCTGGTTGACACATGTGGAATTAACTTGGCATTGTGACATTTGTACTGTAGATCAGCCTGGAAGTGGGAAATGCACTGCTGCAAAAATTTTTGTTTTAATTTTTTTTTTTTTTTTTTAAACGTTAAAAGTTAATTCAGAGTGTCATTTATTATTCAACCCCTCAAACCACAAGAATTCTGTTTGGTCCCCCTAAAGTATTAAGAAGTAGTTCAGGCACCAAGAATAATGAGCTTCACATGTGTGGATTAATGATCTCTTTTGCCAGTCTTTTCTGACTATTTAAGACCCTCCCCAAACTTGTGAACAGCACTCATACATGGTCAACATGGGAAAGTTAAAGGAGCATTCCAAGGCCATCAGAGACAAGATCGTGGAGGGTCACAAGGCTGGCAAGGGGTACAAAACCCTTTCCAAGGAGTTGGCCCTACCTGTCTCCACTGTTGGGAGCATCATCCGTAAGTGGAAGGCTTATGGAACTACTGTTAGCCTTCCACGGCCTGGACAGCCTTTGAAAGTTTCCTCCCATGCCGAGGCCAGGCTTGTCCGAAGAGTCAAGGCTAACCCAAGGACAACAAGGAAGGAGCTCCGGGAAGATCTCATGGCAGTGGGGACATTGGTTTCAGTCAATACCATAAGTAACGTACTCCACCGCAATGGTCTCCGTTCCAGACGAGCCCGTAAGGTACCTTTACTTTCAAAGCGTCATGTGAAGGCTCGTCTACAGTTTGCTCATGATCACTTGGAGGACTCTGAGACAGACTGGTTCAAGGTTCTATGGTCTGATGAGACCAAGATCGAGATCTTTGGTGCCAACCACACACGTGACGTTTGGAGACTGGATGGCACTGCATACGACCCCAAGAATACCATCCCTACAGTCAAGCATGGTGGTGGCAGCATCATGCTGTGGGGCTGTTTCTCAGCCAAGGGGCCTGGCCATCTAGTCCGCATCCATGGGAGGATGGATAGCACGGCCTACCTGGAGATTTTGGCCAAGAACCTCCGCTCCTCCATCAAGGATCTTAAGATGGGTCGTAATTTCATCTTCCAACAAGACAACAACCCAAAGCACACAGCCAAGAAAACCAAGGCCTGGTTCAAGAGGGAAAAAGTCAAGGTGTTGGAGTGGCCTAGTCAGTCTCCTGACCTTAACCCAATTGAAAACTTGTGGAAGGAGCTCAAGATTAAAGTCCACATGAGACACCCAAAGAACCTAGATAACTTGGAGAAGATCTGCATGGAGGAGTGGGCCAAGATAACTCCACAGACCTGTACCGGCCTGATCAGGTCTTATAAAAGACGATTATTAGCTGTAATTGCAAACAAGGGTTATTCCACGAAATATTAAACATAGGGGTTGTATAATAATTGACCCACACTTTTATGTTTAAAATTTATTAAAATTCAACTGAGCAACATAACTTTTTGTTTTGTAAGATTTATGCTTCTGTTAATAAATCCTACTCTCGTTTGCAGTTTGAAGGCTCTAACTTATTTGCATCTTATCAAACCAGCTAAATCTGCAGGGGGTTGAATACTACTTGTAGGCACTGTATATATATATGCAGTATATACATATATATTATGTATATACACATATATATATAGATATGTTTGTATGTGTCTATATGTAGACAATTATATAGTAGATACCGACACTAAATGCTGAGTACAAATTCACGGCACAATTTCAGATTTATACTTCACAATACTTGCTACTTTGTTTTGGTATATCACATAAAATCCAAATAAAATACAATTACGCTTGTGGGTATAACATGAATACTTTGATATACATATACAGTTGTGCTCAAAAGTTTACATACCCCAGCAGAATTTTTGCTTTCTTGGCCTTTTTTAGAGAATATGAATGATAGCACCAAAACTTTTTCTCCACTCATGGTTAGTGGCTGGGAGAAGCCATTTATTGTCAAACTACTGTGTTTTCTCTTTTTAAATCATAATGACAACCCAAAACATCCAAATGACCCTGATCAAAAGTTTACATACCCTAGTGATTTTGGCCTGATAACATGCACAGAAGTTGACATAACTGGGTTTCAATGGCAACTAGAAGTAAAATCCTCACCTGTGACCTGTGACTAAATGCCAGGAAAATTGTTCGGGAGGAAAGAAAAACCCACAAATAACATCAGCTGAAATACTGAACTCTCTGATGCACAATCAGGAGGCACTTGAAAAATGGGCTGCATGGTCAAGTCGCCAGAAGAAAGCCAAATGACAAAGTTCACATACCCCATTTCTTAATACCGTGTATTGCCCCTCTAACATCAATGACAGCTTGAAATCTTTTGTGATATTTGTGGATGAGGTTCTTTATTTTCTCATATGGTAAAGCTGCCCACTTTTCTTGGCAAAAAGCCTCCAGTTCCTGTAAATTCCTGTGCTGTCTCACATGAACTGCGCGCTTGAGATCTCCCCAGAGTGGCTCAATGATATTGAGGTCAGGAGACTGAGATGGCCGCTCCAGAATCTTCACTTTGTTCTGTTATAGCCAATGACAGGTCGACTTGGCCTTGTGTTTTGGATCGTTGTCATGTTGGAACGTCCAAGTATGTCCCATGCGCAGTTTCCGGGCTGATGACTGTAAATTTGTGTCCAGTATTTGCTGATAACGTGCTGCATTCATCTTTCCTTCAACTTTGACCACATTTCCTGTGCCTTTGTAGCTCACACATCCCCAAAACATCAGCAATCTACCTCCATGCTTTACAGTAGAAATGGTGTTCCTTTCATCATAGGCCTTGTTGACCTTTCTCCAAATGTAATGTTTATGGTTGTGGCCAAAAAGTTCAATTTTGGTCTCATGACTCCAAATTACCTTGTTCCAAAAGTTTTGAGGCTTGTCTCTGTGCTGTTTTGCGTATTGTAGGCAAGATACTTTGCGGCATTTGCACAATAATGGCTTTATTCTGGCAACTCGACCATGCAGCCCATTTTTCTTCAAGTGCCTCCTTATTGTGCATCTTGAAACACCCACAACGCTAGTTCTCAGAGAGCCCAGAATTTCAGCTTATGTTATTTGTGGGTTTTTCTTTGCCTCCCGAACAATTTTCCTGGCATTTGTCACAGGCGAGGATGTTACCTTTAGTAGTCATTCAAACCCATTTGTGTCAACTTCTGTGCATGTTACCAGGTCAAAATCACCAGGGTATGTAAACTTTTGATCAGGGTCATTTGGATATTTTGGGTTGTCATTATGATTTAAAAAGAGAAAACACAGTAGTGTGACAATAAATGGCTTCACCCAACCACTAACCATGAGTGGAGAAAACGTTTTGGTGTTATCATTCATT
>JARQOD010000003.1:576559747-576839456 GCA_033576555.1 Oophaga sylvatica | reverse complement strand
GTAAGGCGAGGTGAGTATAAGCTGTTTTATTTTATCAGGACCAAGCGTGGGGTATGACAAGGTATCCAAGTTGTAGACAACTTCTTTAAGGCCTCGTTCAGAAAGTCAGGTTTTATTTTGGTCAGCTTCTCCTACCTATAAAAATGGACAGCACCTGCATTGCACACTGATGACCTCCATGTGCTATGACTTCCAGGAACCCAGAGACGTATATGGGTGATGTGATTCACGACTTGGATCAAAAACTAACTTTTTCGTGATTTTTTGCAAACACAAAGTCTGTAAAAATAACAAACATGTGAAAAGCTTCATAGACTATAATGGAAGCATGTGTCCTGTCCGTGAAAACCAGAGAACATGGTGCAATCATTTGAATGCTGAACCAAGCGACACATCAGAGCTAGAATCATCTGTTGCCTTAGGCCATGCTCGCCGCTACTTACCGTATATATCCACATTATTGTACATGGTAAGAGCAGAGGTAGCAGAGCTGAGTTTGGCAATGCTTGTGGTTTGTCATAATAAACAAATTTTATAACTTTGAAATGTGTTGACAATAAACTGCATAGAAATATCCTTGGTCTCCTAGTTTCATCCATCGGTTACCATTGACAGCTCAGTGAACAATATTTTCCATTTATTTTTCTTCCAGTAGGAAAAAGAAGCAGATTTCTTTGATAAGATATACAGTACTACAAAGTTTCTTATTTTCACATGTACTATTGATTTATGAAACAAAATATTTATAATGAAGGTTACTTTTTAACAGAATAAAGAATTTGCTTCTAATATGTAACCATGGAAATACAGAGGGGTGAATAGAAGCTGTTGAAAGTGGCAGAACAATTTTTATATTTTAATCCATATTGTATATTGTATTAGTTTCATTCTTTTGTAATTAACATTAAAACAACTGAAGCAATTAACTTTCATAACTTTTAACAATTTGTTCTAGGCGTCATCATCCTTCAGTTGGAGAAATCTAATTAGTATTTTGACAGAAGAAAATGGCTAAGAAATTATTGTGCCAGTTTCTACGAGGCTATACAGTACAGTAGAGATGAGCGAATTTGTTTGGATTCAGTTCCGGAATTTAATATTGTTTTTGCAATATTTGTCAAACACAGCCGAACGTCTTTAGAGTCAATGGGAGTGGAAATTACCGAATATGTTCGGAACCGATCATAAGGCATGTATTCGGCACGAATATGGCTCAAATATGTCAAAATCAGATTCGGGGCCAAAATCCGAACAAATTCGCTCATCTCTAGTTATAAGTCTGAAAGTTTTCTGCACATTGTAGATAGGAAGTATAGCTTTATCCAGACAAAAGGCCATTTTGAGATTGCCGGTGCGTGTCTATAGCCTGGCCGAATATTAAACCTAGATATTTCATGTTGTGATGAGTTAGATGAGAAGTAGTGATTTCAGAGCAGAAGACTTCACTCGTTTTATGAAGCTTTACATAGCTTTGAGCAGAGGTCATTACTTTACAGTACAGGATGTAAAAACACAGCAGAAAAAATCAGATGGATAAAACTATGGTATTAAGGCAAAGTCTCCCTGGAGGGCGAATGGTTTCACTTCACATCACATCGACAGTCAGTGAATTGGTAATTGGTCACTGATACAAAGATCCTGGCTTGAATTTATTAGCTTACAATTAACTTCTTTTTTTTATACCTTTTTATGTTGCATGCCCTCAGTATGCCGAAAATTCATACAAAGGCATGAGAAGAATTTCATTCGGCACAATGGCTACAGGAGATATAAAAATGGTAATTAACATCTGTTCAATAGCATTTGTTTCCATATTCAAGGATCCCGATCTTGAGGATTATACCTGAGTCACTTAAGATGCTCATTTTATGCACTTTCATTCTTATGTTCTGGCTTGTGGAGAATACTTAGTCTGTCTAAATTAACAATTCATTCTTCACTAATTCACAAGGATGGGCAGTATTCTTTACACTGCTTTCTACATATTTACCTTTCTCTTTTACAGGGATCATCTTATAAGACTATATGTAGTAAATGCTGATGTCCAGGATCTGATGAATACCCACAATGGTCTCTTACTATTTTCTTCTGCTCTGCCCAACCTTTTGTACTTTTAAAGGATTACTTAACGGGAATCTGTCCCAGGTTTTCCCCATATAATGTACGCCAGCAGCTATCAGCCCTCTTTCACAGCATTCTAGTATGATGTATGTCTATCCCCAATCCCCTCTGCAAGGCACAAAAAAGACCTTTTATTATACTCATAGACAGCATGGTCTGGTCTGATGGGTGTCTCTGGTCTTGATCTGGTGCCTACTCTTCTCCTACAATCGCCGTCCTCCTTCCCTGCTTCATGTGGATGATGCTTCCTATGTCATCCACACAGTGTCCTCCAACACGGTCCTGAGCAGGTGCATTTCTCTCTGTCCTGCCGAGGGCAGAGCAAAGTACTGTAGTATGAATACGCTGGGAAAGGCCAAAGAACGCCGATGACTCGCAAGTAAAGCCGGCGCATACGCACTACAGTGCTTTGCTCTGACCTCGGCAGAGCAGAGAGAAGTACACCTGCTCAGGAGCATGATGGGGAACACTGTGTAGATGATGTAGGATGCGTCATCCACACGAAGCAGGGAAAGAGGACAGCGAATATAGGGGGAACCGAATCAAGACCAGAGATGCCCATTGGACCGGACCGCGCCCTCTGTGAGTATAAAAATAGGTCTTTTTTTCTGCCTTGCAGGGATTGGGGACTTAACATTTAGCATTTTAATATGCTGTAAAAGAGGGCTTCAATATGCTGGACGTACAATATATGGGGAAAACCTGGAGCCAGGTTCCCTTTAAAGGAATTGTGTGTCTGTTTTAGGGAATACTTTTTTTTCAGAAGGATTCCCCAAAAATAGGCTGTTCACATTTTGTCTCGCTGCAAAAATCCCAACAAATAGCTGTAGTCTATGGGGGAGCCTGAGTTCAAGTGGCTACTTCTCCTGAAATGCCACCACAGACAGAATGAAGTGTTGTTTGGCTTTAGAGATGGCTGAATAAATTAAAAGAGATCCTTACAAAGGCATAATTTGGTTCTGTACTGGAATCCCTGCACCATTACTGAAGATTTTATTTTTCTTGGAAGCAACCATTCTACCAGTCCCTTAATTTAACTATAGAAATTGGTCTTCCAACGCATCGGATATTCCCCAAATATTTTATTTATTGTTTCATCTTTATATAAAAATATAAAAAAATTATAAAAAATAGCAATATTTCAGTCAATCCGAAATTTTGAAAAACCTTCTTTGCGTAAACCACCGTCGGACACAGACCAAAAAGGGCCCCTTTGTAAGAACAATACATGGACCTTTGCAGTCCAATGGCTCATTATAATGCATAATTCCACCTATTCTGAAGGTAGAAATGGGCCCCCTTACCTCTTGGGCCTCTTAGGGCCCATATGTCCACCCTTGGCGCAAACAATCCATTTAATTTGATGGATGTCAAATATAGATAAGTGGATCAGGCAAAATTTGAATTTGCCTGTTCTCTCCAGCTCTCAGAACACAATAAACTTAAGATGTAAAAAATAATAAAAAACCCACTTATGCTCACCTCTCTGTTCACCTCTCTGGCCCCTCTCTTCCTCATTATCAGCTTGTAAGTCGGTGAAAGACTTATATAGCTGAATGCATGATACAGACTAAATAAATGAATACTGACATCTAAAAAAATATTTAGACTTGAGAGTCCTCAGTGGTTGATACCTTTTAATGGCTAACTGAAAAGATGGTAACAAATTGCAAGCTTTCGAGACTACTCAGGTCTCTTCAGCAGGCTAAACTAATACAAAATCTGAAGAATCACATATTTATACACCACACAGCACAGAAAAAATGCAATAGGTAAGACAAGTGACGTAAAGCAGAACTGTCATTATGGGAGATAGAGATGAACATAAATATTGGAACAGTTCATAGATAAGGAGTGTGAAAGTTTTATTGCCCTCTGATTGGGGTCTGGTAATGTTTTGTGATGTTTTCACAGGGTCTTTGGAGTAAATTCCTTAATTGATGTAAAACGTCATAAATCCGTGTGACAGGTTCATTCCAGCATTAAGGGTGTCAAAGGTCACCATCAGTTTATATTCGCAAACTCTTCTGTGTCTCTGAGATGTGAAACTACCTTTCAATACAAGTAATTTCATATCCCACATGCTATGACCAGGGGAAGAAAAAATGTTTTGCCACAGGTAGATCCATTCTTTTTTCTCTTATTGTGTGGCGATGAGAATTCATCCTTGTTCTCAGTTTTTGCCCGGTCTCTCCCACATACAGACCCCAGTTGGACATTTAGTACATATAATTAGGTACACCACATTAGATGTGATGCAGCTGAAAGTACTTGGTATCTTGTAGTCCCGATGGGAGTTGGGGATCTTTATCTTGTCCGTGGTCATTATAAATGGACAGGTTTTGCATTTCTTCTGGTTGCAAGGAAAGGTTCCTGCAGATGTTGGGGAGGACAGGGAACTTCTGACAATGATGCTTCTTAGATTTGATGGCTGCCTAAAACACAGTAGTGGGGGGTCTGGAAATATGGATTGTAATCGGGCATCTTTTCTGTACTGACATCTAGTGACAGGAGTGTATAAGAACGGGAACAAAAAGTCATCAAGCAGAAACTAGAAAGTGTGTGTTGCCAGGTAGGAAGCAGCAGTAAGAGGCACAAGGTGATGTCACAAGTGGTGTCACAGTTAGAAAGTATAAAAAGCAGAGGAGGGTTCATCGCCTGGACCTGTGTCAGGTAAGATGTGCAGTGCTAACTGAACTGACTTACAGCCACATTTCGGAGAAATGAGAGCGGCAGTACTACATGCTTTGCACAGACAAAGAAGCCTGAGTAACTAAGTGGAGAACCACTCAGGTGATACAGTAGGACGGGGGTCATCCAGTGAGCGGTTAAAGGAATATGGACAATCCAGTGGGTGGTTAAAGAGATATGGACAATCCAGTGGGCAGTTAAAAAGATACAGACAATCCAGTGAGCGGTTAAAGGGATACGAACAATCCAGTGAGCGGTTAAAGGGATACGGACAATCCAGTGAGCAGTTAAAAGAATACAGACAATCCAGTGAGCGGTTAAAGGGATACGGACAATCCAGTGAGCGGTTAAAGGGGTATGTACAATTGAGCTGAAGATTCAGAGACCTTAGAGGACACGGGTTACGCTCCAGTAGACAGATGCAGCCAGAACGGCATGTTGGTGAAGTGACTAGACAGTACAGTCATGGCCAAAAGTTTTGAGAATGACACAAATATTAATTTTTACAAAGTCTACTGCTTCACTTTTTCTAATGGCAATTTGCATATACTCCAGAATGTTATAAAGAGTGATCAGCTTAACAGCAATTACTTGCAAAGTCAATATTTGGCTAGAAAATGAACTTTATCCCCAAAACACATTTCAACATCATTGCAGCCCTGCCTTAAAAGGACCAGCTAACCTCTTTTCAGTGATTGCTCCATTAACACAGGTGTGGGTGTTGATGAGGACATGGTTGGAGATCAATCTGTCATGATTAAGTAAGAATGGCACCACTGGACACTTTAAAAGGAGGCTGGTGCTTGGCATCATTGTTTCTCTTCTGTTAACCATGGTTATCTCTAAAGAAACACGTGCAGTCATCATTGCAATGCACAAAAATGGCCTAACAGGGAAGAGTATCGCAGCTAGAAAGATTGCACCTCAGTCAACAATCTATCGCATCATCAAGAACTTCAAGGAGAGAGGTTCCATTGTTGCCAAAAAGGCTTCAGGGCGCCCAAGAAAGACCAGCAAGCGCCAGGACCGTCTCTTAAAAGTGTTTCAGCTGCGGGATCGGGCTACCAGCAGTGCAGAGCTTGCTCAGGAATGGCAGCAGGCAGGTGTGAGTGCATCTGCACGCACTGTGAGGCGGAGACTCTTGGAGCAAGGCCTGGTCTCAAGGAGGGCAGCAAAGAAGCCACTTCTCTCCAGAAAAAACATCATGGACAGACTGATTTTCTGCAAAAGGTACAGGCAGTGGACTGCTGAGGACGGGGATAAAGTTATTTTCTCTGATGAATCCCCTTTTCGATTGTTTGGGACATCAGGAAAACGCCTCATTCGGAGAAGACAAGGTGAGCGCTACCACCAGTCTTGTCTCATGCCAACTGTTAAGCATCCTGAAACCATTCATGTGTGGGGTTGCTTCTCAGCCAAGGGAATCGGCTCTCTCACAGTCTTGCCTAAAAACACATACATGAATAAAGAATGGTACCAGAATGTCCTCCAAGAGCAACTTCTCCCAACCCTCCAAGAGCAGTTTGGCGATCAACAATGCCTTTTCCAGCATGATGGAGCACCTTGCCATAAAGCAAAGGTGATAACTAAATGGCTCAGGGAACAAAACATAGAGATTTTGGGTCCATGGCCTGGAAACTCCCCAGATCTTAATCCCATTGAGAACTTGTGGTCAATCATCAAGAGACGGGTGGACAAACAAAAACCTAAAAATTCTGACAAAATGAAAGCATTGATTGTGCAAGAATGGACTGCTATCAGTCAGGATTTGGTCCAGAAGTTGATTGAGAGCATGCCAGGGAGAATTGCCGAGGTCCTGAAGAAGAAGGGTCAACACTGCAAATATTGACTAGCTGCATTAACTCATTCTAACTGTCAATATAAGCTTTTGTTACTCATATGTTTGCAATTATTATATTTCTGTCTGTGATAAAAACATCTGTCAAACGCACATAAAAACCAGAGGGCAGCAGATCATGTGAAAATATAATATTTGTGTCATTCTCAAAACTTTTGGCCATGACTGTATACTATGGCAATAGACTTGCGGCCTAAAGGAGAAATAGAGCTGACTCCTACTGAGGCATGCTGAAGTGACTACCATGACAGACTTTGTGTTTAGGTAACAACGGTGAAGACTACAGCTCAGACTTTGACATACTAAGGTGCCAGTAGAAATATCATTTGGTATGCTAGTTAGTTAATGCTATAATTCAAAATTGTGTTGTAAAACAAAGATACTATACGTAGAATAATAACCCTCAGTTTTGTGAACTAGTTTAACATTTTTTGCAAATCACTAAACCTTTAGACATTTCATTTCTGTTCGCCTAAATTGTTTGCAGTAAATAAATAATCAATTGGCTCAAGTAACCTCTGAGTCTTCACCTCCGGTGCACCTGTTTACAACCTGTCCGATCCTTGCCATGTCTTTAGATTGCCACCGCTCGATATAACATGACGCTGTAACCTTTTGCGCTCTTGAGGAGATTTCAGCACAATTTCAGAATGATCTGAAGATGCAGCAAGGACTAGATGGGTGATGCAGAGGGACCTGAGAGGTAAGCAATAACGTATTTTTTAAAAAATTTTAACACTTTGGTGGCCTTTTATGGTTTTACTGAATCCACGTGGAAGCGAATTCCCCCTTAAAAATCCACATTTTAGCGAATGCAGATTTTTGTAATATTCTAGTAAAATTCAATTCCATTTTAATTTATTTACCCATCTCTAATGTCAAGTAATACTCCATTTTGCCCATGGCCGCATTGCATGAGAAGTAAACGCTTGATGCCAGGTTCCTCCACATATCACAGCTCAGCTGTTTTCTGAAAATTTTAGCAGTGAGACAAAATGTGAACAGACTATTTTGGAGGAACGCTTCTAAAAAAAAATTCCCTAAAGTAGACATTTCCTTTAAGTAAACCAATAAAAATATGTTTAATGCATTACCTATTAGAGAGAAACTTTGCTGCAAGTTACATTCTCCGTGCAGTGAACGGCATATTTTAGCTCTTACTGTCATCATAACTCAGTATCTACGAGAACCACACTCCTTGTTCATTGAAAAGACCAGTAAGGTGACTGATGCTGATACAGTTGAGGAAACCGTAAATGGAATTACATTTCATCTTCCTTAAAAAGGACTGTCACTGAGCTGACACTGATCTATATGAACAATGCCCGGATGAGAAATCACTCTCAATATAATCACTGTCATAAAATGTTTTAGGCATTGACGCATTCACTATAAAATATTGATTTTAGTCACTTGCTGGAAATTTCAAACTCCAATATCAATTCCAAATAGGAAAACATTCTATCGATTTCTATGATCGTAGTTATCTATCAATACGGATGTAGCAATTTTTTTTACATGGCACACATACCAAGATGTAGCAAGATATCTTGGCGCAAACATCTGTAACTCATCAACTGTCTTGATGTGTTCAATGGCTTAGGTTAAGGCTACTTTCCCACATCAGTTTTTTTTGAATCAGGCATAGGACGGATCCGGCGCTGATTTTAAAAAACTGATGCAACTGATCAGGTTTTTTGCCTGATCCGTCCTGACCTATTCAACCCGGAAATATAAAATTTCCATGTTGAAAATGCAGGCTTGAATGGAGAGAGAGAGAGAGAGAGAGAGAGAGACCGACCTTGGACTCCGGATCAGTTTTCTGACGGATTTGTCAAAAATCTGGTCCGGCTCCATAGGTTTGCATTGTTTCCGGCCGCCTGAAGTGCCGATTCAGGCACTGTCAGGCGGCTCCGGAAAAAAAACAAAAACGTTGCAGCAAGTGTCTTGTCCGGCCGCCGGAATGTACATTTCCGACGGATCCGGCCAAAAACGGATGCAACGCAGTGACATCAGGCGCGATCCGGCGCTAATGTAAGTGAATGCTAAAAAAATGCATCCGGTACCGGATCCGTTTTTTTAGAAACACGCCGGGTCGCGCCTGATTCAAAAAGATGGATGTGTGAAAGTAGCCTAAGTGTCAAGTTAGTTTTAAAAAATTAATGTATGTGAGTATGCTTTATTGATGATGGTGTTAATCTACTCAGTAAGGTCTCGCACAGGACCAGCAAATGCGCAATCACAGACGTACTAAGCGCAATCCACCACTGCTAGGCAAGTCCAAATGGCCGTGATATTCTTCACCCATTTCTAATGAGGGGGCTTTACAGAGCCATTGCCAAACTGCTGTTGCAGGGTAGCTGGAGGCTGGTGACTCAGACGATGTTAGTCAGGATACCACAGTAAGTCCTAAGCTAGAAGCATTAAACCAAAACAATAAGCAAAAGGGAAACCAAAAATAAAAGCTAAGGAAAAAAGCAATCTAAACTTCACCAGGAAAAACTCATCCCACCACTAAGCAAGGGAATTTAATAAACAGCACTACACTGGAAAGTCTGCTGCCCGAGTAATCCACCTGTCTCCCCGTTATTCCCTAGCTTCTCCCTTGTGTCAAGCCCTTCGCTGGCTTCCTATTGTCCAGAGGCTCCAGTTCAAAACCCTAACTATGACATACAAAGCCATCCGCAACCTGTCTACTCCATACATCTGTGACATGGTCTCCCGCTATCTACCTACACGCAACCTTAGATCCTCTCAAGATCTCCTTCTCTACTCACTTCTTATCTCTTCTTCCCACAACCGCTTACAAGACTTCTCCCGTACTTCCCCTTACTCTGGAACTCTCTAACTCAACACATCAGACGTTCGCCCACCACGGGAACCTTCAAAAGGAACCTAGAGTCCCACCTCTCCCAGAAAGCCTACAACCTGCAGTGATCCTCAGTCTACTGAACCACCACACAACCAGCTCTACCCTCTCCTAGTGTATCCTCACCCATCCCCTGTTGACTGTGGGCCCTCGCAGGCAGGGTTCTCTCTCCTTCTGTACTGTGTGTGCCTTGTACTGCTCATGTTTATTGTACTTGTCTTTGTATGCCCCATTTTCACATGTAAAGCGCCATGGAATAAATTGCACTATAAAAATCAGGTGATGTATTCCTCCCAGTCTTGTCAAGGGAGCCACTCCCTGCTCACCTGAATGGAAGGGTGCACACATTCCCAGCATTGACTTAGGGCCCCGTCTCACATAGCGAGATCGCTTGCGAGATCGCTGCTGAGTCACAAGTTTTGTGACGCAACAGCGATCTCAGCAGCGATCTCGCTATGTCTGACACGTACCAGCGATCAGGCCCCTGCTGTGAATCGCTGGTCGTGTCAGAAATGCCTGGACTTTTTTGGATCGCTGGTCTCCCGCTTGCCTGCACGGATCGCTGCGTGTGGCAGGCAGGAGACCAGCGATCAGCTGGTAACCAAGGTACACATTGTGTTTCCAGGCTCGGGGCTGTGCCTAGAAACCCGATGTGTACTTTGGATGCCAGCACGCTGCTGCAGGGGAGCTGGTAACCAAGGTACACATCGGGTTTCCAGGCACCACGCAGCACCTGGAAACCCGATGTGTACCTTGACTACCAGCTCCCTGCATCAGCGGGCTGGTATCCAACGTACACTGCGGGTTACTGAGCGACGTTACCCTCAGTGTCGCTGTCCTGATCGCTGCCTGAGCTGCCTGTTTGGCAGCTCAGCAGCGATCATGTAGCGACACACCAGCGATCCTGACAAGTTCATATCGTTGTCGGGATCGCTGGTGCGTCGCTATGTGAGACGGGGCCCTTACACCAGACCAGGCAGCGTCCTGCGTTGCCTGGCAACCAGGAGACACAGCGTACCATGTCTCCCGGGCCGCAAAAAAAGTGGGGAGCATGGAGTCCCGTGTTCCCACATTACTCACTACTTCCACAGACGAGAAACCACCATGTGTAGTTGCACCATCCAAGTGCACGATAGCTCCACACGGACAGACCATCAGGGAAGTCAGGAAACTGGAGGAGGACGATCATGACAGATATTCCTAACAGATGGAGTGAATTCTTAGCATAAGGGGTGGTGGAGGTTTTTTTGTCTTTTTTTATTTTGCCTTATATACAAGTCATTAAACAGGAAAGAATGTTTCCTAACTTTTTTTCCTGTAAAATCCATATTTGCTTCTGGCTTATCTGTTCTATTGCCAGTTCATAAAAGTGGTGTAATACTCTGACAACATTATCCCAGAAGCAACCTGGGAGTCAGAGGCATCTTTCCTATGCTGTTCCCATTCAATTTGAGCACTTTTTCCAGCCATTTCAGCAGTTTTAATGCCTCCCCAGTACTCCTGGGAAGGTCAGCCGAAAAAATGCTCAAGTTTCCCATTAATACCCATTATACTCAAGAGAAATGTGCTGTCTTCCAGGTGCAAAAAATAAAGTTGTGTCTGACAGGATATCAGGACTCTTCAGACCTAAAGATGACTACCCATTCCTGCTAATACATGTGGGGACAAAAATACACCACAAGAAGTGACCTGGAAACCATCTGCAGTGACTTTGAAAACTTAGGCAAGAAAGTGAAAGAACTGGGAGCACAGGTGGTTTTCTCTTCCATCCACCCAGTGGATGGCCATGGAGGTGGAATAAGATTCTGCAGGTGAACAACTGGCTACGTCGATGGTACCGTCAGCAAGGATTTGGATTTCTGGATCACGGAGTGAATTACTTATACGATGGACTACTTGGTAGAGAAGGGGTGCACCTTGCGAAGACTGGAAAACATGTATTTGGAAGTCGCCTTGCTACACTCATCAGGAGAGCTTTAAACTAGAACAATGTGGGAAGGGAAGCAAAAGGCCAGAAAAAGCCATACACCTAACAAATACTATTGAGAATTCTGCTATTAGAAGTGGAAAGGAAGAATGAAGACAAAAAAATCTAAATAATAAAAATATTGAAGGAAGAGAAACCAATCACAAACTAAAATGTTTCTATATAAATGCACAAAGCATGGGCAACAAACAAGGAGAACTGGAACTACTAACGCAGGAGA
The DNA here is from genome assembly GCA_033576555.1 of Oophaga sylvatica. Classification (NCBI taxonomy): domain Eukaryota; kingdom Metazoa; phylum Chordata; class Amphibia; order Anura; family Dendrobatidae; genus Oophaga; species Oophaga sylvatica. The sequence continues at coordinate 576,827,710 of JARQOD010000003.1, read as the reverse complement.
AGTATGATGTCATTGGAATCACTGAGACTTGGTGGGACGATACACATGATTGGAATACAAGGCTAGAAGGATACAACTTATTTGCAAGAAACAGACTAAAACGATGGAGGAGGTGTTGCATTGCATGTTAGAAAAGCATATATCTGCACAGAGATTGAAGCTTCAGAGACTGGGAGTTCTGTGGAAACTGTTTGGGTAAAAAATAAAGGACGAACAATGGAAAAGACACCATTGTAGGCATTTACTACAGGCCACCTGTGCAAGCTGAAGATATGGATGAACTCTTTATGCATCAAATGGCCAAGTTCTCCAAAAAATATGACAAAGTGGTCATGGGAGATTTCAACTATCCAGATATTTGCTGGGAATCTCTCTCAGGCAAAACTAACAGGTCCAGGAAATTCTTATCCTCTCTTGCTGACAACTTTATCTTCCAAAAGGTAGGGGAGAAAACAAGGGGATCTGCTACCTTGGATGTAATCCTTATAAACAGGGAGGAAATGGTTGAGGAGGTAAGAGTGGCTGGGACCCTAGGAGGTAGCGACCATGCTATTTTAGAATTTTGGATAACTAGAGGAGGAAGACCTGTGAAGACTCAGACGTCAAGGTTAGATTTCAGAAAGGCAGATTTTAAGGGACTCAGAAAGAGAATCGGAGGGATCAAATGGCTGGATATCCTTAAGGACAAAAATGTTCAGGAAGGATGGGAAATCTTGAAAAATGAGATTCTCAAAGCACAAACATTAACAATTCCGAAAAGAGGAGAAGAGGAAGAATAGGAAGCATTTAAGGAAATCAGGATGGATGAATAAAGATCTTAAACACATACTAAATAGGAAGAAAGAAATGTTTATCAAATGGAAAGAGGGAGGCATATCTGAAGAAGAATATAATGCTGTCTGCAGAACCTGCAGGGCACGAATCAGATTATTAAAGCTGACAATTAGTGTTGAGCGATACTGCTCGATATCTAAAAATATCGGATCGGAATGGTATCGCCGATATCACTAAATATCGGCGATATCCGATTCCGATACCGGAAGTCCCATGTAAGTCTATGGGAACAAAATATTGCAACTAAAAAAAACCTTTATTTCCTTGTAAACACTAAATATACACACATAGAATACATTATATATATATATACATGTCATTGTGACATATATATATACATATATGTATAGTTTATACACTTCTACATAGTAAAATATCCTCTGATTCAATTGCCGGGTAAAGCCGGCTTCTGTGAAAAGACAGAAGCACCCGACATGAAATGACACTTGGTGTACATAGGGTTAACCATGTCTTTTCATGTCGTTTGCAATCTGATTTGCACAAACAATTACATCAGTCTATGTGTGCAAAATTTCACACCTGTAGGGGTTAATTAAAGGTGTAAATTCGTTGTAAAAAAACGGACTTTTTGCTACGAATTTACACCTTTAATTAACCCCTACAGGTGTGAAATTTTGCACACATAGACTGATGTAATTGTTTGTGCAAATCAGATAGCAAAGGACATGAAAAGACATGGTTAACCCTATGTACACCAAGTGTCATTTCATGTCGGGTTCTGCATTTTCACAAAAGCCGTCAATTGAATTAGCGGCTATTATACTATGTAGAAGTGTATGAACTATAAATATAAATATATATATATATTGTGTCACAAATTCAATGACATATATATATATATATATATATATGAGGTGTAAAATTGTTTAAAAAAAATGCGTGGGCTCCCGCCCTATTTTCGCAACCAGACAGACAAAGCCAGCGAATGGGGGCAGATAATAATAGCCCAGAGAGGAACCATTATTTTTGGCCCCCCTGGCTACTAACATCTGCCCCCAGACACCCCAGAAAAGACAAATCTATAATTAGATTCGCCCTTTCTGGCACTTTGCCCGTCTATTCCCATTGCCCTGTAGCGGTGGCGAATGGGTTAATATGGGGTTAAAGCCACATTGCAATTGAAAGGTGACCTTAAGCCAGGTTAATAATTGAGAGCTGTCAATTAGACAACTATCAATTATTAATCCTATTGCATGAAATAAAAATAAAACACACACACTTTAATTAAAAATCATTTTAATGAAATAAAGACACATGTTTTTTTACCATCTTTTATTTGACTGCAAAAACCATTTCCTGTAATAAAAATAAAATAAAAAGCAAAATTATTCTTACCTATCCCATGCACAGTCAGGTCCCATGGTGTAATCCTTCAGAAAGGGTTAATGTTTACTGCAGGGACCGCAGCTAATGCTGCAGCCTCACAGTAAACCCCCAAATGAATGAGTTCCTCTCCTGGCTGACAGGAGAGGAAGTGGAAAGCTTAATTGATTGCTTTCCACTTTCACTTCAGGTCAGCCAGGGACACAATCAGTGACGTCAGAGGGAACTGATTAACAAAAATAGGGGTGCCCTTCGAATAAAAAATGGCATCGGGTCCCCCCTATTTTTGTTAACCAGCCTGATGAAGCAGACTGCTGAGCAGTGGCGTACCGTGAATGAAGCAGACCAAGCAGCTGCTATGGGGCCCGGACAGGTGAGGGGGCCCTCGACGGTCGGGTAGCTGTGCTGACACAGTACTACCAGGGGGTCGGCGGGGGAGGGGGAGCGCAGCTCTTCTATATACTCACCCCTCCTGGTGAGGTCTCTGCAGTCCCTGCTCTTCCCCACGGTCTCCGACGCCTGTGTTCAGCGGTCAGGTGGTACCGCTCATTACAGTCATGAATACGCACATATTCATGACTTTAATGAGCTGTCCCGCGTGACCGCTGAACACTGGCGGCGGAGACCGTGGGAGAAGAGCAGGGGCTGCACAGACCGCGCCGGCAGAAGGGTGAGTATAAGGGATATTTACCTGTCCCGTTCCACCGTTGCTTGCGTCCTCTTGCTGCAATGTTCAGGTCAGAGGGCGCGATGACGCCCTCTGCCTCATCATTCACTGCTGGAGGACCCCGAAGACAGCGGAACTCAGCAGTGGAGAGAGGACAGGTAAATATCTCAGGTGCCGGGGCCCTCAGCGAACGGTGACATCGGCACCTGGTGTCACCCCCTGCTCAGGACACCGGCACCTGGCCCCAGCGATGAAAGGTGAGTATGTCTTTTTTTTTTTTTGGTTGCAGCAGCTGCGGCAGCATAAGGGCCTATACTATGGAGCATCTATGGGGGCACAATCTATGGGGGCATAATAAATTTTTTTGTTTAATGTGTCCCCTCACTGTGCTGGCACTTTACATTTACAATGGCTCTGTTTTTTTTTTTTTGGGGGGGGCCCATTCAGACTTTTGCTATGGGGCCCCATGATTTCTATGTACGCCCCTGCTGCTGAGGCATGGTATTTAAGGCTGTTAAGGAGCCAAGATCCATGGACCTTGCCAGCAGCGTCGGACTGGAGTACCTTGGGCCCACCAGAGAAAAAATATTCTTGGGGCCCACCATCATACTTCCAACCTTTGAAGAAGGGAAAGAGGGAAAAAGGCTGTGGCACGCTGTGCCTGCTGCAGCAAATTTTAGGCCATGCCACGTTGCACCACAGACTGTCCAGGAGTTGGTGGATGCTTTATTCCAGGTGTGGGAGGAGATCCCTCAGGAGACCATCCGTCGCGCTCATCAGGAGCATGCCCAGAAGTTGTAGGGAGGTCATACAGCATACCTCCCAAATTTTGAAGACAGGAAAGAGGGTTAAAGGCTGCGGGGCGCATAGCGCGCCGCTGCAAATTTTAAGCCACGCCCCGACCCACACCATTTCACAGATAATCACACCCATATCCTCGCCCCAACCGTACCCATGCCGATACAGCTGACCCTCCGATGACGGTTGGGGGGCCCACTGCTGGCACCGGGCCCCCCCAACGCCTGTTCAGGCCCCATAGCTTCTGGGCGGCAGAGCAGGAAGATCGATTCTCCCTGCTCTGCCGCAGAATGTAACTGTATCGGCGTGCTGTGCACGCCGATACAGTTACTGTAGCGTAGCTCCGGGTGGGCCCCCTCAGAGCGCGGGGCCCGGGGCCACCGCCCCCTTTGCCCCGCGACCTACCCTTTCAAATCAGGGCCCACCACGCAGGAACTGGGGCCCACTGGAGGTTTCTCCGGTGTCCCGGTGGCTCAGTCCGACCCTGCTTGCCAGCCTGATAATACCAGGCCACAGTAGTCTGCTTATCTTTGCTGGTTAACAAAAATAGGGGATCCCCTCGAAAAAAATTGGCGTGGGGTCCCCCCTATTTTTGTTAACCAGCCAGATGAAGCAGACCACTGAGGCCTTGATTTTCAGGCTGTTAAGGAGCCAAGATCCATGGACCTTGCCAGCCTGATAATACCAGGCCACAGCAGTCTGCATATCTTGGCTGATTAACAAAATAGGGGATCCCTTCGAAAAAAATTGGCGTGGGGTCCCCCCTATTTTTGTTAACCAGCCAGATGAAGCAGACCGCTGAGGCCTGGATTTTCAGGCTGTTAAAGAGCCAAGATCCATGGACCTTGCCAGCTGATAATACCAGGCCACAGCAGTCTGCATATCTTGGCTGATTAACAAAATAGGGATCCCTCGAAAAAAATTGGCGTGGGGTCCCCCTATTTTGTTAACCAGCCAGATGAAGCAGACGCTGAGGCCTGGTTTTAGGCTGGTAAGGATCCAATATCCATGGACCTTGCAAGCCTGATATACCAGGCCACAGCAGTCTGCTTAGCTTGGCTGGTTAACAAAAATAGGGGATCCCCTCGAAAAAAAAAACGGCGTAGGGGTCCCCCTATTTTTGTTAACCAGCCAAGTAAAATGCAGACTGCTGCGGCCTGGTATTAAAAGACTGTCAAGGCCCATGGATTTTGGCCCTCAACAGCCTGATAATACCAGGCTACAGCAGCCCCACATTTGGCGCATCAAAAGATGTGCCAATTGTGGCACTTTACCCGGCTCTTCCCACTGCCCTGTAGCGGTGGCAAGTGGGGTAATAAGGGGTTAATGTCACCGTTGATTGCACGGTGACAATAAGCCCGGTTAATAATGGAGAGGTGTCAATAAGACACCGATCCATTATTAATCCCAAAGTTATTAAATGTATAAAAAAAAGACAATGCAAGAAAAAAGTATTTTAATGAAATAAAAGAGACAACACAGTTTTCATTTCTTTTATTATACTCTCATTCCTGCGACGCCATCGATCTCCTGTAAAAAAAGAAAAAAAACAAACCAACAGTATACCACCTGTCCGACGCAGTCCATAGTAACGAGTGTCCCACGACGATCCAGCTCTGCTACATCGCAATGACAGGCAGAGCCTGTCATCGCGACGCAGCACAGCTGATTACCTGCTTCCCCGGCGGTGACGTCATCGGACTGACTGCTTTACGGCCGGGATTACCCAGCAGTCACTGCAGTTATCGCGAGAAACTGCATGTGACCGCCGGGGAAAGATGATGGCGGCCGTGAAGCAGTCCAGCCCGTGACCGCCGGAGATCTTCTGCCAGGTAAGTGCCGCTGACTCCTGACAGACCCGACCGACGGACACTGACAGTGACAGTGACAATCCCGATTCCGGTATCCGATAAGACGAAAATATCGGAACTAAGTATCGAAAGGCCGATAGAGGTAATATCAGCCGATACCCGATACTTGCGGTATCGTATCGCTCAACACTACTGACAATGAATTAAGGCTTGCAAGAGACGTCAAAAGCAATAAAAAAGGATTTTGGGGATATGTCAAAAGTAGGGTTGAGCATTCCGATACTGCAAATATCGGGTATCGGCCGATATTGGCTGTATCGGAATTCCGATTCCGAGTTCCGATATTTTCGTCTTATCGGATACCGGAATCGGGATTGTCACTGTCACTGTCAGTGTCCGTCGGTCGGGTCTGTCAGGAGTCAGCGGCACTTACCTGGCAGAAGATCTCCGGCGGTCACGTCCTGGACTGCTTCATGGCCGCAATCTTCTTTGCCCGGCGGTCACATGCAGTTTCTCGTGATAACTGCAGTGACTGCTGGGTAATCCCGGCCGTAAAGCAGTCAGTCCGATGACGTCACCGCCGGGGAAGCAGGTAATCAGCTGTGCTGCGTCGCGATGACAGGCTCTGCCTGTCATTGCGATGTAGCAGAGTTGGATCGTCGTGGGACTGTCGTTATGGACTGCGTCGGACAGGTGGTATACTGTTGGTTTGTTTTTTTCTTTTTTTACAGGAGATCGATGGCGTCGCAGGAATGAGAGAGTAATAAAATTAATGAAAACTGTGTTGTCTCTTTTATTTCATTAAAATACTTTTTTCTTGCTTTGTCTTTTTTTTATACATTTAATAACTTTGGGATTAATAATGGATCGGTGTCTTATTGACACCTCTCCATTATTAACTGGGCTTATTGTCACAGTGCAATCAACGGTGACATTAACCCCTTATTACCCCGCTTGCCACCGCTACAGGGCAAGTGGGAAGAGCCGGGTAAAGTGCCACAATTGGCACATCTTTTGATGCGCCAAATGTGGGGCTGCTGTAGCCTGGTATTATCAGGCTGTTGAGGGCCAAAATCCATGGGCCTTGACAGTCTTTTAATACCAGGCCGCAGCAGTCTGCATTTTACTTGGCTGGTTAACAAAAATAGGGGGGATCCCCACGCCGTTTTTTTTTCGAGGGGATCCCCTATTTTTGTTAACCAGCCAAGCTAAGCAGACTGCTGTGGCCTGGTATTATCAGGCTTGCAAGGTCCATGGATATTGGATTCTTACCAGCCTGAAAAACCAGGCCTCAGCGGTCTGCTTCATCTGGCTGGTTAACAAAAATAGGGGGGACCCCACACCAATTTTTTTCGAGGGGATCCCCTATTTTTGTTAATCAGCCAAGATATGCAGACTGCTGTGGCCTGGTATTATCAGGCTGGCAAGGTCCATGGATCTTGGCTCCTTAACAGCCTGAAAATCCAGGCCTCAGCGGTCTGCTTCATCTGGCTGGTTAACAAAAATAGGGGGGACCCCACGCCAATTTTTTTCGAGGGGATCCCCTATTTTTGTTAATCAGCCAAGATATGCAGACTGCTGTGGCCTAGTATTATCAGGCTGGCAAGGTCCATGGATCTTGGCTCCTTAACAGCCTGAAAATCCAGGCCTCAGCGGTCTGCTTCATCTGGCTGGTTAACAAAAATAGGGGGGACCCCACGCCATTTTTTTTTCGAAGGGAACCCCTATTTTTGTTAATCAGTTCCCTCTGACGTCACTGATTGTGTCCCTGGCTGACCTGAAGTGAAAGTGGAAAGCAATCAATTAAGCTTTCCACTTAAGGGCCCGTCTCACATAGCGATATCGCTACCGAGATCGCTGCTGAGTCACTAGTTTTGTGACGCAGCAGCGAGCTCACCAGCGATATCGCTGTGTGTGACATTCAGCGACGATCAGCCCCCCTGCCGGGTATCGCTGATCGTCGCTGAAATGTCAGGACCTTTTTTTGATCGCTGTTTCCCGCTGACAGGCACACATCGCTGCGTGTGACAGGCGGGAGACCAGCGATCCGCTGGTAACCAAGGTACACAGCGGGTTTCCAGGTGCGGGGCTGTGCCTAGAAACCCGCTGTGTACCTTGGATACCAGCGCCCTGATGCAGGGAGCTGGTATCCAAGGTACACAGCGGGTTTCCAAGCGCTGCGCGGTGCCTGGAAACCCGCTGTGTACCTTGGTTACCAGCGGATCGCTGGTCTCCCGCCTATCACACGCAGCGATGCGTGCCTGTCAGAGGGAAACCAGCGATCAAAAAAGGTCCTGACATTTCTGCGACGATCAGCGATACCCGGCAGGGGGGCTGATCGTCGCTGAATGTCACACACAGCGATATCGCTGGTGAGCTCGCTGCTGCGTCACAAAACTAGTGACTCAGCAGCGATCTCGGTAGCGATATCGCTATGTGAGACGGGCCCTTAAGCGATGTTACCCGCAGTGTCGCTGTCCCAGATCGCTGCCTGAGCTGCCTGTTTGGCAGCTCAGCAGCGATCATGTAGCGATACACCAGCGATCCTGACAAGTGCATATCGTTGTCGGGATCGCTGGTGTATCGTTATGTGACACCCAGCCTTTACTCTCCTGTCAGGCAGGAGAGGAACTCATTCATTTGGGGTTTACTGTGAGGCTGCAGCATTAGCTGCGGTCCCTGCAGTAAACATTAACCCTTTCTGAAGGATTACACCGTGGGACCTGACTGTGCATGGGATAGGTAAGAATAATTTTGCTTTTTTATTTTATTTTATTACAGGAAATGGTTTTTGCAGTAAATAAAAGATGGTCAAAAACATGTGTCTTTATTTCATTAAATGATTTTTATTAAAGTGTGTGTGTTTTATTTTTATTTCATGCAATAGGATTAATAATTGATAGTTGTCTAATTGACAGCTCTCAATTATTAACCTGACTTAAGGTCACCTTTCAATAGCAAGGTGGCTTTAACCCCATATTAACCCATTCGCCACCGCTACAGGGCAATGGGAATAGACGGGCAAAGTGCCAGAAAGGGCGAATCTAATTATAGATTTGTCTTTCCTGGGGTGTCTGGGGGCAGATGTTAGTAGCGGGGGGGGGCAAAAATAATGGTCCTCTCTGGGCTATTATTATCTGCCCCACTCATGGCTTTGTCTGTCTGGTTGCGAAAATAGGGCGGGAGCCCACGCATTTTTTTCAGCAATTTTACACCTCATATATATATATACATGTCATTGAATTTATGACACATATATATATATATTTATATTTGTAGTTCATACACTTCTACATAGTATAATAGCCGCTAATTCAATTGCCGGCTTTTGTAAAATGCAGAACCGACATGAAATGACACTTGTGTTACATAGGGTTAACCATGTCTTTTCATGTCCTTTGCTATCTAATTTGCACAAACAATTAAATCAGTCTATGTGTGCAAAATTTCACACCTGTAGGGGTTAATTAAAGGTGTAAATTCGTAGCAAAAAAGTCCGTTTTTTTTACAACGAATTTACACCTTTAATTAACCCTACAGGTGTGAAATTTTGCACACATAGACTGATTTAATTGTTTGTGCAAATTAGATAGCAAAGGACATGAAAAGACATGGTTAACCCTATGTACACCAAGTGTCATTTCATGTCGGGTGGACCCGACATGAAATGACACTTGGTGTACATAGGGTTAACCATGTCGTTTCATGTCCTTTGCTATCTAATTTGCACAAACAATTAAATCAGCTATGTGTGCAAAATTTCACACCTGTAGGGGTTAATTAAAGGTGTAAATTCGTAGCAAAAAAGTCCGTTTTTTTTACAACGAATTTACACCTTTAATTAACCCCTACAGGTGTGAAATTTTGCACACATAGTCTGATTTAATTGTTTGTGCAAATCAGATAGCAAAGACATGAAAAGACATGGTTAACCCTATGTACACCAAGTGTCATTTCATGTCGGGTGCTTCTGTCTTTTCACTGAAGCCGGCTTTACCCGGAAATTGAATCAGAGGATATTTTACTATGTAGAAGTGTATAAACTATACATATATGTATATATATATATGTCACAATGACATGTATATATATATATATATGTATTCTATGTGTGTATATTTAGTGTTTACAAGGAAAGAATGGGTTTTTTTTAGTTGCGATATTTTGTTCCCATAGACTTACATGGGACTTCCGGTATCGGTATCGGGTATCGCCGATATTTTAGTGATATCGGCGATACCATTCCGATTCCGATACTTTAGGATATCGGAAAGTATCGCTCAACTCTAGTCAAAAGTAAAAGAAAAGTCAAAGATGCTATAGGAGTTTTGCAGGATGAAAATTATGAAATGGTAAGAAAGGATGTTGAGAAGGTCAAACTTTTAAATTCCTATTTTGCATTTGTTTTCTCTCAGAAAAGAAATGTAATATCAACTGATCTTCACTGCACTGTCCGATTAGGGGAATAGAAGAATGAAGGATATCTATAAACAGAAAAATAGTGAGGAAACACTTAGCTAACATAAATGAATTCAAGTCTCCAGGTCCAGATGAATTACACCCCAGAGTACTGAAGGAGATAGCAGAAGAAATTTTCGAACCAATCTCCATAATCTTTGAAAATTCTTGGTGAACAGGAGAAGTCCCAGAAGACTGGAGAAGAGCAAATGTTGTTCCTATCTTCAAAAAGGGGAAGAAGGTGGACCCAGGGAACTATAGGGCCGGTGAGTCTGACATCTATACCAGGAAAGATCTTTGAACGAATTATTAAACAACATGTATGTAAGCACCTGGACAAGAATGAAGTGCTTAACCAGAGTCAGCATGAGTTTGCAACTAATAAGTCATGTCAGACTAATTTAATTTCCTTCTATAACAGAATCACTGACTGGGTGGATCAGGGAAATGCTGTAGATATAGTATATCTTGACTTCAGCAAAGCATTTGACACAGTATCTCACACAATCCTTATTGAAAAAATGACTAAGTATGGAATGGACAAGGCAAATGTTAGGTGGATTCATAACTGACTCAGTGATCCTACCCAAAGAGTGGTAGTAAATGGCTGCACATCCAGTTGGAAGAATGTATCATGTGGGGTACCACAGGGCTCTGTCTTGGGCCCTGTATTGTTCAACATCTTTATCAATGATTTAGATGAAGGAATTAAGGGTACACTGATTAAATTTGCTGATAATGCAAAGCTAGGAGGGATAGCTAATACTAGAGAAGAGAGAGAGAGGATTCAAAAAGATATAAATAAACTGGAGCAGTGGGCAGCAACTAACAGAATGCTTTTTAACAGGGAAAAAAGCAAAGTACCACATCTGGGCAATAAAAATGAAAAAACAAATACATAATGGGAGGAATAGGGCTAAGCAACAGCACATGTGAAAAAGACTTGGGTATACTAATAGATCACAGACTGAACATGAGTCAACAGTGTGATGCAGCAGCAAAAAAGGCAAATACAATTCTGGGATGTACTAACAGAAGCATACAGTCTAGATCAAGTAAAATCATTATTGCCCTCTACTCCTCTTTGGTCAGACCTCATCTGGAATACTGTGTTCAGTTTTGGGCACCACAATTTAAAAAAGACATCAACAAACTGGAGCAAGTTCAGAGAAGAGCGACCAGAATGGTGTCCGGTCTGCAAACCATGTCCTATGAGGAACGGTTACAGGATTTGGGAGTGTTTAGCTTGCAAAAAAGAAGACTGAGAGGAAACTTAATAGCTGTCTACAAATATCTCAGGGGCTGTCACATTGTTGAAGGATTATCTTTATTCTCATTTGCACAAGGAAAGACTAGAAGCAATGGGATGAAACTGAATGGGAGGAGACACAGATTAGATACTAGCAAAAACTTTTTGACAGTTAGGGTGATCAATGAGTGGAACAGGCTGCCACGAGAGGTGGTGAGTTCTCATTCAATGGAAGTCTTCAAACAGAGGCTGGACAGACATCTGTCTGGGATGATTTAGTGAATCCTGCTTTGAGCAGGGGGTTGGACCAGATGACCCAGGAGGTCCCTTCCAACTCTAACATTCTATGATTCTATACTCATTACGCCAAATGAGCACTGGAGCTTTACATATGAGTAACAAGCACTCAAGAATTTTAGTGCTTGTTAATCACTAATAATCACTATGTAGATATTTTAATAAATTAATCAACACAAAATGTTTGACCTAAATATGGCATAAGTATAAATGGTAGTGACACACTGTAATGTCATTCTAATGGCAAAAATAGGAAAAGTCTGTATTTGTGGGTTGGACCAAATACAATCACCACTGAATGTATATTGTCTTCTTTCCTGATAATCCATTTATGTGCTTCATTAGAGTGTTGTGTCTAATGTGCGCTTCTTGCTTGAATATATTTAGAAAAAAAATAAAGATTTCAAGAGGGGAAATTAGAGAATAGAACTTGGACATGCTTTTTGTTCATCGAACTGTAGAAAGCCTCAGGCATCCAGCAAAAAAGAGAGGAATCCACAAAGTTTGTTGCAAATCAACATGTCACTTTTAATCTACCGCAAAATATTTTATGCCTGGAAGTCTTCAGCCTTTGTCATAAAAGGGAAAATAAGTTACTTGTACAAAAACAATCACACCATAGAAAGATTAAGTCAAGTGATGTGAGAAAGAGGATATCCCGACTTAGATGAAGGGGAGCAAAGAATGTCACTGTAAAGGAAAGATGTGTATCTTCGTACCGTGTTAGCCAGTAGATAGAAAAATATTTAGACTTGAGAGTCCTCAGTGGTTGATACCTTTTAATGGCTAACTGAAAAGATGGTAACAAATTGCAAGCTTTCGAGACTACGCAGGTCTCTTCATCAGGCAAAGACTAAAACAAAAACTGAAGAATCACATATTTATACACAAGAGGACACAGAAATAATGCAATAGGTAAGACATGTGACGTGAAGCAGAACTGTCATTATGGCTGAGGGATGAACATAAATATGACTAGTTCATAGATAAGGAGTGAAAGTTTTATTACCCTCTGATTGGGGTCTGGTATTGTGTTGTGATGACCCTAAAAGGTCAGGGAAGCAGATTCCTTAATTGTTGTACAAAGACATAAAACTCTGGGATATATTCATCCCAGCACTAAGAGTGTCAAAGGTCATCATAAGTTTATATTCCCCGACTTTTCTATCCTTCTCAGATTTGAAGTTAGATTTTAATACCAGTAATTCCATATCCGTCATGCTATGACCGGGCATACAAAAGTGTTTTGCCACAGGTAAATCCATTCTCCTTTCTCTTATTGTGTGGCGATGAGAATTCATCCTTGTTCTCAGTTTTTGCCGGTCTCCCCCACATACAGACCCCCAGTTGGACATTTAGTACATATAATTAGGTACACCACATTAGATGTGATGCAGCTGAAAGTACCTGGTATCTTGTAGTCCTGATGGGAGTTGGGGATCTTTATCCTGTCCGTGGTCCTTATAGATGTACAGGTTTTGCATTTCTTTTGTTTGCAAGGAAAGGTACCTGCAGCTGTTGGGGAGGACAGGGAGCTTCTGACAATGATGCTTCTTAGATTTGGGGGCTGCCTAAAGCATAGTAGTGGGGGGTCTGGAAATATGGATTGTAATCGGGCATCTTTTTGTAGTAAAGGTTGTAGTTTCCGTGCAGCTCCCTTAGCATCTCCAGACTTGGATTGTAGGTGACCACTAGAGGCACCCGGTTATTTTCTTCTTTAGCTTTGTAATGTAGCAGGTGATTCCTTGATATTCTGGTGGCTCTTGTAATTTACAAGAGCCACCAGAATATCAAGGAATCACCTGCTACACCTTCTTTAGCTTTGTAATGTAGCAGGTGATTCCTTGATATTCTGGTGGCTCTTGTAATTTACAAGAGCCACCAGAATATCAAGGAATCACCTGCTACATTACAAAGCTAAAGAAGAAAATAACCGGGTGCCTCTAGTGGTCACCTACAATCCAAGTCTGGAGATGCTAAGGGGAGCTGCACGGAAACTACAACCTTTACTACAAAAAGATGCCCGATTACAATCCATATTTCCAGACCCCCCACTACTATGCTTTAGGCAGCCCCCAAATCTAAGAAGCATCATTGTCAGAAGCTCCCTGTCCTCCCCAACAGCTGCAGGTACCTTTCCTTGCAAACAAAAGAAATGCAAAACCTGTACATCTATAAGGACCACGGACAGGATAAAGATCCCCAACTCCCATCAGGACTACAAGATACCAGGTACTTTCAGCTGCATCACATCTAATGTGGTGTACCTAATTATATGTACTAAATGTCCAACTGGGGGTCTGTATGTGGGGGAGACCGGGCAAAAACTGAGAACAAGGATGAATTCTCATCGCCACACAATAAGAGAAAGGAGAATGGATTTACCTGTGGCAAAACACTTTTGTATGCCCGGTCATAGCATGACGGATATGGAATTACTGGTATTAAAATCTAACTTCAAATCTGAGAAGGATAGAAAAGTCTGGGAATATAAACTTATGATGACCTTTGACACTCTTAGTGCTGGGATGAATATATCCCAGAGTTTTATGTCTTTGTACAACAATTAAGGAATCTGCTTCCCTGACCTTTTAGGGTCATCACAACACAATACCAGACCCCAATCAGAGGGTAATAAAACTTTCACTCCTTATCTATGAACTAGTCATATTTATGTTCATCCCTCAGCCATAATGACAGTTCTGCTTCACGTCACATGTCTTACCTATTGCATTATTTCTGTGTCCTCTTGTGTATAAATATGTGATTCTTCAGTTTTTGTTTTAGTCTTTGCCTGATGAAGAGACCTGCGTAGTCTCGAAAGCTTGCAATTTGTTACCATCTTTTCAGTTAGCCATTAAAAGGTATCAACCACTGAGGACTCTCAAGTCTAAATATTTTTCTACTGTAAAGGAACTCATCTTGATGTTATACCATCTTGTGTTAATTGGGATTTTCGATGGCATTTTAGGTAAAATCTATCACTGTGATTCATTACAAGAAACCTGTCATATTCTACATACATGAAAAGAGAAGAAGAAGCTAAGCAGAACTAGGATTTTTTGGAAAAGACTCAGTATAAGTTGTTTTTTTATTAAAAGGAATCTATCAGTAGGATCAATCTACAGGTTAAAAACAGCACATGCTTTGTAAGTGCATTTATGCAAGTGTTTTTAGCCTGGCTTTAATAAATAAATACAATTTTAATTAAAAAAAATGACATGGAGTCTCCCCTATTTTTGATAACCAGTGAAGGTAAAGCAGACAGCTGTGGGCTGATATTATCAGGCTGGGAAGGTCTCTGGTTATTGGAACCTTACCAGCCTAAAATTACCAGCCCTCAGCTGCCCCAGATTTGGCTCATCACATTAGATGCTCCAATTCTGGCGCTTTGCCTGGCTCTTCCCTATTGCCCTGGTGCAGTGGCAATCATTGTCTGACATCAACCCCTGGGGTTAGTAATGGATAGGTGTCTATTAGACACATCCATTAGTAACCCAGTAATAAAAAATAAAAACACACACATAAAAAACACTTTATTCGAATAAAGACTCCCCCACGCTCTTCCTTGTTCACCAAATTATTAAAAAAAAGGAATTGCCTTCATAAGAAAATTAGCAAAATTAATATTAGCTGGTGACTCTTCGTTGTTTAAATAATAAAGAAAAGAAAACCCCATTGTTTTATGTTAGAAAAATGCTCGATATTTTTATGTGTGGTTCAGTATAAATGGATTTTTTATGAAAGGAAGACGGCAAATAAAAATGCTTTATCTTTTATGGTGAAATTGGAAACATTCTTAACTGTGAAGTCATAAAGAACGATCAATGACAAAGCGGGAAGAATATCATAGAATTGGAAGCTAATTAGTATATATGTATCGAATGAAGGGTTTCCAGAAGCCAAAAGCTTCATTTTATGCCTTGGCACTACAGCCTCATAAACAGAATATAATCTTCCCAATTACCTAATATTAGTTTAAAACGCTCTACACACTTCTAGAAATTGATTTTGATAGGCGCAAGCAATTTATCATGTCATTTCAATATGCTCAGGGATATTATATATTTTGGAAAGGTTTACTTAGGCTACTTTCACACATCAGGCTTTTTGAATCAGGCGCGATCCGGCTGTTTCTAAAAAAACGGATCCGGTACCGGATGCGTTTTTTTTAGCATTGACTTACATTAGCGCCGGATCGCGCCTGATGTCACTGCGTTGCATCCGTTTTTGCCGGATCCGTTTGGAAAATGTACATTCCGGCGGCCGGACAAGACGGTTTTTGTAAGGTTTTTTTTTTTTCCCGGAGGCGCCTGAATCAGCACTTCAGGCGGCCGGAAACAATGCAAACCTATGGAGCCGGACCAGATTTTTGACAAATCCGTCAGAAAACTGATCCGGAGTCCAAGGTCTCTCTCTCTCTCTCTCTCTCTCTCTCTCTCTCTCCTCTCTCTCCCTCTCTCCCCCTCTCCCTCTCTCTCCCCGGACATTCGTACCTGCATTTTCAGCATGGAAAAGCTTCTTTTTCCGGGTTCAAAAGGTCATGCCGGATCAGGCAAAAAACCTGATCAGTTTTTTAAAATCAGCGCCGGATCCGTCCTATCAGGCATAGGACGGATCATGCCTGATTCAAAAAGCCTGATGTGTGAAAGTAGCCTTAGGGTGAAATTGTATGAACAGAGACTTTCTCAAAATCTCCAATAAAACACATAAAAATCTATTTCAGTGGAGTTATTACGCCATTTCTACCTTTTATCACTACAATTTGAAATGTAAAATTGCAATTTCTGCATAAAAGTTCAGTTTATTTTACCATTCAGAATCATGACTTTCTCTTAGAAATATGATTTCACACGATGACCCCTATATTCATTTTTTTGTAATTTATATTGATTTAGTTACTTTTTTTTACATTTTTTACTTAAAGAAACTCAATGAAAAATAAAAATGTAAGTTAACATTTCTGTTTTAACTTCATATCATTGTTTCATAGTTTTAAGGCTGAAAGAAGACACAAGTCCATCAAATTCAACCTATAATATAACCAAACATGTTGATCCAGTGGAAGGCAAAAACCCCGTAAGGTAGATTCTGATTGCCCCATAATAGGAGAAAAATATTTTACTTTACTACAATATTATGTATGTAGAATATGTCCCTTCTTGTAGTTCCATTTTAGAATTTTTAGTAACTTATAGGCTGCGGTACTTACAGGTTGCCTAGTTATAGCTAACATTAGATGGATAATGGAAAAGGCCAATGAATAAAACAAGAAGATCAATTCCTCAACTGTGTTGATCACCAGAATACCATGAAGGATATGGGTCTGTTGAATCGATCAGTCTCATTAGGATCCTTTACATCGATCAAGAAAGGAATACAGCGACACGCATGGTTCAAAGTAGAGGGAGACATCAGACAAGGCTGCATTCTGTCACCATTTCTCTTCTATTTACATGTAGAAGCTATT
Source organism: Oophaga sylvatica (assembly GCA_033576555.1). Lineage (NCBI taxonomy): Eukaryota > Metazoa > Chordata > Amphibia > Anura > Dendrobatidae > Oophaga > Oophaga sylvatica. The sequence continues at coordinate 576,810,782 of JARQOD010000003.1, read as the reverse complement.
TTCAGGAAGGCTGGACTTGCCGAAAAAAAAATAAAAAATCAAAATTGTTGGACGAATCATCAACAATGTTAAATGTGCAGATGATACAACATTGATAGCAACAAGCGTAGATTAAATGAAGGACTTGTTACAGAGTGTAAAGACCGAAAGCTCGAACAAGGGACTGCTACTCAACACAAAAAAGACAAAGATATTGAATACTGCCAGATCCTACCAGGACACATTTGAGATGGATGATGATTAGTGATGAGCGAGTATACTCGTTGTCGGGTGTATTTCGGTGTGCTCAGAGATTTCGTTTTTGTCGCTGCAGCTACATGATTTGCGGCTGCTAGACAGCCTGAATACATGTGAGGATTGCCTGTTTGTTAGGGAATCCAAGCATGTATTCAGGCTGTCTAGCAGTCACAAATCATGCAGCTGTTGCGACCAATACGAAATCTCTAAGCACGCCGAAATACTCGGACACCAGAGCATGCTCGGGAAAACTCAAGCAACGAGTACACTCGCTCATCACTAATGGTGATGACCAGGCAGTTGTAAAGGACTTCAACCTATTCAGATTGAAGATTAGTCAATGTGCAGTGACAGCACTGGGAGTCAATAGGAGAATAGCTATGGGCAAATCAACAATGAAGTCACTGGACAATGTCTTCAAATCAAGTAACATTTCACCGGTGACGAAGACGCGTCTAATAAATTATCTGGTCTTTTCAGAGGTAACATAAGGAAGAAACACCTGGACCATAAAGTAACAAGGCAGAAGAAGAATTGAAGCCTTTGAAATTTGGTGCTGGAGAAGGATGTTATAAATACCATAGGTGGCAAGAAGAACAAATAAATCAGTTTTGAAACAAATCAAGCCAGACATGTCACTCGAGGCAAGTAGAGATGGGCAAACTCGAACAGTAAAGTTTAGGATCCGTACCGAACATCTACTGTTCGGGCACAGACCCATACATGGACTTCACCAAGAAGTCCGTTTTACTGTTTGAGTTTGGCACCCTGAATACCAGGTGTTTCTCACGCTGTCATCTGCATGACAGCATAATAAACACCGGAGGCTCTGATCAGCAGTAAGATCATTACCACAGTCAGAATGCTGTGGCTCCCACGCTGTCAGATGACAGCGTGAGCCCGCAGCTGTGACTGGAGGTATAAAGCTTACCTTGGGTCACTGGCGTCAGCTGATGGGACTACTACTCCACTCAGCCTACTCCTGCTGCAACTAATAACTGTGAGACCATGCGGTGGCTGATGGAATCATTCATCAGCCGGCAACAGTGCTATTAATAAATATTTTAAAAAAAAAAACAGAGTGGCTCTCACTGTATTATTGATAACCAGCCATACAAAACCCTCAGCTCTAAGCTTTAACAAGGCTGGTAATAAAGAATAGAGAGGTCCCAACGCCGTTTTTTTTTAATTATTTAAATAAATAATTTAAAAAAAACGGCGTGAGGTCCCCCCATTTTGACCACCAGACAAGCTAAAGCAGACAGCTGGGGGCTGGAATTCTCAGGCTGATAAGGTACTATGGATATTGGCACACCACAGCCTAAAAATAGCAGTCCTCAGCCTCCCCAGAAAAGGAGCAACAATGCAACTGAATGAGTGCCTAAACGCAAAGTGAAAGCACCCTTAGAAGCAAGCCATAGTACCTTGGACCAAGTATTTTGATACAGTGCAAATAACGTAATCTCTGACTAGGATATGCAAGCATAGGAAATGACCAATATCCCAAATGCAGAAAGGTAAAACATAGGGCTCACCTTAAATTATTGTTGATGACACATTGGGAACACTACCCAGGTTTATTTTATATGTTTTAATAACATATATAATCCCACATATTTATATTTAGAAAAACCCAGATGGGTTATACTGTGATACCTCATCTGGCTATATTAAACCAGCTCAAAAAAGTATGGAGAACAGGAGAAAAAAGAGCTATAAGGCATTTATATTTAATCATAAAAATAGAACATTTTTATTAGTAACAACATTAATATCAATAATAGTACAGTACATCAGGTGACAATTGCAAACATGAACCACCTCACATAATACTCAATTGCCTCAGGAAGTTGAACACTTATATATCTATAGAGTCAAACTGCCATATCCATAGAGGTTACTCTATGGATAATACATGTGTATTGGATCAGCAGACTCACATAAAAAGACTGCAAGACTTGTCACCTGATGTACTGTACTATTATTGATATTAATGTTGTTACTAATAAAAATTTTCTATTTTTATGATTAAATATAAATGCCTTATAGCTCTTTTTTCTCCTGTTCTCCATACTTTTTGAGCAGGTTTAATATAGCCAGATGAGGTATCACAGTATAACCCATCTGGGTTTTTCTAAATATAAATTATTTTTATGATTAAATATAAATGCCTTATAGCTCTTTTTTCTCCTGTTCTCCTTATTTTATATGTTTGTCTACATGCATGACCTTCTTAAAAATTTTTTGTAAAAGTTAAGTTTTAGACTTCTTACAATCTCTGAATTGGGTAAGGAAAAGCATAATTATGATTCTGTATATTTATTTATAGCTGAGGAGCTTGTATTAACCCCTTTCCGACATCGGGCATACATTTATGCTGATGTCGGAGTCCCACCCTTTGATGTGGGCTCCGGCGGTGAGCCCACATCTTTCCCAGGAATGTGAGCTGTTTTGCCCAGAATAGCCACCAGTGGAATCGCGATTGATCCGCGGCTATTAACCCGTTAAATGCCGCTGTCAAACGCTTACAGCTGCATTTAATAAGCGCTTCCGGCAATCGTTCTGGAAATCCACCCTCCGTGAGCCCTGTCACGTGATCGCGGGTCACCGGTGTGTTGGCATGAAAACTGGAGGTCTTCTGGAGACCTCTATGGTTATCACTTCCGGCTTGGAGTGAGCGCCACCCAGTGGTCGGCACTCATAGCAAGTGAATAATTCTACTACATAAAGGCGAACTGATCATCGCCTCTATGCAGCAGAGCCAATCGGGTTATGGCAGCTTATTGAAGCATGTCAAAAGTAAAAAAAAAAAGGTTTTTAAAAATATAAAAAAATATAAAAGTTCAAATCATCCTCCTTTCGCCCCATTCAAAATAAAGCAATAAAAAAAAATCAAACGTACACATATTTGGTATCGCCGCGTTCACAATCTGCCGATCCATCAATAAAAAATAAGGATTAACCTGATCGATAAACCACTTAGCGAGAAAAAAAGTAAAAACGCCACAATTACCGTGTATACTCATGTATAAGCCGAGATTTTCAGCCCATTTTTTAGGGCTGAAAGTCCCCCTCTTGGCTTATATGCGAGTCATATATGGGGGTTGGTGGGGTATGGGGGTGTCGGATCATACTCACCCTCCACCGGCGCGTCTCTGCAGCCCCCCTGCTTCTCCCACGATCTCTGGCTCCTTCCTGCAGCGGTCACATGTTACCGCTCATTAAAGTGATGAATATGCACATATTCATGAATTTAATGAGTGGTACCACGTGACTGCTGTAGGACTGAAGAGCTGCGGAGACCGCCGGGAGAAGAGGAGAGGCTGCAGAGACGCGCCGGCGGAGGGGTGAGTATAGCGATATTTACCTGTCCTCTCTCCAACACTGCGCGCTGCTCCCTCGTCCGACTCCTCTGGCTGTGAATGTTCAGGCAGAGGGCGCGATGACGTTGTTAGTGTGCGTCGCGCCCCCTGCCTGATCATTCACTGCCGAGGACCCGGAAGAGGGAACAGTGCGCAGCGGTGGAGGGAGGACAGGTAAATATCTCAGGTGCCGGGGTCCTGAGCGAGCGGTGACACCTGCACCTGTCCCCCATAGCGCGCCGGTGTCCCCGCCTGCTCAGGACACCGGCATCTGGCCCCAAGCGACAAGAGGTATGTCATTTTTTTTGCAGCAGCAGCATAAGGGACATATACTATGGGTCATAATCTGTGGATCATATGGGGGCATAATCTGTGCAGCATATGGGGCATAATCTGTGCAGCATATGGGGGCATAATCTGGAGCATATGGGGGCATAATGTGTGGAGCATATGGGGCATAATCTGTGCAGCATATGGGGGCATAATCTGTGCAGCATATGGGGGCATAATCTGGAGCATATGGGGCATAATCTGGAGCATATGGGGACATAATCTGTGGAGCATATTGGGCATAATCTATGGAGCATATTGGGCATAATCTGGAGCATATGGGGCATAATCTGGAGCATATGGGGGCATAATCTGTGGAGCATATTGGGCATAATCTATGGAGCATATGGGGGCATAATCTGTGGAGCATATGGGGGCATAATCTGTGGAGCATATGGGGCATAATATGTGCAGCATATGGGGCATAATCTGTGGAGCATATGGGGGCATAATCTGTGGAGCATATGGGGGCATAATCTGCGGAGCATATGGGGACATAATCTGTGGAGCATATGGGGCATAATCTCTGGAGCATATTGGGCATAATCTGGAGCATATGGGGCATAATCTGGAGCATATGGAGGCATAATCTGTGGAGCATATTGGGCATAATCTGGAGCATATGGGGGCATAATCTGGAGCATATGGGGCATAATCTATGGAGCCTATTGGGCAAAATCTGTGGAGCATATGGGGGCATAATCTGTGGAGCATATTTGGCATAATCTGGAGCATATGGGGGCATAATCTGTGGAGCATATGGGGGCAGCATAATCTGTGGAGCATATGGGGGCATAATCTGTGCAGCATATGGGGGCATAATCTGTGGAGCATATGGGGGCATAATTTGTGCAGTTTATGGGGGCCTAATCTGTGGAGCATCATATGGGGGCATAATCATTTTTCACCCTAGGCTTATACGCGAGTCAATAAGTTTTCCCTTTTTTTGTGGCAAAATTAGGGGGGTCGGCTTATAACGGGTCGGCTTATACATGAGTATATATGGTACTTTTTTTGTTGCCGTAACATTGCCTTAAAATGCAATAACGGGTGATCAAAAGATCTTATCTGCACCAAAATAGAATCATTACAACGTCAGCTCGGCACACAAAAAATAAATCCTCATCCAACCCGAGATCACGATAAATGGAGGCGCTATGGGTATCAGAAAATGGCACAATTTTTTTTTTTTTTTTAAACAAAGTTTGGAATTTTTCTTCACCACTTAGATAAAAAAGAATCTAGACACATTTGGTGTCTGTGAATTGGTAATGACCTGGAGAATCATAATGGCAGGTCAGATTTAGCATTTAGTGAACCTAGTAAAAATCCAAACAAAAAACCAGTGTGTGATGGAACTTTTTTGCAATTTCACCGCACTTGGATTTTTTTCCCATTTTCTAGTACACGACATGTTAAAACCAATGGAGTCACTGAAAAGTACAACTTGTCCTGCAAAAAACAAGCCCTCAGATGGCCATATTGAGGGAAAAATAAAAAAGTTATGGCTCTGGGAAGAAGGGGAGCGAAAAAAAAAACGCAAAACAAAAAACCTAAGGGGGTTAAGGGGTTAAGGAATAGAAAACGTTTGGGCTAGAATGTCTGTAAAATGATCTTTAATAATAACATTAAAGAATAATGTAAATTAATAAATTTGTTATTTTAAGCTAAATAGTAATAAAATATACAATAGTTGGTATTCTAAAGAGACATACATATTTATTTTCCAACTGTGTGACTGCATAGTTTATGTTAATTAAAAATATTAAATCAAGTGCATGCAAAGATTGTATAAAGGTCAAGAAAAATCCTAAAAATTACGATATGATGGCCCCCGATTGATGATTGTCTTTGAGCCTTTTTCTGTAGTAAAAATGGTTCATCATTTCATTTGTGCCTTTTTTTACAGTTAACCTTAATTGTTTTTGTCTGTTTTTTTTTTACTTTGACAACATGAGTACCGTTTTCCCTAGCCCAAATCAGCATTTTGTGACTTTTTGAAATGTTGTAAGATATTTTTATGCAATAAGCCTAGTATAAAATCTGTTTGAGGCCATGATCACACGATCAGTATTTGGTCAGGATTTTACATCAGTATTTGTAAGCCAAAATCAGTACTGGAACAATCAGAGGAAAAGTATAACAGAAACACGTCACCACTTCTGCATTTATCACCCACTCCTTGTTTTGGCTTACAAATACTGATGTAAAATACTGACCAAATAGTGAACGTGTGAACGAGGTGTAAGGCCCCTTCACACGTACGTACAATATTGTAACTGGAAAAAAACAGTACCGGTATGAAAAGTGTTCCATCAGGGAGCCATCAGTGTGCCATCCATGTGCCATCCGTTTTTTTCCGGTACGGCTTAAGAAAAATCAATTCCAAAGCGTCAATGTTAAACACGTACAGCACACGGACGGCACACGGATCACACACTGATGCCATTCGTGTGCTGTACGTGTTTTTAACAGACCCATAGACATGTATTGCCTCTTTTCATCCATGCTGCTGGTAAAAAACGGACATGTCTCCTTGTGGTTTGCATGGACACATGGTCCATGTAGACACGCGGACATGTATGCTGCACCATAGATTATAATGGGAATATATGGCATCCGTGAAAAAAAAAAGATGCCCCTCGTACTGCAAACTAAGGACATGTGAAGGGGGCATAATATTGTTTTGCACAGTTGAAGACTAATGTGCAACATTTTAAAGACTTTTGTGACTTTTTGCTCCAAAAAGGCTAAAAAAGGTAAAAGACAAGAAAAAGAACATCTTTGAAAACTCTTGAACCTGCATGAACCATTTTGAAAAATTTGTTCCTACAAAATAGTAATGACGCATTGACGACCACAAGATAAAAAAAAGAAAAGCCACTTAAAAATCCCCCACAAATGATGGCATAAAATAAGTAGGACTGTTCCATCTTTTCAAAACCAGGGAATAATGTTCTAAGCAGTGCGATTTATCCGATGTAACATTTCTCTGCAGACTATGTTTCCATCATTAAGGCTTCAATGATAATTAAACTAATTACACAAATGAAGGGAGCTAGAGAACAAAGCTCATCGCAATTTCCTTTCATATTACTGGGAAAGAAAAAGTGAATTTTTATTAAAATGATTACAAAAGAGGGAATTAAAATAAACTAATATTCTATTAGCAATAATGATTGCCAAGACTTGGATGATAAGCAAAATGCGCAAAACATAAACACGGCATAGTTACGTTTTATAGCCATGTCTCTATGGGGCACGTAATTAGGGAATGGATTAGTGCATTAAATGGAAGAAGAAAAAAAAACACTTAATGACATTTTTATGGAGTCATTTACAGTAATCCAAGTATATAAGGAGACTAATGGAAATATATGTGTTCCCTTCTCATAGTATCTGGCAAGCTTAAATATAACCATTGGAGAGGCCAATAGATTAAATGTATAGTGGCTCTTTAAGGGTCATTTGACCAACATCTAAAATGAGGTTATATTGTGCTCGTCCAATTTCAAAAGGTTAATCTATCAGAGGAACAAGACTAGTAAAGGTTAAGTCCACCGGGAAAAATGTGGAAGGATGGTCGCAAAATGTCAGGATCAGTCAATAGCCTAGGTGAACTTTGGCACGCTGCAATGCATGTCGTATTATCGAGATATTCATGGGAAGAATTCATTTATTGGAAAGTACAATACTTTATGTTTTTGCAGAAAAAGACTGAATCCTTTTATAAAGTATAGTGGATGCAGGCCTGCTATTAAAAATCACTAACATGTTTCTTTCAAATTATTATTATTATTCATTTTTATAGTGCCATTTATTCCATGGCGCTTTACATGTGAAAAAGGGGCATACAAAGACAAGTACAATAAACATGAGAAGTACAAGGCACACACAAGCACAAAAGGAGAGAGGACCCTGCCCGCGAGGCCTCACAGTCTACAGTCAAATAAAAATCAACAACTTTACTTCCAACTCCTATTATTCAAGGAAATGTTGTACATATCCAATCTGTGGGCAGCATGTCACAGAGCAGGAGGAGCTGAGCGGATTCATATATAAGTATGTAGGAAAACTTGGAAAAAAAATCACTACATGAGCTTATACTCTTTAGTAAGGAAATAAGTAAATCATAACAGTACATGTAAATAACACTATTTAATTAAAAAAATATATAAAAAAATATAAAATCCATCCCAATGTGACAAGGTAAATCAAATTGGGACTGTCCTATTCGATCTCTATTATTAAAATCCTACCTTGTATCCAGTGCCGAACTGGGTTGGCAGGGGCCCTCCAGTGAGATTGATTCTTGGGGCCCACTGTTTAGCTATATATAAAATAACCGGACCCTAAAACACAAATTTACTTTTGCTTCTATGTAATATTAATTTGGGTAGCTTGTTGAACAAATGATTAGATAATACCTTTTTTACACAAATTGTGAATCATGTGCAAGATCACTGCTCTTTAGCACTCTTTCACAGGGCCTACCGAGGATTTCCCAGTTCTCCTGTGGGCCAGTCCAAGCCTGCTTGTATCAGCCGACCACAATATAGATAAGGGCAGAGCAAGATACAGGTCCAACTGCTCAGACACCTGACTATGGGAAGCTACATACGTAGATGTAATGCTTAGTTCAAAAAGGGGAAGCCATGACTGTTATGATCTGCTACAAGCACTAAGGAAAGGTGGGAATTCTGTCCCTACAATAGGACTGAGCTGGATACCTACGATGTAACGGGGAACCTGATCCTGAGACCAGACCCGCTAAAGTCCTCAGCTAGTCTGAACGAAGACCTATAGTTGCGAGGGAGGAATCCCTACAAGATCTAGGGACTGGGTGAAAAGGTGGACACCTCCTAACATAAATTGTAGCAGGGAAAAATAAAACAGAAAACAAATACTAAGAGATCCTAAGATCAAGCAAAACTGACAGAGTAAGGCACCTAAGCACCCGGCTAGCTTAAGAGTAGATAATACAATGAAGTCCAGCAAAGCCAGAAGGGCGGAGCCAGACTAAATAGGGAAAAAAGGTCATGTGACAGCAAACTGAAACAAAATCTGACAAGAGGGTTATAACAATGCCTCTGTTTGTACAGAGTACAATAAACTATTGCAAAACCAAAAAAATGAGCCAGAAATCTAGTGACTGGGTACACCTTGTTGCAGTGCAATCGCTTATTTTGATCAAAATAGTGTAGCTTATATTATTTACAATTACTATTAATTTATTTACTTACTATAGGGTATATGCTCATTTTGTGTTTTTTATTGTGTTTTGTCTGTATATTTAAGTGATTACCTCTTCCTGCTCAACAAGTTATCTATTTGTTGCCCCACGCCTTCTTCTTGGTTTACAGATAAAGCTATCACGCTGTATAACAGTTATAGATAATGTCAGTAATCTATATCAAGTGGGACAACATTCTATATAACATATAAATAGGTTATATCAACATGAACATATAGTATTTGATAACATAGTATTACCTGACATAATATCCGAAGTACTGAGGATCTATACTGGATCTGTTTCACGCTGTCTCAGGCTAGAGGTGGACCGGGGTCTATACTGACCCTAAACTGGGGTCCTGACTAGTCCCTCTACCTGGAGGTACTGTTAATGGTACAGAGGTCCAGGCTGCCAGCGTAACCCTATCTCCTATAAGTCCCTGCCACTGTAATCTAGTCCTTAGAAGGACACTGATTACCACCACAGGGATATGGGCAGGTCACCGCTTAATAAACAGTAAAGACAAACGAGACAGACAGGGGATAAAGTAAATACTGTCTTGCATACAACACTTAAACACAGAGGGAACACAAAAGGTCTAGGAGATAAACTATAAGCGAGGAGAGGAGAAACCACAAAGGAGCTCTTAGCTTAAGTCTTCTCAGAACCGATCCTATCTGCTGGTCTGTATGAATGCTTTCACCGGCATCTCCCAAGCAGACTGGCAGGTATATAAAGGAAGCTAATTAGTGCATAATCAAACTGCAGCCGGGCGAGGCTGGACCTAGTCTTAGCACAGAGCTAGGTAGAATTAACTCCCTCACTGCCAAACACAAAGAAACAGCAACTCAGCTGCGAGAAGTCAGAATGTGTAATCGCGACGATCTTCGTGGCGATACACCCATGACAGTACCCCCCCTTCTACGAGGGGCCTCCGGACCCTCAGGGCCAGGTTTGCCGGGTGAGTTGTGTGGAAGGTCCGAACCAATCGATCTGCGTTAATATCAGACGCAGGAACCCACGTCCTCTCCTCAGGACCATACCCCTTCCAATGAACCAAGTACTGAAGGGACCGGCGATTCCGACGTGAGTCAATGATCTTCGACACCTGAAATTCCAAGTTACCATTGACCACCACTGGAGGAGGAGGTAGAGGTGACGGTATAACTGGCGCCACGTACCTCTTAAGCAACGATTTGTGGAAAAACATTGTGGATTTTAAACGTAGGAGGGAGGTCCAGACGAAATGCCACAGGATTAATTATAGAACTGATCCTGTACGGCCCGATGAACCTGGGACCCAGTTTCCAGGAGGGAACCTTGAGTTTAATATTCTTGGTAGACAACCATACCAGATCGTTCACACTAAGGTCCGGACCAGACACTCTCCTCCTATCAGCCATAGTTTGTAACGGTTCCCCATAGCACTCAGATTATTCAGCACTCCTCTCCACACTGAAGCAAGTGACGACGAGAATCGTTCCTCCTCAGGAACCCCAGAAGGGCCCCCCCCATTGAAAGTACAAAACTGGGGATGAAAACCATATGCCCCAAAAAACGGGGACTTACCAGTGGACTCGCTCCGCCTATTGTTAAGAGCGAACTCTGCCAGCGGCAAGAAAGAAGACCAGTCCTCCTGGTTCTCTGAGACAAAACACCGAAGATATGTCTCTAGGCTCTGATTCAGACGCTCTGTCTGACCATTGGTCTGCGGATGAAAAGCCGAGGAAAATGACAATTGCATCCCCCGACGTGAACAAAATGCCCTCCAGAATTTGGACACAAACTGAGACCCCCTATCTGACACCACATCAGAAGGCAACCCGTGAAGTCTCACAATCTCCCCAATGAACACCTGCGCCAGAGTTTTAGCATTAGGAAGAGCAGGAAGAGCAATGAAATGTGCCATCTTACTGAACCTGTCAACTACAACTAGTATGACAGTTTTCCCTGACGACGGAGGGAGGTCCGTAATGAAGTCCATAGACAGATGAGTCCATGGACGCTCCGGAATTTTCAAAGGTAAGAGGGTCCCAGACGGACGGGTATGTGGGGTCTTAGAGCGAGCAGAAACCCCACAGGACGCGACAAAAGTTACTACCTCTTTATTTAAGTTAGGCCACCAAAACCGGCGAGAAAGGAGATCCACAGTTGCTTTACTCCCTGGGTGTCCTGCCAAAGCAGAATTATGATGTGCCTCGATAACTTTTTGTCTTAACTGATCTGGAACAAACAGTTTCCCTGGAGGTCCTACAGGGGCGTCCCCCTGAGCCTCCAATACCTCCTCCTCAAGCTCAGAGCATACAGCCGACACCACAACTCCCTCCTGAAGGATAGGAACCGGTCATCCGTCTTCCCGGCCCCTGGGAAACTACGAGATAAGGCATCAGCCTTAACATTTTTTGACCCAGGACGATATGTGACGACAAAATTAAACCTGGTAAAAAACAACGACCATCTAGCTTGTCTGGAATTCAGACGCTTTGCAGATTCTAAATACAGGAGGTTCTTGTGATCAGTAATGATGGTGACCGGGTGGACTGCCCCCTCCAAAAAGTGACGCCATTCCTCAAAAGCCAACTTAATGGCCAAGAGTTCCCTATTGCCGACATCATAATTCCTCTCGGCGGACGACAATTTTTTAGAGAAGAAAGCGCACGGATGCCATTTACTAGGGGACGGACCTTGGGATAATACCGCACCCACCCCTACGTCAGACGCGTCTACCTCCACAATGAACGGTTGTGATGTATCAGGTTGAATAAGTATGGGTGCCGAAGCAAAACATTTTTTCAAGGAGGAAAATGCTTGACAAGCTTTGTCAGACCACCTAGAAAAATCCGTCCCTTTTTTTGTCATGTCAGTGAGAGGTTTGACAACAGATGAGAAATTACGAATAAATTTCCGGTAGTAGTTAGCAAACCCCAGGAAACGTTGCAGTGCTTAAGATCCTCTGGCCGATCCCATTCAAGCACTGCTCTCACTTTCCCAGGGTCCATACGGAAACCGGAAGCTGACACCAGGAAACCCAAAAACTGAAGTTCCTGTACGGCGAATACACACTTTTCCCATTTGGCGTACAGTTTATTGTCTCGCAAGATCTGCAACACCTGTCTCACATGCTCCTGATGAGACACAAGATCTGGCAAGTAAATTAAGATGTCATCTAAATAAACGACCACAAACTGCCCCACAAGGTGGCGAAAGATGTCATTAACAAAATGTTGAAACACCGCCGGGGCAGTAGTCAGACCAAAAGACATGACAAGGTTCTCATAATGTCCCTCCGGAGTGTTAAACGCCGTCTTCCACTCATCCCCCTCCTTTATCCTAATCAGATTATATGCCCCCTGAGATCCAACTTAGAGAACCATTTGGCGCCCACAATCTGATTGAAGAGATCAGGAATAAGTGGGAGCGGATACGGATCTCGGACAGTAATCCGATTAAGCTCACGGAAATCCAAGCAAGGGCGTAGGCCTCCATCTTTTTTCTTCACAAAGAAGAACCCCGCGGCCACTGGGGAAGATGAAGGTCTAATATGCCCCTTGGCCAGACTTTCCGAAATATAATCCTTCATAGCCTGCCTCTCAGGACCAGAAAGGTTATATAACCTAGATTTAGGTAACTTAGCATCAGGAAGCAATTTTATTGAACAGTCATACGCGCGATGAGGAGGTAATTCTTGACACCCCTCCTCAGAGAACACATCCTCAAAGTCCTCCAGAAAAGGAGGCAAAGTTCTAGGCACGACCGCACTGATGACCGTGTTCATGCAGTTACTCTTGCAAAATTCACTCCACTGGCTTATCTCTCTGGATTGCCAATTAATCACTGGGTTATGTTTAGCCAACCAAGGAAGTCCCAACACAATAGGAGTAGGAAGACCCTCCAACACATAAGACAATCGTTCTTTATGTAATGCCCCTACTCGAAGGTCTATGTTATAACAGCTTGTACAAAGCTACCTTGACCGAGAGGCCTGGCGTCAATAGAGAAAATAGGGATCGGTTTGGCCAATACACTCAGTTGCATACCTTGCACCTGGGCAAACCGAGCGTCCACCAGATTAGCCCCGGACCCACTATCAAGAAGAACAGAAATCCTCTCAGCTCTCGTACCTACCACCACCTCCGCTGGTACGAGAAACTGAGACGGACCTGGGGACGAAATACATACTCCCAGGTTGTCGTCCACCACACAACCTGGGATTAACAGTTTTCCGGCGACTTCTTGCTCAGCGAGGCACGGGATGGACACCCCTCAACAAAATGCCCCTCTTTCCCGCAGAAGAAACACTTTCTTGTCTTGCGGCGCACCGCCGATCCCCTCCCTCGAAAAGATGTCCCTCCCAACTGCATAGGTTCCTCAGAACAGACCAGGGGAACCTCAATATAAGGGACTTTAGTAGTGGGTGGAGTCATAACAGGGGGCAGAGTTACCTCGCACCTCTCCCGAAGCCGTCTATCAATGCGAATAGCAAGGGCCATAGAGGCCTCCAGAGACGGGGGAGAATCATACTGAGCCAACACGTCTTTTAATTTGTCAGATAACCCTTGACAAAACTGACTCCTAAGAGCTGGGTCATTCCACTGAGTATCTGTGGCCCATCTACGGAACTCAGAAGAAAACTCCTCCGCCGGACGATCTCCCTGCTGTATCTTACGTAACTTCGTTTCAGCAAGGGAGACCCGATCCGGGTCATCATATACCAGTCCCAGGGCAGTAAAAAATCGATCTACTGACTGAAGAGCCGGGGAGCCTGGAGGAAGAGAGAACGCCCAGGATTGAGGGTCCCCTTGTAAGAGCGAGATGACAATTCCCACCCTCTGCTCTTCACTCCCCGATGACCGAGGCGTAGCCGAAAATATAACTTACATGCCTCCCGGAAGGTAAAAAATTTGTCCCTCCCACCAGTGAACCTGTCCGGGAGAGCAACTTTAGGTTCAGATCCGGATTGCTCCGGGGGGAACAAAACCTTGGACTTAATGTCCGTCAGCTCCATGGACAAACTCTGCAACTGCAGGGCAAGCTGGGCTACTGGATCCATGGTAGCTGGGGAGATTCTTTTTAGTATGGCCGGTGAAAATATCACGCTGTATAACAGTTATAGATAATGTCAGTAATCTATATCAAGTGGGACAACATTCTATATAACATATAAATAGGTTATATCAACATGAACATATAGTATTTGATAACATAGTATTACCTGACATAATATCCGAAGTACTGAGGATCTATACTGGATCTGTTTCACGCTGTCTCAGGCTAGAGGTGGACCGGGGTCTATACTGACCCTAAACTGGGGTCCTGACTAGTCCCTCTACCTGGAGGTACTGTTAATGGTACAGAGGTCCAGGCCGCCAGCGTAACCCTATCTCCTATAAGTCCCTGACCACTGTAATCTAGTCCTTAGAAGGACACTGATTATCACCACAGGGATATGGGCAGGTCACCGCTTAATAAACAGTAAAGACAAACGAGACAGACAGGGGATAAAGTAAATACTGTCTTGCATACAACACTTAAACACAGAGGGAACACAAAAGGTCTAGGAGATAAACTATAAGCGAGGAGAGGAGAAACCACAAGAAGCTCTTAGCTTAAGTCTTCTCAGAACCGATCCTATCTGCTGGTCTGTATGAATGCTTTCACCGCATCTCCCAAGCAGACTGGCAGGTATATAAAGGAAGCTAATTAGTGCATAATCAAACTGCAGCCGGGCGAGACTGGACCTAGTCTTAGCACAGAGCTAGGTAGAATTAACTCCCTCACTGCCAAACACAAAGAAACAGCAACTCAGCTGCGAGAAGTCAGAATGTGTAATCGCGACGATCTTCGTGGCGAACACCCATGACAAAAGCATACAATAACTTGCCTTCATCTTACAAGTACTTACTAGGAACATATTACTTTCTTGCTACTTTGCTCCCTTGTGTTCTGCTTTTCATACTTAGTATGTTCCAATAAGAGGGCGTACAACAATTCTGTTGATGCAGTAGATTGTACAGCTCATCGTGTTGGTCTCATTAGTACTTGGAGCTACTTTCTGCCATGTGCTTATTATTCCTAGTGATGAGCGAATTTGTTCAGAAAACAATTGCCAAACATAAATTTGGCACAAATATGGCACATTTGGATTAGTGATCGGAAACACGAGCAAAATTTTATAAAATCAGAAAAAATTGGTAACATTTGGTAAAAGTGGGGGAAAATATTTGCGTTGCCACAAAAGTATTTTCAGCACTTTAGCAATGATAATGTTGGTACATCATGAGCGTTTAGAATGTGTTTGATGAGGGTAGGGGGTTTGCAGAGCTCAGAGGGGCGGCGTTCTTGAAAACACTCATTTTTTTCCCCCTATCTTCATGTGTGCACATTGCGGCTAGCCAATCAGGGCGCAGGAAACACCCACAGAAACACCCACAATGTCCTGACACAAAGGCTTGTGTCATTGGCTGCTGAAATCACATGTCCTTCTCCATATAAATAGGGGAATCCAGCGCAGGGAGACTGCTCCTGATGCTGGCACTGTTAGCAGCAAGATTTTAGCTAGTTAGCTAGGTGGTTGTATATCAGTCAGATAGTGCAGCTAGGTACTGTCCAGTGTGGCTATTAAATTTACATTCCAGCACTTTTTTTTGGTCATTACTGAGGTCCACAAAGCCAGCAGGGCATATGTCCTACAAGTGTGTTGTGCACTGCTTCTATTGTGCTCCATGCACAAGTATAGCATTCTAAATAATATTTTTTCACTAGCTAAATGTAAAACAGCCTGCTATATCTCACCTTGCTGTGGTGATATGAAACTGTCTGCAGACCTAAGGCACATTAAAAAAAATATATAATTTTTCAGTTGCAAAAAGTTAGACAACCCACCGTATCACACTTTGTCATTTGGTTGGGTTGAAATTGAGCTGTAGGATCCTGAGCCAGATGCCAAAAATAATTCTTCTGTTTCAAGTGTCATATAGTAATTTGTTTTTCAAATAGTTTGTAGCATCTAGTGTGTTATAGAGGCTTGATCCATAGGCCACCAAAATTCTTCTGTTCCTAGTGTCATACAATAGGGGATCTGACTTTCAAATAGTTTGCAGCATATAGTGTGTTATAGAGGCCTGATCCGTAGGCCACAAAAATATTCTTCTGTTTCTAGTGTCATACAGTAGGGGACATCTCACTTTCAAATAGTTTGAAGCATCTAAAGTGTTATACAGGCCTGATACAGATATCACAAAAAAATTTTCTGTTCCTAGTGTCATACAGAAGGGGACATCTCACATTCAAATAGTTTGTAGCATCTAGTGTGTTATAGAGGCCCGATCCATAGGCCACAAAAAATTATTCTGTTTCTAGTGTCATATAGTAGGGGACTTGACATTCAAATAGTTTGTAGCATCTAGTGTGCTTTAGAGGCCTGATACAGAGGCCACAAAACAATTCTTCTGTTCCTAGTATCATACAGTTTAGGTCCTTTCTTTCAAATAGTTTGTAGCATCTAGCTTGTTATAGAGGCCTGATACAGAGGCCACCAAAAAATTCTTCTGTTCCTAGTTTCATACATTAGGGGAATCTCACATTCAAATAGTTTGCAGTATCTAGTGTGTTATAGAAGCCTGATTCAGAGGCCAAAAAAATTCTTCTGTTCCTAGTGTCATACAATAGGGGACCTGACTTTCAAATAGTTTGTAGCATCTAGTGTGTTACAGAGGCCTTATCCAGAGGCCATCCAAATATTCTTGTGTAGGGGACATCTGACTTTCAAATTGTTTGTAGCATATCTTTGTCATACAGGCCTCATCCACACTCAAACTCAAAAATTCTTTTTTCTGTGAATAACACGACACAGCATGCCATATTTCAACTTGGAATTTACTGTCGCTGAAATTCAGCTGTTTGCAGAGGTGGTGCAGAGTTTAAAATCTAATTTTTTGTTGCTAATACTGTGCACACTATCTGAGCAACATGACTAGGAAGAAGCGAGGCCCTGGTGGGAGGGGAATTAGGCTTTGTGTTCAAGGTGTATGTGGGGTAGGTGGTAATGTTTGTGAAAGCACTAGTGAACCAATGTCACGTCCTATACAAAGACAACTGACAACTTTCATTACTGGACGGGCTACTCCACTACTTTTCTTTGGCAAACGCACAGCGATACGCCTTGATGATGGCCAGAAAGAGCATGTGCTCGAGTGGATGGCAAGCGCAGCTTCAAGTAGCCTCTCCTCTTCTTCCTCCATCTCAACATCACACCCAGTACAGTCCACAAAGGTGGCACAAAATTGCCCTTGCTTCCCCCCCATGTCTCAACCCTCCAACCGTACAACAGACTGTATGGAACCACAGATGGGTAAGTCTCAAGAGCTGTTCACATATTCTATACCATGGTCATCAGAAGTGTACTCAAAAGCTTCACAAGAGCAGGAAATCTGCACCGATGCCCAAATTTTTTTTAGCTTGGATCCGGGGCAGGACGAAGTAGGGTCCAAACAGCATCCTGACCCTCATCATCAGACATTAACCCCTGGGGGAAGTAATCCTAATGAAACTCAGATATCTGAGGCTCAGGTGGACTGTACTGTGCAGTCAGGGCAGGAAGAGGAGGAGGGTGACTCCAAGGGTGAGGAATGTGATAACACAGAGGATGATGATGATGAGGTGTTAGATCCCAGTTGGCATGAACATAGAGGCACACAGCTGAGTAGGTCATCTGAGGAGGAAGATGAGGAGGTTACGCTGCACCGTAAGTCACAGACACGTAGTGATGCAGCCACGACGAGCTATTCATCCTCAACCATAACTGTGGCTGTGACCAGCAGCATCTGTGGATCTGCAGCTCAGAGGGGTGACAAGGGTTGCCTAGCCTGGGCATTTTTTGCCACTGCAAAGGATGAGCCATCTCATGTAATCTGCCAACTTTGCAGAAAAAAACTTAGTCAAGATAAAAAGTGCAATAATTTGACTACTACATGTATGAACTTTCACATGCGCAATCAACATGCTTTACTGTAGGAATCCCTCTGCGCAAAAATGCGGACCTCAACAACCATCAACCTCCCCATCAATCGCACTGTTGCTTCTTCCTCCTCCTCTGTTACCGTGCCAACTATTGAGACGTAGGTCTTCATCTTCACAGCCTCTTGTTATTTACCTGCTCCAGTCACGCTGACTGAGAGCTCGATGTTAGCTGTAACAGAAGTGGAAATGCCTGCTGTTTTTGACCGATCTCAGAAAACGAGCACACCACAAGTTTCTCAATCCACCATAAGATCTATACCTGTACCTCCATCACAGTCCAGCAGTTTGTCCAGTTCACCATACTCTGCACTCTCTCAGCACTGCAGCCTGCCCATGGTACCGCAATTGTGGTCACATAAAAGATTGTTTCCTCCTATACATGAGAAAGTTAAAAGGTTGAACTACACCATCTCCAATCTGTTGGCCACAGAAATGCTGCCTTTCTGCCTGTTAGTTATAGACAGTTTCCGAAAGCTGATGGCTGTCGCAGTCCCTCAGTACCAATTGCCCAGTCGCCATTACTTTGACGTTCAGTTGAAAGCTGTAAATACTGGCCCAGGCCACGATACTTCATGCCTGGCTGATTGCTGCAGTGCCATGCCACAATTTGTACTATGGGTGAATTGAGGACACTTTCATGGTGTTTGTCCATCATTTTTTGGCAGCTTTTGGGGCCATTAGAAGGTGTTGTACATGCGTTTGTTTTTGCCTCCCATTGACTGTAATGGCGTTCGGCGAATATTCGAAGAATAACTCTGCGAATATTGAAAATTTGGCGATTGTAATCCAAACTGAACATTGAAATATTCGCTCATCTCTAGTATAAAGCACTAATATTAGTTAAGACCTTAGACTTGAATCACAACCTTCCATTGTGCTAATAAGAGGGGGTCAGAGTTGTTGGTCGATACACAGTACTTCCCTTTCAAGTCTGGTGTCACTGAACCTATTACATAGATTTGTTCTATCTGTATCATGTCATTTCTTGCCATTGATTATCACACCAGACCAATCTAAGTGTTTCTGGGATCAGTGGCGGTTTCTGCCAACATTTCTCCTCATTACTACAAGCCCTGGATGAGCTCAGTATCACGTAAGTGCCTCATGCACAGATTGATATTTTATTGCACTGACAGTCACTTATATTATCTTAAAAAAATTGGCATATTTCTTACTTTCTTCTAAAATGATTTATCATATGGTGAACATCCTTCTACAGTGGGTTCGGAAACTATTCACCCCATTTTTGCCTATAAACTGCGGCCACCGCCATCAGGGGCTTATCTACAGCATTCTGTAATGCTGTAAATAAGCCCCCGATGTCACCTGAAAGAGAAAAAAAACGAGTTAGATTATACTCACCCAGGGGCGTTCCGCTGTCCGGTTGGGTCTGGAGGGAGTCACGATCCGGTTCGGCGCCTCCCATCTTGTAGCGAAGCGGCCTCTTCTTTCCGTCCCGTCGCAGCTCCTGCGCAGGCGTACTGCTCTGCCCTGGTGAGGGCAGAGCAGAGTACTGCAGTGCGCAGGTTGCGGGAAAGGTCAGAGAGGTCCGGCTCCTGCACACTGTACTACTCTGCTCTGCCCTCACCAGGGCAGAGCAGTGTGCCTGCGCAGGAGCCGCGATGGAACGGAAAGAAGAGGCCGGCTTCGCTACAAGATGGGAGGCACCGAACCGGACCGCGACTCCCTCCGGACCCAACCGGACGGCGGACCGCCCCTGCGTGAGTATAATCTAACTCGTTTTTCTTCACTTTCAGGTGACATTGGGGGCTTATCTACAGCATTACGGAATGCTGTAGATAAGCTCCTGATGGCGGTGGCCGCAGCTTATAGGGCAAAAATGGTTGTGACAGATTCCCTTTAAATTTTTCACTCTTTGTTTCATTGCAGCCATTTGGTAAATGCTGTACATTAATGAGAAAAAAAATGATCTTTTTTGCAATTACTAAATGGCTGCAATGAAACAAAGAGTGAAAAATTTAAAGGGGTCTGAATACTTTCCGAACCCACTGTATGTTCGCCTTTTTAGCATTCATAGACCGTACACATCACCAGTGTTAGCTGTAAATCGTTGCTACTGTATTTCTATAGGGAAGAAGCTGCTCAGATTATTTGATTTCTTGGTAAACCGATTGATTTTGCATGCAGACATCCTAAGGAACTTTGATAAGAGAGAGCAAGCAATATTTATTTAGCTGTGTGGTTCAGCCTTCTCATCAATAAAAAATAACTGGTTAACTAGATGATCACAATTACCTGGTTCCATGCTTTATGTGTTTAATGTAACGCATTACAATTCAATAATAATAAAATATTAGAATTAGAGATAAGTGAATCCATTCATAATGAATTGAATTATTTACATATGTCCCAAAAGTTTCAGATTTGATTCACATTAAATTCAGTTTGCGAGAAGTTAAAGGGGCTGGACATTACTTGGACGCACTTCTTGCACTGGCACCATTCCAGCTATGTTTGCGACAGGTATCCTGTGGCTGTTGTAACATTGTTATGCTAAGTGAGTCATGCAGAAAATCAATGACCACAATTTAGCTGCTTCTCTCTCACTTCCGTCGAATAAATATCCAACAAGCATAAGAAGTGAGAGTGCAGTAGGACAATGTCAACCTCTGATCGGTTGCAGGACTCACGTGACATAAGAATGTCATGCCAGCACCTAGAATCCAGGTGTTGACATCATTGCAACGGTGCCATTGGGGGAGGTGAGAATCTGTTATATTTATTTTGCAATTAGGACTGCGCCATTTAAAAAGGGGTTGTTTAGGTAGTAGACAATCATTTAGAAAAAATGAATCTTATTACTTCTCCTGGGTTTTCCCAAAACCTCTCCCATTGCCATTCTGTTCTGCTCCAATGTCTTTTCACTTCTATCTTGTTCTCCTCCATTGTTGTTGTTCTTCACTAGGTGACACACTTCCATATGGGCTGTGATACATGTAAATGGCATGCCATATGTGAGCAAGTGGGATGTCAATTAATGCCAATGACATATAGCAGTCTCCACATGACATCATAAGGCCCAGTGCTAGAGACTAATAAACAGAAGATGATTAAAGGGAATCTGTCACCCCATTTTAGCCATATGAGATAAAGATATCATTCATTGCATAGTGCGTCCCATAACTAATCTATGGGTACCTATGATATATCCTGACACCCCAGTTTTCATGTAAAAATACCTTTGTAAAGTTTGTTTTCCAGTATGCAAATCCATGCGGTCCGGTCCGATGGGCAGCGTTTTTTTTCTTCCCCCCGTTCCTCGGCTTCTCTTACGTATGTTCGTCTGTGACTAGCACAGACCGCGTAGTGTTTCCATGCTTGCGCATGCGCAGTGTGCTTTGCCCAACAGTGGGCAAAGCATAAAATCATTAAAGCGCATGCGCAACTATTTTCCTTTACTTTCATTGCCCCGGAAGTCATCCAAGGCAAGCAGTATTTTCCGGGGCAATGAAAGTGAAGGAAAATAGTTGCGCATGCGCTGTAATGATTTTATGCTTTGCCCACTGTTGGGCAAAGCACACTGCTCATGCATGAGGGGATTTTGAAAAGCGCAAGCGCGGCAAGCCGACGGTAAAGAAAAAAAACTGCGCTGGGCAAGAATGGAGGCGGTGGGGGAATGCGCAGAAACGCCGCCCATCGGACCGGACCGCAGGGATTTGCATACTAGAAAACGAACTTTACAAAGGTATTTTTACATGAAAACTGGGGTGTCAGAAGATATCATAGGTACCCATAGATTAGTTATGGGACGCACTATCCAATGAATGATATCTTTATCTCATATGGCTAAAATGGGGTGACAGATTCCCTTTAAAGACTAGGGATGAGCGAACTCAAACAGTAAAGTTTGGGGTTTGTACTGGACACGTCCAGAGCTGCACTGCAAACAAAGACTTTTCCCGGAAGTCCAGGAGAAGTTCGTGTTATTGTTCAGAGTTTGGGTGCTTAATAAAACTTGTTAAAAGGCTGCAGTGCAGCCAATCAATAATCTTTTAATCATTTATTATTAAAAATAATCCCAGCAGTTCCGATATAATCCTCAGTGTTTGTTCTTGAGGCTGCATAGGTCACTCGTGGTCATGTCTCATGGGCAACATAGTACACAGAATACAGGCTTATAAAGTACATAGAGTATAATGCAGCCCCATAGAGTACATAGAGTATAACATAGCCCCATAGAGTACAATGCAGCCCCATACTGTACAGTGCAGACCCCATATAGTATAATGCAGCACCAATAGAGTATAACGCAACATCATATAGTATAATGCAGCCGCATAGAGTATAATGCTGCCTCATGGAGCATAATGCAGTCACATAGAGTACAGTGCAGCCCCATATAGTAAAATGTAGCCCCATATAGTATAATGCAACCCCATAGAGTATAATGCAACCCCATAGAGTATAATGCAGCCCTATAGTCCCCCAATATTATGGTCATCACAATGTAATCACCGATTAAAAAAAAAAAATGCAATACTCACCTCTCCCCATTCCCCGCAGCTCCGTTGTCTGCAGCGTGTCTCCTCAGCAATGTGGCGTGTAATGAAGTGACGTATTTGTGCCTGCTGCATCAAACGCAGAGTGTGAATGATGCCAGAGGGAGCGTCAGTTAATGATCTCTCCTCCATCATCATAATAGATGCCGATACAGTTGAACGCATGATGCAGGTGAGGAGGGCGAAGCTGGCATTGGCACCAGGTCCCCCTGATTCACGGGCCCCATAGCGGCTGGATGGTGTGCAGCTATTACTGGCTAGAGAGTGGGGGCCCTAGGTTAATGCCTATAATTCCTGCCAGTAATGCTGTCCCCACTTTCTACGACCAATTAACATCCATTTTACAGCACCAAAGTTGGAGTCCCCATTGACTTATATGGGGTACAGGTCCAGGGTCAAGTTTGGGTTAAGTTCTGGTACCCAAATCGAATTTGATACTAAAGTTCGGCCAAACCCGAAGATTGCGAACTTCCATGGGTTCGCTATAATAAAGACAGAAAAAATAAGAGAGATGACATTGGAGACGATCAGAGAACCGGTGACAGTCGGGGAGTTATATGGAAGCCACAGTAGAGGTATCAGAGTTTCTTTTAATTCCATCCTTGGAGATTTGACTCACACCAAATTTCCATGGCAAATTCAAGCAAGCAACTCTCTGGAATTTTAATTTTCATGAAAAGCTCACAAAATCTCTAATTAATAATAATAATAATAATAATAATTGCTCTTAGTTTGACAAACATTTCAAGAGGTTTACTAAGATAAATACACTAGAATCCAGGCTCACAGGCTTAATTTTTGCCAAAAAAATGGAATTTGTGCGAATCCATCAAAATAGCAGCAAGCCGTGCACCATTTGTTGAATTCATATAGGCTGGAAAGCTGTTGCAAAATAATGAAAAAAATCATGCTAATTTAGCCACTCACCAGTCACTGCAGTTCCCCACCAGTCCTCCATTGGCTTCCTAGACCCAAGAGCTGCTTAAATACCCATCTCTTTTTCACTTTTAGCACTTGTTACTCCTTCACACATCTCAAAACATCATGATAATAAGCAGTTACTTGGATGCAGTAACACAAATGCTACAGAACAAGGGTTAACTATTATTTAATTGTTCAACAGCAATGAACTCCTCACAGGGAAAAGGGGATGCTAAATTGAATTATATGACAATTGTTTAACTAGACAGTCTTTTGTTAACAGATTCACTTATCGTGGCTCTGCAGACCGTCACTCTGAAGATCCAGTGGGTAATAGAATGCCATTGGAGACGGTTAAAGCGTCTTCCGGCGTCCCCGCCCAACACATGGTCCTGCTTCTGGCGGCAGGGGGCGGTCTCTGGTTCTGTCCGCTGAGCCCCTAGTCCATTTAACTGCGGAACCGAAGTGTAGAGCTCTGCGCAAGGTTCCACATGGCTGGTGTCTCTCTGAGCAGCCGCCATCACTTTAATGGCTGCACTGCAAAACTCTGCTCGGCGTGCGCTTCTCTGTGTGCCAGCCGACACCTGGACGTCCATGCTGCGACGCTCTGCCTGACGCACGTTACCCAGTGCGCCCGCCGATATGAGTGAGTCTCTCACGCAGTCGCCCTGTCTCTGCACATTGTGGCCTATCTCTCTCCTCACTGCTGCTGTGATCCACACCTGCTCAGCGTTCTGGAGAGGAAGCCCATCTGAGTTCCCGCACGACCCCTTTTAACTTACTTCCCCTGGCCATGCCCCCTTCACCCAAGTTACCGGCTCGCTCTGTCTGGAATTTCATTCCCTCCAGCAACAAGAAGTTCGGCCCCAGCAGTTCCAGACCCGGCGCTTCAGCGACCCTTGCAGCCCGGTCCTCTCTTCTACAATGTACACTGCCCTGTGTGACTAAGTTGAGGCAATAAAAGGTCTGAGTGGAGAAAATGATTAAAAAGCGCCAATGAAGAGTGAATAGGAGATCATCAATAGATCAGAAGAGGGTCCTAGGAAGCCAGCAGAGATCCATCATAGAGCTACAGTAGTAGGGATAGGTGGGGGATTAGGTGAATATGTTTTTTTATTGTTTTAAAACCCCTTCTTGTCTCATCTATCTATTTTGCTTTGGAGTTTGAAGAAGTCAGAGCATGTTTAGCAGAATTTTTTGAAGCCAATCAGGGCTCATTTAATTTTCATCTAATATTTTTGACGCAAATCAAATTTCCCGGCCATTTTTGAGAGATTATCCTGATATGTAATTTTGGTAGATTTGCTCACCTCTAATATTTACAAAATAGATTACATTGATGAAGGGTTAGTAAGATTTTATTTAAAATTTTATCGTTTTAGAAAAAAAATCCATTTCAAAAATAACTTTTCATGACTTTTGTATGTGGCTTTTTCTAGTTTGCACATAAATGCCTCAAAAACTATATCCCCTGCCACCTAGTGATTTATGGCAGAGGTGTATAACCCTAATGGAAGTATTACTCTTATGGAAGAGCTGTCTGATGTACTCAGCGGAAAACATACAATGTGCACAGACCAGACCTAATCGCTTTAAAGACAGGCTCAACATTTGTGAACAACTGAAGTGTGATGACCCGGGGAAAGATAATAAAGGATCATCTAGCAGATTACATATTATGCATTACAAATAGTGCTATACATCTTACTATTTTATAAAGTACTTTTGAGTTAATAAGAAATGATGGATATTAATAGTACAGTGACAGTATAGGCCAGGTCTAGAGAGAATAAATTTGCACGAAGAGCAAATTGATTCAAAGAAATTAAATTCCTTACAAATTTAACACATATTTAATTTTGCTGGATTCTTTGTAGGCTGGGAGGCAAGCAAAAGAATGAGAAGAACATTGGACTGATCTTCCACTCTCTCCCTCTCACCTTATTCGGTCTTCTTCTCTTCAGTCTTCTTCACTCATTAGTGTGACACATACCCATATGCCATAAGTCCTAATCAGTGTCGGTGCACCTAAGAGTGGAGGCTGAGAGAAAAGGATGAGCTAGAAGGAAGGAGCCAGCAAAGAACCCACATGGGAAGCTGTAATGACTGGAGAGGTGAGGGGCAATGTGAATATGATACTTTATTTTTTAATTCTTCTGTTTGTTATGGTTCAGTATCTGGAGAGGTCTGTAAACCTTATAAAAGAGTCCAAATTGAAACCACAAAGAAGGAGAATGGGGCACTCACCACATTGCACATTTCAAAAGTTGCTTTATTGCGATTCCAAAACATAGAATGTGGAGACAAAGTTGCTGACCGCCGTTTCTAAATGGTTATGATTTGATCTTAACAAGATTTGTAAATACAATATTAGCATCTAAGATTTACTTATCTGAATTTTATCTAGCAGGTTTAGAGCGTGAACCTGTCAATAGATGCATGCTTCCTGAACTACAAGAAGCCTAAACTAGAGCCTGACTGCACACCTCCCCTTGAAAAATTGGTATGCGAAACGCACGTCGGGGCATCTGTGGTACTGTGGACAGGCATATCATCATGGGTATGTGTTTAAGCTTATATATCTGTTGAATTGTCTATGCATTTGCACTTTGTACTTTATGGTTTACTTCTGGACACTATAGTCTTTTCATTGCATATTTGATCTATTAGTGTTCACGTGAACCTCACAATATCCTATAACCTGTATATATTTCCTCTAGTCCACTGTGTGTACTTTACTTGGGTAAAACTCTTTTCCTCTTAATATGTCCTACTATGTGTTTATTACAACTTTGAGATTTTATGATAATTTTGTACTTTCTATAAAATTTGTTACACTTTTTGAAAATTCCTTTGTGAATGGTATGTTTGGATACTTTGTATCCATTTCTTAGGTGGCTGTATTTCACACACCCCTATTTATATGCATCTTGGGAGTCACTTCCATGGTGAGGGTTCCCACATATTTGCATTAATATGGTTTTGGACATTTTTGTAGTTACAACTGCAGCCAAGTATGTTTTACTAAGAAATGCTGGGGGAGAACCTAGAGAAAATCTAGTTTGAAAAGTCATCTGGAGACTATAAGAAGAGACAAGAGTAGTCTGATGCATTCCTGGACTGGCTATTCCCCGCCTTATTTCAGTTGATTGACAGGACCCTCCCTATAAACAAGACAGGGTGAAACTGGCTGAATGTCGTACCAAACCAGTGAGGTCTCCCCCTATAGACCCTGGCTTTTCAAACTATGTTTTCTCTAAAACACCACAGTGTTTCGAAATATAGCGTACCTGGTGGCAATCACGCAGCCAAGCCAGGACTCATGCTGCCGGTGGTTTGAGCAACATGAATTAAGTGACAGATTCTCTTTTTTTTGGAACAGATCTTTGCTTATGTCTTTCCAAAGTGTATGCCGCTTTTTGTAAACCAGGTAAATATAAATTCTCAAGGATGCATATCTGCGTTAATGAATACATCTTAGAACTTGACATACCATTCAGCAAATGTCAACAGATTGCGATCTTCTAGCACCAGCAGATTTGGCACCAGCAGAAAAGAAACAGTAAAGTAACAGAAACCTCAGGACAATCTTTTATTAGACGTTTACACATCAAATTACTTAATTACTATGCCGTAAAATGCATCTAAACTGTTTGTATCTAGAAAACAGCTGGGAATGTACAACGTTCGTACTGCAGGAAAGCATTGTGTGCTGCAGCCTGTACCACACATATGTCTCTTAACATAATGTGCCTGAAGATAACATTAAGATAATTGACTCCTATTATGTAAAACATTCAGGGCCATATTTAACATTCAATTAAATGGGCTGTAAGGTTTCTTACGGCACTATAAAGGCTCCTGGCTAAGCAATACTTTGCAAGTATGGTCGTCAACCTTTAACAGTACCATTGCGCTACTCCAAAAAAATGTTACGATAACTGAAATGCTAATGACGGCTCTTTAAGGGAAAAAAGAAATTATGGCATGAAAGATTACAGGAAGGTTCTATGTAGGGTCTATGTATTTTTTTATGTTGAGTTACAAAGTAAGCCAGAAATGAATTTGTAACATTCGTTGTTTCTTTGTAATCTGCTTGGCGCTTTTGGAATTTGATGGGAGGTTGCTCTAAGGCATGCGGAAATGATAGGGATCAAAGCATACATCTGTATAATGGAATCAGCTCCTTTAATGCAATCCACTGGCACTGTATTGACATTAAGCTCTTCATACAAAACCTCCAATAATAAGATTCATACATAACGTATAGAATAGTGGGAAGAGTGAAGTCAATTTATTTTATTATTTTTTTTTTTTACTAAGATGGAGAAAACCATTCTACACATTCTCTTTAAAATTTCACATTAATCTTTAGACCCATCAGATTTGCCCATTGGGGGCATTTGCAGCTACACAGACAATGAACAGAAAAAGAAGATGAATATATGCTGAGGATGCCGTCGGATGGAAATTCTTACAGTTATTTTTATGTTCCATTATGATAACTTTATGTAGCTTGAAGATAAAGCAATGTGGAGGATTACATTAATAACACAAAATCCATCATGCACTCCCGAAAATATGGATTGAATTTGCATTATTGAGAGAGGCAATCATAATGATGCTATGTATGTTACACTATAGAGAGAACTGAATGCTGGATGTGAAAGTTGAGCAGTGAGATATGAGTAATTATATCTGTGAATAAGAGGATTTTATGAACTGCCGCATTCGTGGGCATGCAGAGGAATTCATTAATGTAAGTGTAGCACACTACATCAGTGCCCATCCTCCTCCATCTACAGCACTATGGCTTTAGGATATATACAAAGAGAAAAACAACTTCTTAATCAACATTAATCAATATTTAAAGGGATTTTATGGAATTTAACATGTAACCCTACTGTAACAAGTAACCCTGAATGTAACATGTTTCCCTACTCAAGTCATGTAACATTCACTTGGTTAGTACCGCAGCCACCAAGACTCCAACCAATGAAATAATTGGGTTAATATGGCATGAGATGCAGTACCAGACACAAACAAAACAGATGCATGTAAAAGGGTCACGGCGCTCAACCAAGCACTTCTTCCATTTTAATTCTGATTGGTGTAGTAAGTGTATCTAGGCTTTCTGGCACCCGGGGCAAGAATTCGGTTCGGCGCCCCCCATAAGCACCCATGCGATTTGCACACTTAGTCATGTACCCACGAGCTGCTCTTCCTAATGCTCTCAATGTTCAGTGAAAAACTGAGAGAAGCAGGAAGAGAATCTAGTTGTTACAGGACCATAAGTATGAAAATCGCATATGAGTGAAGTGTCCATGTAATGACTGCTGGAACGAGCAGAGCTGAATCCTGACATTGCAGGCTTGCACACTTTTAGGATTCTCCCTTGCCTGTGGACTGTCATGTCAGCACAAGCATGTGATTTATATACTTCTGGCCACATTCTGACTAGACGTGCCCGGCCTCGCTCCGTTCATTTTCAGTGAGTGAGGCCACACATGTCTAGGCAGCATGTGACCACATGTATGTAAATCGTCAGCACGATAGAATCCTGACACTGTGCAGTGCGCACTGTCAGAATTCAGAAGTCTGCAGTCACATAGAATGACTGCAGACTCAGCACAAACCTGGACAACCCCTTTAATGCTCCTAACATAAATAAAAACATGAAAATAAGTCAGTTTCACAAATAATATTTATATCCAGGTACCTGATAGATGACGTCGCCTGCCAGGGCAGTGGGGATACTCGGTACCGGGCCGCTTCTTAAAGGGGCAGTGTTGTCACGGCAGCAGTGACCCGGTCTGTGGCCCTGGGCGTCCAATAAAAGGGGGGTGATCAAAAAGGGATAATAAAGTTTGTAATAAAGTGTTCGTGATGCCACCTGTGGTATTCAGCAATAAAGATGTTGGTCGATGCTGCAGATTCAGTCCACTGGGACAGTTCTTGATATAGCAGAGTTGGTTCAGCTCTCCACAGGCAGGGCAGTTAGGATAGTAAAGGGGATGTTGGTGGTGAGTGTGGTGCAGGGCAGGTGATGCAGGAATGATGCAGAAGACACAGCAGGGTGCAGTTTTCTTTATCTTTTACTGAGCAGTGCAGGTACAGTCCGGGCCTCAGGTTACAAATGGTTCTGGAGTCGGTCAGCCTGGAAGCAATTTGGTAATTTCCCTAGTCAGGTCGGTTGTGAGGCCTCCTTTCTAGTGCTCTTCTCTGAGGCACTTGCTTCTGTAAACTCTATTCAAGTCCCTCTTTCTGTCTGATGCTTAGGTAAAACTCCACTCAAATGATAGGCAGCTGGAGCCTGCTTTAGGAGTCGCTCCTGTCTGGCGTCTCCAGCTCACACGTGCTGCTGTGTCATTGAGTATCGGTTGGGGACAGAGGATCTGCAGTCTTCTGCCCTCCCGATTCTGCTGCCGGGGCTTTAGTACCCACACAGCCTCGGTCTCCGGTGCCCGGTCACTGACGCTCAAGCCAGGGCTGAGATCAGATGGAGCTCCTATCCCCAGCTCCTCTCCACACGTCCTCTCTCAATCTCATTCAGGCTCTAACTCCCTACTAACTTCCTCCCCCTGACAGAGAGAGCAGCTCCCCTGAAGTTGGATTTAGAGCTCCCCCTGCTGGCTTTGGAGCAGGAACTGTGTTGTATGCTGTAACTACCTGGTAAGTGAATTCCTTCTTTGTTTCCAGGCATGACATCACTCCTCCCTGGAGGGAGGCAAGGCCACTGTGGCAACCGGACTCCTGGGTGCCACATATATTTATAGGAAATAAAATTTAGTTTTTCTTTCATTTAGAATCCAACCTGTATCCATGCACTAATTTTCTTCAATAAAGAAGAATTTTCTACTTGATCACCAAGTGTCATCTTTTTCTCCTCTTCAGTTGGATTTTGTTCGTTATTAGTGCAGCACCTGTGATTGTGAAGCCTACAATCTGCTGGTTCGCTGAAAAGCTACTCAAGGTATGCAATACGTTGTTTGTTGCTGGTTCCCCGTACGTGTCAGCTGTCTTAAATTTAGAGCCTTCACATTGGTGCCAGGTCAGATTTCAACTAGTTCTTATAAGGGCAGAGTCAGACGGCGGTATAAATCGGAGTGAGATCAGAACACAGTGGACTGATCAGTGGCTCTCCTGACCATATACAGTACAGACCAAAAGTTTGGACACACCTTCTCATTTAAAATTTTTCTGTATTTTCATGACTATGAAAATTGTACATTCACACTGAAGGCATCAAAACTATGAATTAACACATGTGGAATTATATACTTAACAAAAAAGTGTGTAACAACTGAAATTATTTCTTATATTCTAGGTTCTTCAAAGTAGCCACCTTTTGCTTTGATGACTGCTTTGCACACTTTTGGCATTCTCTTGATGAGCTTCAAGAGGTAGTCACAGGAAAATGTCTTCCAACAATCTTGAAGGAGTTCCCAGAGATGCTTAGCACTTGTTGGCCCTTTTGCCTTCACTCTGCGGTCCAGCTCGCCCCAAACCATCTCGATTGGGTTCAGGTCTGGAGACTGTGGAGGCCAGGTCATCTGGTGTAGCACCCCATCACTCTCCTTCTTGGTCAAATAGCCCTTACACAGCCTGCAGGTGTGTTTGGGGTCATTGTCCTGTTGAAAAATAAATGATGGTCCAACTAAACGCAAACCGGATGGAATAGCATGCCGCTGCAAGATGCTGTGGTAGCCATGCTGGTTCAGTATGCCTTCCATTTTAAATAAATACCCAACAGTGTCACCAGCAAAGCACCCCCACACCTTCACACCTCCTCCTCCATGCTTCACGGTGGGAACCAGGCATGTAGAGTCCATCCGTTCACCTTTTCTGCGTTGCACAAAGACACGGTGGTTGGAACCAAAGATCTCAAATTTGGACTCATCAGACCAAAGCACAGATTTACACTGGTCTAATGTCCATTCCTTCTGTTCTTTAGCCCAAACAAGTCTCTTCTGCTTGTTGTCTGTCCTTAGCAGTGGTTTCCCAGCAGCTATTTTACCATGAAGGCCTGCTGCACAAAGTCTCCTCTTAACAGCTGTTGTATAGATGTGTCTGCTGCTAGAACTCTGTGTGGCATTGACCTGGTCTCTAATCCGAGCTTCTGTAAACCTGCGATTTCTGAGGCTGGTGACTCGGATAAACTCATCCTCAGAAGCAGAGGTGACTCTTGGTCTTCTTTTCCTGGGGCGGTCCTCATGTGAGCCAGTTTCTTTGTAGCGCTTGATGGTTTTTGCAACTGCACTTGGGGACACTTTCAAAATTTTCCCAATTTTTTGGACTGACTGACCTTCATTTCTTAAAGTAATGATGGCCACTCGTTTTTCTTTACTTAGCTGATTTTTTTCTTGCCATAATTCAAATTCTAACAGTTTATTCAGTAGGACTATCAGCTGTGTATCCACCAGACTTCTGCACAACACAACTGATAGTCCCAACCCCATTTATAAGGCCAGAAATCCCACTTATTAAACCTGACAGGGCACACCAGTGAAGTGAAAACCATTTCCGGTGACTACCTCTTGAAGCTCATCAAGAGAATGCCAAGAGTGTGCAAAGCAGTCATCAAAGCAAAAGGTGGCTACTTTGAAGAACCTAGAATATAAGACATATTTTCAGTTGTTAAGTATATAATTCCACATGTGTTAATTCATAGTTTTGACGCCTTCAGTGTGAATTTACAATTTTCATAGTCATGAAAATACAGAAAAATCTTTAAATGAGAAAGTGTGTCCAAACTTTTGGTCTGTACTGTGTTTCTATGCAGCTTTAACATTTGAGTCAGGAGAGCCGCCTGCCCGTTTGTGCACTGCATTCCAAACTCGCTTTCATTTATATGACCATCTGACTGCGCCCTTGTTGTAAGAGCTTTTTCTCTATCATGCAGTAACTTGGTTCCTATATTCTATGATTTGTGTATGTGCTTTTTGATAGTTGCTGGTCTGAACAATGTGAATAGACTAAAGACCCCCCTATATAAATTAAAGGAAAATAGGCCAACGAATAATAGTTCATTGGATAAAAAAACAATTGTTTTCCAATGGCTCCAAACACATCACAGATTACAACAGTATACATTTAATTTTTCCAACGATGTTGGAGCCATTTCTGATCAAACATACTGTATCTTACATGCCCTACAGGTGTTTTGACTGATTATGAACATTTGTCGATCGGTTCGATCTACCAAACCTGCCATCGATGTTCATTAAGTTCGAAATCGAACTTGTAATTTGAGTTTTATCCAATGCATATCGATTCAATAAAGGGAATCTGTCAGTAGGTTATTGCTATGGAATCAAAGTGCAACAGGGAGCCTGACTCTAGCAATGTTCCACTTACTGGAACACTCGATTTGTCATAAATGCAAGTTCTTTACTGAAATATCAACAGGTACAACATTTTCTCAAGTAACAAAATAGCGATGACATTACATCATGCTCAAAAGTATTGCAAGTATTTAAAACCGTTAAGCGTAATGTAATGTCATAGGTATTCTGTCACCTGAGAAAGAGACTCAAGAGACTCAAAACTCATTTTACCTGTTGATATATCTATAAATACTTTGCATCTACCATCTACATCACCATATTGTTCATTTGCCCCAAATCAAGTGTCCTTCCCATCATACTGAAGCTATATTCATTCCCCAGTTAAGTTTGTCACACACGACTTAGGGTCCTTGAAACTTGCAGCGATCTCCTCCAGCTTTATACCTATAACATGCCTTCATTTTAGTTGTGCCAAAAAAAACTTCTGAAGGTGAGCCTTTTTACCAGTACACTGTAAAAAAAATCCCTTAGCATTTTTACTCTATATTTGCTTTTTCCTGCGGACCTTATTGAATGAATTAGTGACAGGTTGTGCATGGCTTGTGTGTTGCCACTCCGTTCTAATGGGGATAAAAGTGCCCTATTGGGAATATTCCTATTCTGCCAATCAGTGCAAATCACAGTGGCCAGATACCAACCAATCAATAAGTAATCAACAATCATGAGGATAGGTGATTATTGTTTTCACTGGGCAACCCCTTTAAGCCCCCACCTGCCTATAATTATAATGAACCGACTCTGTTGCCCCCACGCTCTGATAATAATGGGAAAATTATACTGACTCTGCCAAAGTCTACACAGTAAAGCTGAATAGGGAGCTGCATGGCTCACTGCTGGAAAATTTCAGACACAGTATACATACAGTGGGGAAATAATTATTTGATCCCTTGCTGATTTTGTAAGTTTGCCCACTGACAAAGACATGAACAGTCTATAATTTTAAGGGTAGGTCAATTTTAACATTGAGAGAATGACAAAAATAAAATCCAGAAAATCACATTGTATAGATTATATAAATTTATTGCATTTTGCAGTGAGAAATAAGTATTGGATCCTCTGCCAACCATTAAGAGTTTTGACTCCTACAGACCAGTTAGACGCTTGTTACCTATATATATATAATATTATACCATATTTTTCAGACTATAAGACACTTTTTTCCTCCAAAATGTGGGGGAAAAATGGGGGTGCATCTTGTAGTCGGAATGTATGGTAATTACTTACACTTAGAGTGGTGGCAGCAGGAGTCAGGTGATTCTTCCGGTGGTCCTGGTCAGACACTGCAGGGCGATTATGGTGCGGCGGTGCTCGGTGGTGCCTGGGGCTCCGGCGACATTTTCTGAAAGCCCGGAGCCCCGCACTTCTATTTCCTCGATGCTGTGGCCTCTGGAAAGATGGCCACCGGAGGCGGCACATGCACCAATTGAGATCCCGGCTCCCAGATCTCGTCTCCCAAGATCTCAACCCCAAAGCGTGATTGATCCATTTTTTTTTTAATACAGATAATTCGTATATTTTTTGGACCATAAGACGCACCCCAAATTTTCAGAGGAGAATAGTGGAAAAAAAATAATGTGTCAAATGGGGGTCCCTCTTACAGTCCGAATTCAGCTTACTGGCGGGGAATTGGCACAGGTGGAGGAGTGGTCACAGGGGTTGTTTGGTGGTCCAGGCTGGTGCGGTGGCCTCCGGGAAATCCCACCCATGGCTGGTGCGATGGTGCTCTGTGGTGTGAGGGGCTCCGCCAGCATTTTGCGACTGGTGTGGTGGTGGTACAGCGGCCCGGTGCGAGTGCTCTCGATGGGGTGCTGGCGGCGTTGTCCTCGCAGATCCATTGCTGCGATGCGGTGGCCTCCAGGAAAATGGCCACAGGGGGCAGCGCATGCTTAGATTGAGATCTCAGCAACGAGATCTCGTTGACGAGATCTCAATCTTCTATGATGCGGTGGGCTCCAGGAAAATGGCCGCCGTGGGCGGAGCATGCTCAAATTCAGATCTCGGCAAAGAGATCTCGTTGCCGATATCTGAATCTGAGCATGTGCTGCCCCCGGCCGTCATTTTCCCGGAGGCCACCGCATAGCAGCAATGGATCTGGGGGACCTCCGGGCTATCACAACGTGCCGGCATCCCAGAGGACGACTGCTGCATCCCAGAGGATGACCGCCACATCCCAGAGGACAACCGGAGCATCCCAGAGCATGACCGCCGCACCAGCCTGGGAAGGGAGGCTGCATCGCCCTGCAGCGTCGGACTGGGACCACCACCACAGTATTTGTAAGTATATTCCTACTATAAGACGCACCCCCATTTTCCCCCAAAAAAAATTTGGAAAAAAAGTGCGTCTTATAGTCAGGAAAATACTGTATATTAAAAAAATCTCAATTTATTATCAGGAAGGAAAGAATATAACAAGTAGCAGCAGAAGAGGTGAAGAAATCACATTATTTTCTCTGCATGGAGAAAAAAAACATTTCTTTCATTTCTTTTTTACACATTCTGTTTATAATATACTT
Source organism: Oophaga sylvatica (assembly GCA_033576555.1). Taxonomy (NCBI): domain Eukaryota; kingdom Metazoa; phylum Chordata; class Amphibia; order Anura; family Dendrobatidae; genus Oophaga; species Oophaga sylvatica. The sequence goes on along the minus strand of JARQOD010000003.1, from coordinate 576,775,298 downwards.
AAAAATCATCATGGGTCAGAGATTTCAACTAAGGCAGAAAAATATTATCATCCTGAGAAATTGTATTTTCACCTTCTTATGTGAATAATGGAATAACTTCCAATAACTTCTTATATTCATATAATACGGTTGCGGTAATGTGTGTAGGATTCAGTTGACATAAACCGGCAGTGACATGAATAATGCATTCTGTTATTTGTATCCAATATCATTTACATTTCCTGATGTATCACATTAAAGCACATCCTCATATTAAAATGTGTGATAGTCTATACGATTACAATAAGAAAGTCATCACAATCAGTCCAAACTGATCCTATGGCTTTTCACATGTCAATGCTGACAACTTATTGTATATGAACTGCAGAGCAATTCATTATTAATGGCATTTACATTAACGCCATTATCGCACAAGAAAATATGTACAATCAGCGCTGCTCTCACCTCGTCACAACTCGAATAATCTTTGTGAAACTCTAATCATTGCAACATGCTAAATAGTAAACTCAATGAGATAGAATATTAACGTTTTTGACGGCCTCCTGCACAAAGCATAGCCCAATTCAAAAAGAAAACATGGGGCCATGACAATTCCTTAAGGACTCTATGTATGGCGCTTCTGCAATATGGCAAGAGCTAGTACCAAGGCTTTTTGGTGCCTCCTGCACATGCATCATCAGCCCCTGCTATTTATGCCCCAATGTTAGACATCTGTCGTTATATGAAAAGCAGACACATGGATTTATAATATAGGCAAATGTATGCATCACTACATGGGCTACATGGGACATGTAGCATTACAATTAATAGTCATTTATGTAAAACATGGATGCACCTGATCAAGGAAGTTTCTATCCATGGAAAATCATTTATTGGTGCATATGGAAGCCAATCATCAGGTCGCACATTGCTCATGCTATCATGGTCAGCAGCATCTCCAGACTTGTCTCTCATTGAGCACATCAGGGATGTCATTGGTTGGTAATTGCCGAAGAAGCTGCCAGCAGCAGATCTTGATAATTTGCCCAAGTGCATACAGAGCAACAGAACATTCCTAATACAACCATTAATGACCTCATTGATAGAAGCCGAGGTGTGTACGTCCTGGGATTTCTCTGTGGCCTCATACTGAATAAATCAAAATATTTTGAAAATTCTGTTTCCATTTTTTCCTTATTTGCATATCATTAACCTGTTTATTGATTCTGTGATTTTTATCATTTCTCTACTTTTTGTTCTTGATATTGTAAAGTTAATGTTGAGTACATATAGCTCTGACAAAAATTAAGAGACCACTGCACAGTTTTATAAAAATCAGCTTCTCTACATGTCTGACAGTCATTCCATTCCAGTGTCAGTTGAATTCCAACCAGAGTGCACCTCATTCTACTTAATGTGCTTCTGATTAGGTGATCACCTGAACCAAATCTTATTTAACGAAGGAAAGTATAAAAAAACACTGCTGTGGTGTTCACAATCCTCTTGCAAAAGGACAAGCTGGATGGCAAAACAAGTGCAAGTAATATCCCAAAAGTAATAGGAATAAAAAAAATAACTTTTAACCATGCCAAAGGAGTTGAAAAGAAAAGTCTTGAGTGAGGAAAAGAAGGGCTCAATTCTGGCTTTACTAGCAGAGGGATACAGTGAGCATCATGTTGCCTCCCTCCTTAAAATTTCTAAGACAGCAGTCCATTACAACAAGGTCAAGCAGCAGACATTGGGGACAATAAAGCTACAGACCCGCAGAGGGCGAAAACGATTCACCACTGACCTTGATGACCATCATCTTATTCGAATGTCACTCAGCAACTGCAGGATGACATCAAGTGATCTACAAAAGGAAAATGGCAGCTGGGGTGAAGTGCACGGCAAGAACAGTTCGCAACAGGCTCCTAGAGGCAGGGCTCAAGTCATGTAAAGCTAGAAAAAAGCCTTTCATCAATGAGAAGCAAATGAGAGCCAGGCTGAAGTTTGCCAAAGACTATAAGGATTGGACCATAGAGGACTGGAGTAAGGTAATTTCCTTTGATGAGCTTTGCCCAACACCTGGTCGTCCAATGGTTAGACGGAGACCTGGAGAGGCGTACAAGCCACAGTGTCTTGCACCCACTGTGAAATTTGGTGGAGGATTGGTGATGATCTGGGGATGCTTCAGCAAGGCTGGAATTGGGCAGGTTAATTTTTGCGAAGGACGTATGAATCAAGCCACATACAAGGGTATCTGGAAAAACAGTTGATTCCTTCTGCTCAGGCAATGTTCCCCAACCCTGAGGACTGTTTTTTTCAGCAGGACAATGCCTAATGCCACACAGCTAGGTCAATCAATGTGTGGATGAAAGACCACCACATCAAATCCGGTCATGGCCAGCCCAATCTCCAGACCTGAACCCCATTGAAAACCTCTGGAATGTAATCAAGAATCAAGAGGAAGATGGATAGTCACAAGCCATCAAACAAAGAACTGCTTAAATTTTTGTACCAGGAGTGGCATAAAATCACTCAAAAGCAGTGTGAAAGACTGGTGGAAAGCATGCCAAGATGCATGAAAGCTGTGATAACAAATCATGGTAATTCCACAAAATATTGATTTCTGAACTCTTCCTGAGTTAAAACATTAGTATTTTTGTTTCTAAATGTTTATGAACTTGTTTTCTTAGCTTTATTTGAGGTCTGCAAGCAATGCATTTTTTTGTTATTTTGACCATTTCTCATTTTCTGAAAATAAATACAAAATGTATTGCTTGAAAATTCGGAGATATGTTGTCAGTAGTTTATAGAATAAAAGGGCAATTTACATTTTACTCAAAAATATACCTATAAAGAGAAAAATCAGACAAACTTAAAATTTTATAGTGGTCTCTTAATTTTTGCCAGAGCTGTATATATTTTTTCTTTTAATATTATGTTTTCCCAATTTGTACCCCTAAGATATAATGAAAGATCTGTGTGATATATACATTTTTTTCTTTTAATCTTAATTTTTTCCATTGCAGAGATAACTCTTTTATCTGGCTAAAGAAACATGATAGCTGCTGGATTTCCTAAATCATTGAATTCAGTATGAACATATTAATTTTAAAGAACATCTGTAATGTGCTAAAAAAAAACTGAAAAAAAACCCCTGAGTTTAATACATTGTAAAAATCCTAAGCTCAGCTGATTCTGTAGCCCTTTTCCGTTTTATGCTGCATCACTCTATTGCAGAGATATTCACATGTTTTTTTTTTAAGTGCAATATGTGAAATTTCTGCTTTTAGTGCAAGTGGGTGTTTCCTCAGAGTCTTCTCTGGTGGTGTGTTCTTTATCCTAAACTCCCAGCCGCTACCAATCACAGCTAAGCAGTGTCTCAGACTGCTAGATCAGCTGCCGAGCAGTGATTGGCAGCATCTGAGAGAGAGGAGTGAAAGAGTACCCCCTCCAAAGAAGATTATAAAGAAATGCCCAGTTGTACTACAAGCATAGATTTCACATAGCATGCTCCAAAAGTAATAATTGCAAATATACTTTTTAATGGAGTGACACAGTTAAAAAAAGGAAAAAAGTGACAGAATCTGGGAAGTTCAGGATTTTTGTAAGGTATTTAATTCAATTTGTTGAGTAAATGTCAGGTCCTCTTTAAAGTGTATACGTTTTTCATCAGTTTTGGACTGTTCCCGGTTTAAGTTAACTGGATCCTTTTCAAATTATATTTACTGGGCAAATGTACTCATCCTATCTGGAGCATCAATAGAAACCCCAGTTAGAGGGGAGAACAACCCACTACAATATATTATTATATGATAGTCAGGTCCTACAGAAATATTGGCAATGTTATTGTTTCCATTCTGTGCATAGCGACATTGAGACCTATGTAAGCAAACAAAAGAAGAAAGAATCGGTAATAAATCGCTTCTATCTTCTGCCCAGGGTTCTGGGCTTGTCAAGCGTCAATCTGACCTTCTCCATCTAGATTGCAGAAACAGTAGCTTTACTCCCCAGCTATATATTTTCAGTTTTGCAGTTTTAAAGCCCAGGACCAAGTGGTGCTTGGCCTTTACCAGGTTACAGTACCAGAAAACAGATTTAACTTTGTTCTCCAAAGTGCTAGTCTTGGGAGAATAATAAAATATTTGGCCCTCAAATTGGTAATATGTGATCATAGAAAATACTACATAATTGATTTGAGCCAAGATGCATGCATACACTGTATGCACAGTTATTAGGTACTGAGAATTTGGACCAGATCAACACTTTTATGCAGATTTTCCACCTCCGTGCTGTATAAACTTGAATCCTTATTGGATGAAGCAGATCAGGTGATGTATATGATGTATATTTGTCTAATGAGGGAGGATGAAGCCTAAGGAAACAACACACTTTATCAAGGTGTAGAATTATCAGGCAGCTTTTTTTCCTAAGGCAAAATGGGCCAAAAAAGTGATTAAACTGATTCTGAAAAAGTCAACAATTTTGAAAAGTCTTACAGAGGGCTACAGTGCTCTTGAAATTGCTAAGATATTGGTGTGTGCTCACAGATCCATCAAAAGTTTTGTTGCAAATAGTCAACATGGTGTGAAAAAAAGATATGCATTACCCACAAAGATTTTAGAAGAATTTAACGTAAAGAGACCAGGAAGCCATTATCCTCCAGTGGTGTCATGTTCCCTGCAACCTCACAGGAGAGCCCAGAAGTACAAGATGTTTAGTGCTCAGAGACATGGCCGAGGTGAGGAGGCTGAACACTACCACCACTGAGGAACACACAAAAGTGGAAACATCAAGACTGGACAAAAAAATATCTGAAGACAGATTTTTCAAGAGTTTTATGAAACAAGAGTGAATCTTGATGGACCAGATAGATATGCTTGTGGCTGGATCAATAATGGACTCAGACTTCCAATTGGACTCAGCAAAATGAAGGTGAGGTTGTGCTATTGGTGCTATTAAATATGGTCTAGTTAGACCTATTCGGTTTGAAGGTGGATTCAAAACCAACTCCCAAACCTACTGCCAATTTGTAGAAGACACTTTCTTAAGCAGTAGTACAATGCATCATTCAAGAAAACCTTGATTTTTATGACAGACAATGCTTCATCGCAAAATCGATGTCTTTATTGCTCAACTGACAGTACAGGCAAAAAAAGAAAAATAATGACACGGCCCCTTCCTCGCCTGACTTAAACCCTATTGAGAACTTGTAGGTCCTTCATAAATGAGAGATTTATTGATGAATGAAAACAGTTGCCTCTCTGAACAATATCTGGTGGGCTGAGGTTGGCACTGCCCAAAAAGTTGATCCTGAACATATTAAGAAACTGACAGACTTCATGGATGGAAGGCTTATGACTGTTAGCGAAAAGAAGAGGGGCTATATTGGTCACTGAGATTTTTATTGAAATGTCAGAAATTAATTTTTGTACATTTTTAGCTGTTTGGTTATTATAATACATGAGTTAATATCATCAGATCCCTCCTTATTTGGCTCGTTAATAGAGCTTAACGAATAACTGCAGCAGGAACCTGGATACCTGGAGCGCTCCGATAATCAGGTGTCCGGTAGTGATGGCGAACCCCCTGAAGATCGAGTTTTCTGTAAAGTTTGAGCTCGGGGCCGGAGATGACGTGAACTTGCTTCCGAACCCTGAGCTTGGACTTTACAGATATGGGCCATTATAATTATACTTACTGATCCAGCGACGCTTCCTCCTGTCCCGCTGTCTCCCGGCCGCATCTGCTTCCCGGGCCGCTCACTAATTTCCGACAGTATTCACTGCACTCAGCAGTCTATGGCTTTTTCCGTCAGTGTTCGTACAGTGACATCACCGCATGAACACTGCAGGAAAAAGCTGAAGACTGCTGAGTAAAGTGAATACCGCCGGCAGTTAATGAGCAGCCCCGGAAGCAGATGCGGCTGGGAGACAGCGGGATGGGACAGGTAAGTATAATTATAATGACCCTGGACCCGAACTGGACCCGAACTGTAACACGGATTTCACATGGAAACCAGTGTTCGGGACCATGTGACCGAACATGGTATGTGTCCAGGACTTTACAGTTTGGGTTCGCCCATCCCAAGTGTCCGGCGCTGCAGCTGCATGTGTCGCAGCTGTTTGACAGTCACAACACATGCATGGAGAGTCTGTGTGTTGTGACTGTCACACAGCCACGATACATGCAGCTACAGCGCCCGACACCTGATTATTGGGAGCGATCCAGGTTCTTGCTGCAGCTACGTATTTGGTAAGCTCTGTTAGCAAGCCGAATAAGGAGGGATCCGATGATATTTGTTCATGCCTAGTTATTATTCGTACCTTAACAGATGAGAAAAACAATTGAGATGAAAAATTTACATTTTTCATTTGCACACTAATAGTTGCCCAATTATTCTGCACACATAGATATTTTCTTAAGAAAGACAAAACCTTACTTTCACCTTCTTAAATATTCAGGTTTCAGGTTTATTAACCTTCCGTATTGACCGACAGCTCTGGAGTTGTTCAATAATAAAAGTAATCATAAAGAAAAAAAATTGTCTCAAAATTGTGCACACAGTGCATTGTGCCTGGGTGATACACTATGTGACATGTTTTACAGCATGGGTATATATAAAATAGTGGCACTGGACCATTACATTGCTTAATGTTAAAACCCTGAAGAGTCTGTGCTGAGAATGCTATACCTGGGGATGATATGAGACTATGTCACAGAGGTTAATACAACTGGAACTGAGCATATATAGTGATAAGGAACCATGATTAGAAGAACACAATGAGAGGCTATCTTCTAGGACAATCGTTGATGTTATTACATAACATGTCACAGTAGATTAAATACTAGGAGATTCCTGGAAGATAGTCAAGGAGATATCAAAAGGACACAAAATCATGAGCAGTGAAGGTCTTTGTTATCTACTTATACCATACCACAGAGGCTAGGTGACTTTTAGGATAATTATAGGTCCACAAGGTCAAGCTGGTAGAAACAACCAAAGATGGTTATCACTATATCGAGAACACTTGTGACCAATATGCCATGTACCAATTGACAATGAAAATGATTGCTAATTATTATTCAACCCATACCTAACATTTTTGAAAAAATTGTCACATGTGTGAGCATGAGGAGTTAGACTATTTTTGATAAATACATGCTGCATTGTCCATCAGTTTTCCCCTCTGTGGGCTCTATCTCTAATGAATAAGTTGTCTGTGAGCTTGGAGTGGAGAGTAGCGTCTATCCCATACACATCGCACAGAGACTTGAGGAATTCATGCTCTCCTGCTTTTATTTCACACATGTTTCGAAGCAGCAGCTGCATGGAGGACATTATATAGTAATTCTGAGCAGTGTAGCTGTAAATCCAGCTCAGGGGTGTTCTCCGACACTTACTAAAAAGCAGCAGCACAATCTCTCTGCCTCTTTCTTACTATGCTCCTCCTTACTCCTCCAACTTCGTTTTCTGCAGATTGCAGTAGGCAGATGTAATTTTATCCCTCAGTGATGGTCGTCTATCTTGTCTTGACTAGGTCAGATTTTAGCTGTTTTTCCAAACAAATATGAGTTTAAAAGGCAAAGTGTCTCATAAGTGAAGACAAAAGCAGATCAATTGCAAAGTTTTTTATATTTGCTTTTACCCATAGTTTATGCGATCTAGAGGAACAAGACGAAGAGGAAGACCAGCAACCCGATGGCTTGATAGTATCAAGATAACGGGAGAAGATCCTGGTGGACCTATCTAGGCTTGCACAAGATCGATCTTCCTACAGATCGTTCATTCATCATGTCACCACTGCACGAGATTGAGCCAAAGGCCATTAAAAAAAAATGTTTATGCAACATTTGTTGAAAGAGCAGTGACCATGGTATTGTTCCTTTCAGAATAGATGTACGTCATAAAGGGGATTTTCCGGTGCCTACAGACAGCAGATAAGATTCACTTAGTCTCAGTCTATAAAAAAACATTCATTGAAAAAATGTAATTTTATTACTTATATTGAATAGATTTGATTTTTATTTCCAGTACTGCTAACATTCAATGCGTCCATCACTTAGTATAATGAATACAATTCCATCTCCCTTGTTTCACTATGTTTAAAGTGGCATTTTTCAAGCTCTGATATCATTACATGTATTGACCTCTTTCTGGTTAGATGAGACTGGATTTTAATGGTAGTTGCTAAACAATTACTTTTCGCTTAAATGCAGTTTTAACTTATTAACAAATATTCACCTAAAGTAATTAACTTCTTTACATAAAATCTTGCTCCAGAATTCCAAGGGACTGGGGCTCATGGCAGATATTTCACTAGTTTAGATTCAATTTCCCATTACACATAATACTTTGATATTGTGGAGCTGAAACACTTTTTTTTGTTTCGCTAATACAGCTGTTTTGGATGTTGCATGGCTAAGTAGTTAATACAGTTGAAGAAAGAAATGTAACCATTGATGTCAACTAAAGGATGGGGAATGCAAATGAGTTTGTCCTCATGACCAGCTGCCCCATAAGATCTCACTAAGAATAATACTAAACCTGGGCAGAATATTTACTGAGCGCAGCTAGACTCGGCAGCTCTGATGGTCGTTGTTGTCACTACCTGGCGCCTGTGAATAGCGGTCACTTTACTGCTATTCACGGATGCCGGAGGCATTGGGGAACGTGAACTACATCGGACCTCCGTGGCAACATTTTGGGTAATAAATTGTTGATAAAAGGAGTATCTTTATTTCTTGGTATTCGTTGGGTTTCGACAGACCTGCATGGGATTTTTCTATTTTGTTTTATAAATTGGTGAATGAGGGTTAGTGTGGGGGAGTCTTTACTCAAATAAAGTGTGTTTTTCTGTGTGTGTGTTTTTATTTTTTATCATCGGGTTAGTAATGGGGTTGTCTGATATACACCTCTCCATTACTAACCCCAGGGCTTGATGGCAGCTGTGATTTTTGACAAAAAATGAGATGCGCTAGAATTGGCGCATCTCATGTGATCCACAAATTCTAGGGAGGACTGGGAAAAGCCCAATAGCCAGTGACCTTCCCAACCTGATAATGTAGAGTTAAGTAAGAGGAGAAGGGCAAACCACTGATGAGAAAACTACAATATACAGTATATATAAAGTGAGCTACACCATGTGGAGAAAACTTGGGCATAAAACTAGCAGAAAAATATACCACATATTGATGAGCACACAAAGATTATCAACGATTAAACAAACATTTATTGGGTAACTGTCATGATCCATTTTTGGATTTGTGGCTGATCAGGTTCCATTGAGTTAAACTTTTTTTCCTTTCAGGCCAGCGGGGGTTAAATGTCAGTTTTTTCCCGCTGGCAAGCTGGTGTAATTGCATTGCTGCTGGGTTAGCTGATGTGGGCGGTGACCACTCCCACCATCCTTTAAAAGGTCACCTGATGCATCAGCTGACTGTTGGTGTTAGACCAATCTGCAGTGACCAAGCTGGAGTAAGGAGCTCTCTGAGTGCAATGGTGCTTCTGCTGAGTTGTCTTATCTTGTGCCTTTAATCTGCTGTGCGGTGCTTTGCAGCAGAGAAAGCGAAGTGTGGTGTTTTTGTTGCCTTGTCACTTTGGTATCTGTCACTTCCCCCTCTGCTTATTACCTGCAGAGGTGAGGCTAGTGCTCCTTGCCAGCCAGTGCACTAGCCAGGGCAGTTATAGGTGACAACTAGGGACAAGGCATCCTGACAGTGGCAGGGAGAAGGACCTGCATAGGGCATTATGGAAGTGCAGGGACAGGCTCAGGTTTGAGCTCAGGTGGTGACCATCCCTCATTCCCTATTGATAGGGCCTTCCTTCCCCCTTTTTCCATCCAGTTGTGTGTGGTGCCGTTAGCTGACGGACCATCCGTTGGGTCATGTCACACTGTGTCATTAACATGGTCAACGTTTAAAAACATATAAAATAAGCCAGCAGCTGTTTGCTTTACCTTGGCTTGTTATCAAAAACAGGGGGGTCCACGTAATTTTTTAAATGTATTTACTTATTAAAGCTAGACTAAAAACACCTGTCTAAATTCACTTACAATGCATGTGCTTTCTTTTTTATGGGGAAATTTCTTACAGAAGACTGAGCGTTCTCACCAGAGAAATTGACATGCTGCAGCTTGGATACGTGTACCGCAGGAGAGTTTATGCAGTGTAAAAAAATAAACACAGTGGGCATGAGATTTCTATTAATCCCATTGACTGTGCTTGTACTGTACAACGCAGCATTTTGGATGCAGCAAAAATATGCTGCATCCAGAAATCTAGTATTACGGATCATGGGCACGCAGCCTAATGCCAGTAACCAACACGGCTATGGCATTACCGTTTATGGCAGGCAATCGCTGCATATTTATTGGCTGTCTAACAGCCGCAAAACATGTGGGGTGGAGACTCGAGCATTTCACTTGAGCACTAGCATTCCAGTATATCCACCTACACCTCGCGCTTTATTAGACTGCTTTTAACGCATTGTCTTCTTCCATATGAAAGTGCAAACTCCTCATATAACTAATGCTCTCTAATGTATTATGTCAATGACAAAAAATCAGTATCAATCATCCAATATTACCTGATATCATATGTGAATTTTGGGAAGATTAAGATTCCAAAGAGCCACATTATTAACTTTAACAACACATGGGGAAATCTTATAAATAATAACTAACCTTCTTCCTCTGAGAATGGAAACATCTTCTGCCGGTGATTCATCACACCTTAATGGCTATCTGAGATGATTGTGTCCAAATTTATACTAGTTTGACCTCCCCGATTCAATTTGTAAGCCACAAATCACTGAAATTGTAGAAATGGATTTTTTTGCAAACAGTCAATTTATTCGTGAACTGGTTGTCGCGTTATTCCCGCTGCTTTCAACGTATAAAATTGTATTCAGATATGAGAAAATGAAAATTGACAACTGATTAATGCACACTGATGGATTTTAGAGATGCAGATTCTCTGATACTCCCAATATACCGGGTCTGGCAGCAGATTTCATATTACAAAATGCATACATTATAAAATAGATCTATAAGACCCAATGAGGCTGGTGTACTTACTAAAAAAAACACATCATAAAGGATGTATAGTCATTTTTGTGAGTTTTCTTTAAACAAGCACTAGAGATGAGTGATTCTATTCAATGTGAATCAAGTTTGCTTTGGATGTACCAGAAAATTGGATCTGAATTTTTTGTTGTTTGCATGAGATTAATCCAGTAAAATGATGGGAAATGATTGAGAGAAATCTCATATTCACCTCTTCTCCACCCTCCTTTGACCTGTTCTACATCCGATGGTCCACCTGATTGTTTCTTCTAATATTCTATCCTTCCTTCTATCACTTTTCTTCTATCTTCCTTTCGGACCGATCTTTCATTCACTAGGCGCCATGACTTCTTCCTTCTGGCTGGATCTTCCATTCAGTAGGTCCCATGCTGTCAGGAGGGGCACGAATACATGTCAGTGACGTAAGTTGTACCTCAAATGACCGCATGGGGTAACACACATTGCAGCCCACGTGTTGATGACGGGAGGCAACACACATTAGTGGCGTCCATTGTGACGCATGCGGTCAAGTCGTTGCATCTCATTGACGTGTTGCGCCACATCTGGTAACATTGGGTCAAGTGAATGGAAGTCCAAGACAGAAGGAAGACAGTAGAAGAACAAATCAAAGAACTGGAGGCAGCAGAAGGCACGAAGAGGAACGATTTTTTTATCCACTTACTGGCACATTCAATTCACATAGAATTTATTTGATGCACATTGATTTCCCCCTGAATTTTAAGAGGTTTGCTCAACCACAATAAAATGATTCATTGAATATCAGGGAAAATTATGCAAAAGGATTCTATGGTCATTCTGACATTGATTTTCAAAGTAAGTACACCAGTCTTAACAACTTTAAGAGGTCTATTTAAAGAGAACCTGTCACCAGAAATAAAGTTGTTAACCTGCAGATATGCAGTCAGTCTGCAGGTTAACAGTGTTATTATGCTTCCCAGTGCCTGCACACAGCTGAATGCAGTGGGAAGAAAATTATCTTTATTGTCCCCGCCAGCATCTGTTTTTCAGTCATAGGGGCGGGGGCGGTGACGGTTCAGTCAGATCGGCGGCCGCTGTAACTGTGCCCCCAGCCCTGACTGTCACTGGCTCTGCATTGGGGCCGGCTATCAGTCAGGGTCGGGGGAGTGGTGACATCGGCCACTCTGTATACTCAGAGCGGTGAAACTTAGTGACAGATCTTCAGTGGGTGGGAAAAAGAGACTATTATGTTGTTCCTGCACATGTGCCCTCTAGTATCTGTGTCCAACCCTGCCATTTTGGGCGCTATAAGGGAACATCCACATGGGACTTATTTGGCATTAGAAAGGGTAAAATATGGAGTGAAAATCGGCAGCATAAGTTGACATGCTACTGAATTAATATTGATTCATTTTCTGTTAAGATCCCGCACTGATTATTATGCAGCGCCTAGATGAGATTCGGGAATGTTTCATCTACCATGCTACTAATGTAATATAAGAATTTTTCACTAAATCTGTATTGAAAATCCCAAGTGTATCCTCTGTGTGAGCATATCCTAACAGTCACTTGTACATCTTCTATAAAAAAGTGAGAAAAGAGCAAATTAGGAAATAAGCCTCACCGTGTGATGTATGGATGGTTACTTCTCAATAGTGCAGCCAGGATCCAAGTCTGATGACCATCGAAAAAAGTTTAGGAAAAAAAGTGGAAAAAGGATCCATAGGCAGGGTATGAATACAATTTGATTTTTATTCCATTAAAAAAGGAAAACAGTATTGTAGGACTAAGGGCTACGGCCAGAAACGCGTTAGAATGTTGGATTCATTTGGTCGGTCTGGACAACACTTTTTTTTCCTTGTTTAATAGAATAAAATAAAAATAGAATTTTATTCATACCCAGCCTATGGATCCTTTCTTCTCTTTTTTTTCCCATCCTCTGTAGTAGTTACTCCACTGTATACTGTTCAGTGCCAACACATTCTACAGTATTTTATTTGTTCCATAAACTTTAGAACTATCTATGTGACAGCTCCTTACCTGTCATGCTTCCCAAGATATAAAACAGATTAATATCTGGCACACACACATTTTAGACCAATAGTATAGTTTCAGGAGTTATAAACTTGGTTAAGAACAGATGGCTGCTTATACTCAGGTTTATGCAGAATGCTATGCCTCAAAAAATCCATCTTCCTGTTCTGCAAAAGAATGAGTGTTAATTCACAGCGAAACGCAGGATATGAGATGAAAAATTCCCTAAACTGCCATCTTTTCTGTAAATGCAATAAAATATAACATATGCTCCTCTATGTAAAACACATTCTCTTGAATTATCACAGCCATAATCTTATAGTAAGTGTTATTATGAGAAATTTAATTTAACATTTGTTATTTAATATAGTTTTTTTTTTTTACAAAAATTGAATATATTTACCTGAATCTATTTATCATCTATCTATCCTTCTTACTACATATAGTGTGAACAAGTGCAAGCTGCAATGACTGCATAGCATACAAAACAAGAACACAGCAGAACTCTGTAAGTGCCAAGATATATGCAAGCTCTGAATAAATGAGATATAAACTGTATTGTTGCTAAATAAAATATACTAAAAAACAAAAAATTAAGGTTCTTAGCGCATAAATTTGCCAATTCATGTGTGCCCATCAACAACGGCAAGATGACCTCCATCTGATGGGTCCTATCCTACTAAACATGCCTCTCTCAGGCTGTAAGCCCAAGGGTATATTTAATTAGTGCAGATTCCTACCTGCCCATTTAAATTGTAGGCTTATAGCCACACAGAGTTTGCATATATTTTGGCTCTTACAAAGTGCTGCTGTGTTCTTTTTTTTTATATCCTTCTATCTAGGTATCTTGTTTGTCTGTCTAACTTTCTTATGTATAGCCTTTATATATCAATTTCCACATTTCTACATTTATCTTTCCTTCTTGCTACTTTTTCTATCTATCTCATGGCTATCTATCTACAAAGAAAAAAACCATTAAACAACATAATCCATTACAGCAAAAAGCCATAAGACATACTGTACAGACCAAAAGTTTGGACACACCTTCTCATTCAAAGATTTTTCTGTATTTTCATGACTATGAAAATTGTAGAATCACACTGAAGGCATCAAAACTATGAATTAACACATGTGGAATTATACATTACACTTTACAAAAAAGTGTGAAACAACTGAAAATATGTCTTATATTCTAGGTTCTTCATAGTAGCCACCTTTTGCTTTGATTACTGCTTTGCATGCAGAAAAGGTGAACGGATGGACTCTACATGCCTGGTTCCCACCGTGAAGCATGGAGGAGGTGGTGTGATGGTGTGGGGGTGCTTTGCTGGTGACACTGTTGGGGATTATTCAAAATTGAAGCGGTAAGCGGTCCAGCTCACCCCTAACCATCTCGATTGGGTTCAGGTCTGGTGACTGTGGAGGCCAGGTCATCTGGCGTAGCACCCCAACACTCTCCTTCTTGGTCAAATAGCCCTTACACAGTCTGGAGGTGTGTTTGGGGTCATTGTCCTGTTGAAAAATAAATGATGGTCCAACTAAACGCAAACCGGATGGAATAGCATGCTGCTGCAAGATGCTGTGGTAGCCATGCTGGTTCAGTATGCCTTCAATTTTGAATAAATTCCCAACAGTGTCACCAGCAAAGCACCCCCACATCATCACACCACCTCCTCCATGCTTCACGGTGGGACCAGGCATGTAGAGTCCATCCGTTCACCTTTTCTGCGTGCAAAGCAGTAATCAAAGCAAAAGGTGGCTACTTTGAAGACCCTAGAATATAAGACATATTTTCATTTGTTTCACACTTTTTTGTAAAGTGTAATGTATAATTCCACATGTGTTAATTCATAGTTTTGATGCCTTCAGTGTGATTCTACAATTTTCATAGTCATGAAAATACAGAAAAATTGTCGAATGAGAAGGTGTGTCCAAACTTTTGGTCTGTACTGTATATATTTAAAAAAGACAGGGCACAAAAGGCCTCCAAAGAAGGGGGGAACACAGCAAATTAAATCAATAACATGGATACGTCCCCGGAAGAAGTGAGCAGTGGAAACGGCGTCCATCGGATGTGGAGTCAACACAGCCCTTTCTTCTCATCCCTGACTCATCTTACTCTTAGGTAACATACCATTGATTTTTATTTGATACAGTTTTGCTTGATTAATGTCATGGATGTCTTTCCTTTGGATTTGATGGTTAAGGTGCAGTAATGGAGATGCAGTATACATATCTTATGCTTATAATAGGGATTATTGCACTAGCACCTCACTCCCTTGAATATCCTGCTTTCCATTTCACCACCTGCCCTCCTCTCCATTGAAAATCTCTTTAGCCTGGAGATGGGTTTTTGAAAAATACTTATTATTGCATTGGCACTTTACTGGTTAGATCTGTTAATCTATCTTTCTATCTATCTTTCTTTCTTTTATCTATGTTTTGTTGTCTGTAATATCTATTGTCTGTACAAGTCCCCTCTATAATGTAAAGTGCTGCGGAATATGTTGGCGCCATAGAAATAAAATTATTATTATTATATATTCATATCTCTTCCTTCCATTCCTTTTCTTTTTTTCTGTCCTTCTTTTTCTCTCTGTCTCTCTTACTTTCTCAATAGAGTGGAACGGTATTAGCCATGTTACACAAATTACATGTCGCTTATTTCTATCTTTCTAGGAATATATCATAAAACACAAAAGGAACCTACTATGAAGCTACTGTATATTGGTATTGGTTTATTAAGTCTTTCAATGCTCCGCTCTCGACTGAAATGTCAGATCTTTGGGAAACTTGATTAAACTAGCAGAGAGTCTCCTCGCTGGTAGGATCCTTGTCAGATATTGCAGTGTACACATCAGACAGAATGTGCTACCGGCCGCTCTATAAATGAACAAAGCCTGGCAGCTGTAAACAATACAGTGTAGAGATAACCTCTTACCTCCTCTGGGGAATTTTACTGGAGATATACATGGAACGAGAAGCCTCCTTCATCTGAGCCGCGATTTTATTGTGTTTTTACCTAAAATTCTTGATTTTTTATTGCTTCATTTCATACTTTGCTGGAGAATCAATTATGTATCAAAATTCAGAAAATCTCTTTTATTCTACAGCACCACAGGAAAATAAGATATAAGGCGCCTAGTATCAGCCAGAGCTCCTGTATAACAGCATTAAACACAAATGTCCGTATTGTGGCTGGTGTGAAATTACATTCAAAATGAATCATAAAAAAACAATAACATTCCCTAAACTGCTTATCAAAAGGCTTCCCACATAGATGGTACTTTCTTCATTTAAAAAAACATGATATTCTTTCTTTTTTTCGAAGGTGGAAGGTAGAGTTTTATTAAGAGTTGTCCTCTTGCCGTCCTGTTTCTTGAAAAATAGGAGACTCCGGTACCCCTTGTTTGCCATGGATATCGGTAGAGATTTACTGTAAGGCTAAGTGCACACGTTCAGGATTATTCGCGGGAAAAAACGCGTCAAAAACGCATGAATTAAGCATCCTATCATTTAGAATGAATTCCGCAATTCTTGTGCACATTGTGCGTTTTTTTCCGAGAAAAAAACGCATCGCGGAAAATCTAGCAACATGTCCATTAATTTTGCGGATTTCTAGCGTTTTTCCCGCTATATTATTGACCTAGAAAATTCAGGAAAAAATCACGGTAAAAACGCGTCAAATCCGCTCAAAAACCGCACCAAAAACGCACAAAAACCACGCAAAAAAAACGCGTGTTTTTGCCGCGAAAAAAGTCCGGTTTTGCTCAGGAATATTCTGCAAACATTCCTGAACGTGTGCACTTAGCCTAATTGTTTTTTATTGCTAATAACATTGTAATTAAAAGTGGATGAGCACATGTTCTGTATAAAGCAGAAGTACACAACACACTCCTATCACTTTCTCTACACTTATGCCTATTGTTTTCTCAATATCTCTCTACTAAGTTATTATTATTATTTATTATTATAGCACCATTTATTCCATGGCACATTACATGTGAAAAAAACATATATATAATAAAAAACAAGTAAAGTAATCATGAACAATACAACTGGTCTCCTGGACTGGTCCAGAAGAAGACAGGATCCTGCCCTCGAGCGTTCACAGTCTACAAGGGATCAGTGAGGATACATTGGATATGGGGAGAGCTGGTCCTTCAGCGGTTTGGTGGAACGAGGGTTACTGCAAGTTGTAGGATTGTCAGAGTCTTCAGGTTCCTTTTGAAGGTTTCCACAGGCGAGAGTCTGATATGGTGGGGTAAAGAGTTCCAGAATAGGGGATGCACTGGAGAATAGTCACTTGTATGCGATTGTGGGAAGAAGAGATAAGAGGGGAGTAGAGCATGAGATCTTGTGAGGATTAGAGGTTGCATGCAAGTAAGTACTGGGAGACTAGGCGTTCCCTTTGTCCAATGCCAGGTTAAAGTGGGTGAGGTTCACATCCCTCTCACCTGCCCTCCCATAGCAGCCACATGAAGAACAAGTTGTCGTACCTGTAGATGATCTTCTTCATGAAAGCCAAATGGAAGATATGGAAATTACCTGACTTAAAGAGTATCTGTCACTTCAGTTATGATGAACTGTAGGTGTAGGTGAGGAATAGCTATTTCTGTTTATTATAAGACCGATGCCTGTATTTTTTAGCATTTCTATTAGCGGTTCGAGAGAGGATCAAGTTTGAGTCAAATTTCCTGAAATTTGCTTTTTTACGCAAATTCAAGATTTGAGATTTGATTCAAGGTTCACAAAAAAAATGCCCTGGCCATTTTTCACATGGCTGAAGCATCAGAGAGCGTGCTAATGTAAGTCTCTGCAGCTATGAAATCTAGTAGATTGTCAGAACCTGTAGAGTGGGGGTCAGTACCTGGGCTATCGCAAATCAGAGTCATTCCAAGTCTGAGGTCACTATGTAACAGTTTCTCTTCTGTAGTGTGTAAGCTCTTATAGTCAGTGGGCTCCTCTCTGCTGTAGAGTGTAAGCTCTCGTGGTCAGCATGGTCCTCTGTCTCCTGTTGAGTGTAAGCTCTTATGATCAATGGGGTATACTGTATCTCTTTCTGTGTCTTCTCCAGGGTTTTTATGGTCATCTTGATTCTCTCTTGTGTGAAGTCTAAGCTCTTATGGACAGCAGGGTCCTCTCTCGCTTTCCCTCTCCTGTAGAGTGTAAGCTCATATTGTTAGAGAAATCCTGTCTCTCTTCTGTTGAGTGTAAGCTCTTATGATCACCGGAGTCCTCTCTTGCCCTCTCTCCTGTAAAGTGTAAGCTCTTATGATCAGTGGGGTCCTTTATCTCTTCTCTCCTCCTCCACATTTATTTTCCGAGAAATTACAAACGTTCCAGTACTGAGATCAGCACAAATTTATTAATTTATTTTTTGGGGAAAATTGATCAAAGACATCAAATTTGAATTTTAAAAGATCCACTCATCTTTACTTCTAACTAGAAATTAGAGAATCTGCCGAGATTCAAATTAGTCAAATTATGCAGATTTTACAGAGAAATTCAATTCACAGCAAAACTATTCAATAGAGGTTGAATTATGCAGGCCGCTATTTTCTGATTTAGCACAGAACAATCTACAAATAAACAAATCTATATTCTGAAGAGTAAAAATATTAGAAAAATTCAAGGCGGCATCAATTTCTCTTCAAATAAATTTTCTTATTTCTACTTCTAATCCTATAAACCTTTTAATCCTTATATCACCCTAAATTAATGTAAGATCCAGGGTCCCATAGCAAACTTTTTAATGGGGCTGTCTTCTTCATCATCATCAAGACCTGCAGAAGGATCCAGTGATGATGTGCAAATTTGGTCTTCTTGCCTTGTCAGTATCCTGGCTGCCATGTGGTGGTGTACTTTAAAGCTCATGAATAGAGATGAGCGAACCTTTCAAAGTTCGGTTAGGTTAGTTTTGGCGAATGTCCTGATGTTCGCCGAACATGTTTGCTGAACAGTTCGTTGAATGTAACCAAACCCCATTGAATTCAATGGGAAGAAAAATCAAACACATAGACAACACCTTAAGGGGGGCCAAAACAGCTCAAATTAGGGGCAGACACCAGAAAAAAATGGTATCAATTGACGCAGAGTACAAATAATATAATTGTGCAGCATGTATGAATGGGACAGGGTTTAGACCAGCATTTCTAGCTGAAAAATTGATCCATAACACGTGGAAGGGTGACAGGTAACGGCCTGGTGCTCTGAGAAGTCTGTCAAATTCAGGTAACACACATGAAGAAGAGCCAACTTAGAGTCCAAACATTTCCAAAATTAAGGGCAGACACCAGGATAAGTGGCATCAATTGACTCACAGTAGAAATTTGATAATGACACAGTAGCAGTGAGCCATGGGCCATGCATGAGTTGTCAAGGTTGGTGTAAGCCTTCTTTGGTGGGAGACTTGATGCCTCATACAACAGCTCAAACTGTGTTTTTCCCAGACACACTCAGGTGGCTCAAATATCAGCTTGGTAGTGCACTGATGATAGAAAAATTTAAGGATAGTAGCACAGGTAGTTGAATGATCAATTGACCAACAGTAGAACATTTTCTAATGGCACAGAACCAGTCAGTCATGGGCCAAGCATGAGATATCAGGGTCTGGGTCAGCATTTAGAGCTTTGAATTGAAGTTTTAATTAAGACTAGGTGGGTGAGTGAGCAATGTGAACCTGCTTTGCTAGGAGCCCTGATAGCTCCTGCAACAGCTCAAACTGCTTTTTTGCCCAGCCACACTCAGGTGGCACATATATCAGCTTGGTAGAGGTAGACAACAAATGTTATAAAAATTTAAGGATAGTGACACAGGAAATTGACTGAATATAATTGCAGGCCTGCCAGTCTGGGAGGGGAGCCCTACTGCCACAGGCAACACAAGGAGACCCAACTTGGAATGCAAACAAAATTTAAAAATTATTACCAAACACCACTTAATTGGCATCACTTTCCCCAGTGTAGAAATAGTATTATGGGCCTCTGACACCCCTTCTACTATTGGCAACCCACCAGAAGGAGGGCCAACTTGGAGACTCCACATTTAAAATAAATATTGTCCCCCACCACTAAAGTGGCATCCTTTTCCCCAGAGTAGAAATAATATAATGGACCTATGACACCCTTTTCACTACAGGAAACCCAAAAGATGGAATTTCAACTTGGAGTCTCCACATGTAAAAAATTATTGTCACACACCACTAAGGTGGTATCAATTTCCAGCAAACCACCAGGTGGAGTCCCAACTTAGAGTCTCCACATTTAAGAAACACTCACGCTTGCTTCCCTCGTCCCCTCCCTCTAACCAGGAACAATAGAGAGGGGATCATTATGCTTTTCATCTACTGACTGTTGCACGCCCATCACCCTTCCTCCACATTCTCCTCTATTTGTTCCTCGGCTCATGCACCTTCAGTAACAGTTTTCATGGTACCATGAATCCCCTTCGATCGCTGTAATCCACCCTCTCATGGCATCTGCCTGTGCGCTGACAGTCCGGAATTTAAAGATATTGTTGTCCCTTCCTCATGTTCTCTGCTTTCACCTCTTGGACCACCACCTCCTCCCAGAGACTATTCAAAGTGTGCTCCCACATGTAGATGCCCAGAATAGTGATGCTCATGATGACAATGACAGCACTAACCATCTTAGTAGCCATTTCAAAACTGTGCAGAAGGGTGCAGAGGTCCTTTATCTGTGCTCACTCCACAAGCGTGATTTGCACCAAGTCCTGATTGCATTAGCCCAGGCTATGCAAAAGGACATACTGCACCAGGAATTGTCACTGCTGTCACAGTTGCTGCAACATGTGCAGAATGGAATTCCACTGTGTTGGCACATTGCATATCAAATGACTAAACGGTACCGATGCAAGTCGATGACCTGTGGGTGCGAACGGCGGAAGTGAGCACACAGCGACCCTGCTTTCTGCAGCAGCACATCCTGGCTGAGTAGTGATGGAAAAATTGCTGTACCACTAGGTTGAGGACATGAGCCATGCAAAGAACAGTTTTGAGGTAGCCCAGGCGTAGGGCTGCCACCAGGTTTGCACCGTTATAACACATAGCCTTCTCTGGTTCCAGTTTCAGTGGAGACAGCCATTGCACAAACTTGGCCTGGTAAGCTGTCCACAACTCTTCAGCTGTGTGACTGTGATCTCCAAGGCATATTAATTTAAACACTGCCTGATTGCGGTGAACCCTGGCTACGCAGTAGAGAGGTCGAGGGTATTCTCTATGCACTTTTGGAATGCATGCCTCATTAATGGAGAGGTTACTGGTGCAGGTGGAGGCACTAGGGGAGGTGGAGGAGCCAGAAGCAGTGGAGGAAGTGTTAAGCACAGAGGTTTGTCAAGCAAGCCTTGGGGATTCCAAGACTTGTGGAGCAGCCCCTTGCCCACCTACCCCTACAGCCACCAGAGTCACCCAGTGTCCCGTCAGTGAGATGTAATGCCCCTGCCCATGTTTGCTCATCCAGGTGTCAGTGGTGAAATGCAACCTGGCAGACATAGATTTTTTCAGGGAAAGGGTGATGTTGTCTGTGACATGCTGGTGTAGTGCAAGTGCAGGCATAGCTTTCTTAGAGAAATAATGGCGACTGGGCAACTAGTACTGGGGGACTGTGACGGCCATCGACTTTCTGAATCCGTCTGCATCCACTAGGTGGAAAGGCAGCATTTCTGTGCCCAACAGATTGGAGATAGTGGAGGTCAAGCGCTGGCAACTTTGGCATGTGTAGGAGGAAACATTCTTTTACGTGACCACAATTGTGTGACCGAGGGCTGGCTGCTGTGCTGAGAGAGGGTGGAGTAGGGTGAACAGGACATACTACTGAACTGTGAGTGAGGTTCTGGTGATGTTATGATGGATCAAAAAAGATATGATGCTCTCTGTAAAACAAAAAAAAGCAGACCTCTCTACTTCCATAACAGCTGACTGGCTCTCACTCACTATAGGGGGTAAACAAGTGGTGTTTCTGCTGCTGCAGGTCTGTGTGAAAACACTTGCTTCAGTGATGGAGGAGGAAGAAGCAGCAGATGCGTTGATGGGACGACTGGTGGTTGGCGAGGCACGCTAGTCCGTATTTTAGTGCAGTATGATTCCCAGACTAAAGCCCCATCACACTCAGCGATCTCACTAGCGAGATCGCTGCTGAGTCACTAGTTTTGTGACACAACAGCTATCTCCCCAGCGATATCGCTGTGTTTGACATTCAGCGACGATCAGCCCCCTGCTGGGTATCGCTGATCGTCGCTGAATGTCCTGGACATTTTTTGATCGTTGGTCTCCTGCTGGCCAGCATGCATCTCTGCGTGTGGCAGGCAGGAGACCAGCGATCAGCTGGTAACCAAGGTACACATCGGGTTTCCAAGCACCAGGCGGCACCTGGAAACCCGATGTGTACGTTGGATACCAGCACGCTGCTGCAGGGGAGCTGGTAACCAATGTACACATCGGGTTTCCAGGTGCCGCGCAGCGCCTGGAAACTTGATGTGTACCTTGGTTACCAGCTCCCTGCACCAGCGGGCTGGTATCCAATGTACACTGCTGGTAACTAAGCGATGTTACCCGCAGTGTCGCTGTCCTGATCGCTGCCTGAGCTGCCTGTTTGGCAGCTCAGCAGCGATCATGTAGCGCCACACCAGCGATCCTGACAAGTGCATATCGTTGTCGGGATTGCTGGTGTGTCACTATGTGTGACGGGGCCCTAAGGCATGCTGATAGTGAATGTGCCAGTTCATTATTGCAATGTTTGCCTTTACTGAGTGTTTTTTTGCAAAGTATGCAGATAACGTGAGTTGCGACATCCTTTGCAATCTCAAAAAAGGCCCAGGCTAGGCAAACCCTGCAGCCCTGGTGAACTGCAGACTTGCCACTGGTGCTGGCCGCATTTGTGGCTGAGGATGCAGTGCTTATCATGGCTGCATCCGTGTCTGTGCGGCAAGATCCTGGTCTTCCTTTTCCTCCATCTCCTCTGCTGAACTACTCAGCTGCATGCCTCTGAGTTCACATCAAGTTGGATTTAAAACCTCATCGTCATCCTCTCTGTTCTCCCACTCCTCACCTTGAGAGTCACCATCCTCCTCTTCCTGCCTTACACCACAGTACAGTCTGTGTACACCCCATGTATTTGAGTCTTATCAATATCACTTCCACCCCTGGGGGTTAACGTCTGGTGATGAGAATATGGATTCTGCTCGTACGCTACTATTTCTGCTCACGGATCCAACAGGAAATAATTGGGGTCATTGGTGCAGATGCTTTCCTCCTCTGAATTCTGTGAATATGTAGCAAATGGTGCCTCCTGGCTGCACCCCAATATTAGCCCTATTTTGATTAGCAAATGGGGCCTGGTGCCTGCACCCCAATATTAGCTCTATTGATTTTAATCAGCAAATGGAGCCTCCTGAGTCCTGAGTGCAACACAGTATTAGTCCAAACAATTTTGAGTAGGAAATGTGGACATCTGCCACACAAACAAACTAGTTAGATGCTGGAAGGTCGATTTCTCACAGGACAGGATCCTATCTAAATATATGACAATTTGAAGCAGTAGCAGGAGCAGCCTCTCTGTGCTGTTACACTAATTAAATGGCACCAATTATCAAAAATGGAACAAATTGTATAAGAAGTAAGTCATGCACAAGATTTAAAGTGAAATCCTATAAAAGAATTGTGCAATAAAGACAAAATAATGAAATACTTTAAGAAAATATTTTACTACAGTATATAATAAAAGTAATAAAATAATAATAGACAGCTGAAATAGATAGAGCACGTTTGAAAAATATCTAACATAAAATCCAAATAGGAAGGGATAATCCAGTAAACAAGCCAAAAAAAGCACCTTAGTAAAACCATGAGCAACAGAAATTTGCTAATGTGAACAATGTATGCATTAAATATATAAAAAAAAATGCGCACAGCAATAATCTGGAATAAAGTGACTGAGTTCTAAAATGGAATAATTAACAGTAGTGCATAAAATAATCAAGGTCTGAGCACAACCAAACTATGTGCAATGAAGTAAAAGAACCAAGGAAAAAAAAAACACAGTAATGTCAACAATGCAAGTGATTAACTAGATGCTGAAAGTGCTGCAGTGCATACAAAAAGAAAGTAGCTTCTATGAAAAACAACAACAAAACAACATGTCCGCTTTTTATATGGAGAGGGACATGTGACTTCGAGAGCCAATGACAGAAGCCCTTGTGTCTGGACGTTGTGGCTGGCTTCTGCACTCTGATTGGTTGCCGGAATGTACACACATTAAGTTAATTTAAAAAAAATGACACTCTGCCGCGCCTCTGATCTATACACCCCCCCCCTCATAAAACATGTCCCCCTCGCTCATCATACAGAACCACTATCCTAGCCAAAGTCCTTACACAAGCATTACTGGACATGCGATTGTTTACTGAACTGTCACCGAATTTTGCCGACTTTGAGGAAACCAAACACGAATCTAAATGTACTACGCTCATGCCAATTTTGAGATTGGTGAATGTTTTCTGAACAAGTTCGCTCATCTCTACTCATGAGCCTCAGTGCAAAATCTCCTACAGGATCTCTAATAGTGATAGGTTTTATCAGCCAAGGACACCGTTAGGAGGACCATTACCCTCTAAATCATATACCTATTGCTGCTGAATTACAATTGTAAGTAAGTGAAGAAGAAATAGCATTACTCGAGTTCTTGCCATGAATCTGAAGTTTAGCAGCGCAGCTTCCAAGCTCTTACTACAACATCTTCCCTGTGGTGATTCTGCTCCCATTTGTTTTCTGATTGATATACAACAGGAGATGAGATCTGCATTAGCGGTATCACAGCCCTACGTGATTAACTATCATACAAATTACTCATGCTTCAAAACTCTTGATACCAATTCTACGAAAGCTTTAAATCTGAGTTCCCAGTTTCCCCTGTTCCTCCACTGTTTCTTGAGATGACACTTTCCAATTTAAATGTCTTGTTAGCTGCTTACAAAAATGAATAAACGGTGCATCTAGCTAATGACATTTCCAGGCTATTGTTTCAATGAATAATTGTGTCACACACGAGTTTGGTGCGCTTGTGCACCTGGGTTTCATAGTTTTGTTGCAGGTCTCTCCACACCAAGAGATCAAAAACTGTATATGAATTGCAAAACATTAAGTATCTGATATTTGCACTCATATCTCCAGGAAAAGTCGAAAATTATAATTTGGTTGTTTGTTCAAAGATTATCCAGTCCACTTTTTGGCCTCATTCAGATGTGCACTTTTTTCCTCCTACGGGAGTTTTTAAACAGTTGCTGTATCCGATATTCCTCCATTTTTATTCTTCTTCATTTTTAGTCTCATTGTGGCATTTGTATTTCTTGTATGTATATATATATGAGCCGCCCGCAAGGGTCGTGGGGGTACTCGGCACGAGCCCGTCGACTTCTATGGGGGATGTCACGGGCAGCCACGGCTCGGTCCATGGCCCTGGGCGCTCACTATAAAGGGGATGTATTTACAGGGGATTAGTGTTCGTATGATGATTCGTGACGCCACCTGTAGTACCTGGTCAGGGGGACCAGCGCTGCTGTGCAAGTCCTCTGGAAGGGATGGTGTTGTGCAACTAGATGTAAAGTCTCCTACAGGTGAGACTGTGTCCTTCCAGGGCAGGTAGATGAAAGATGCAGCAATGGTGCTGGTGGATGTAGCAGAGGGGAGTGTGCGTCGCTGGAATAATCAGGGAAACAGTTCTGTTGCAGTTTCAAGGTTTTACTCACAGTCTGTTGGTACCATACAGATGCCAGCCGGGCGCTGTGTCCTCCAAGAGAGTGGTCCAGCAACCCTCAGGTAAGTTAGTTGCACTTCCAAAGACTCCCCTTTCAGTATGTTCCTTTCCGGCTTCTTCTCTAGGTGCTACTCTCCTAATCTTCCATGCACCCCGCCACCACAGAGCCCTCGGACGAGGGAGTATTGGGCCCTTTCAGTTAACAGATCAATCCTGCATCCGATGCTCTGCACATACTTGACCCCTAAGCTTCCTCCCGGTGAGATTATGGTGGCTAGTGGCCCTGTGAAGTGACCACTGTTGTCGGTGTTACTAGTGGAGCTGAACTTTCCCACTAGTCTAGGGACCGGTCCCTGATGTTCGCCTGGTCCTCCTTTCTTCAGGATGGGGCACAGCTCCTCTTGCTGTATCGCCCTGGACCCTTTCGCTCATACAACAAGGCTCCCTGAGGTGGACTCAGAGGAGCAGCAGGACAGTCCAGTACCCACACCCTGACTGCCTGTCTCAAGACTGAAACTAAAGACTAACATGCAGCCTAAGTGCTGCCTAAGCTCCACCCACCAACTAACTACACCCTTTCCTAACCAGCCTGAGTCAGACCATCCTCCCGAAGGGTCTGCCTGTGCTCAGCCAGCATAGTGTATGTTGGATGCAGGTGGTGGGAGTCAATGGGGTGCTTCCTCCTTACCTGAGAGTCAGGTATCACACCGCTGGATGCGATGCAGCATCTCTGTGGCGACTGGACCCTCAGGGTGCCACATATATAAGTACACAGGTGCTTCTCACAAAATTAGAATATCATCATAAAGTTAATTTATTTCAGTTCTTTAATACAAAAAGTGAAACTCATATATTAGAGTCATTACAAATAGAGTGATATATTTCAAGTGTTTATTTCTGTTAATGTTGATGATTATGGCTTACAGTCAATGAAAACCCAAAAGTCATTATCTCAGTAAATTAGAATACTTTATGACAACAGCATGTTGGCCTACTGAAATGAAATATATATATATATATACGTGTGTATAATATTAAGTTAAGGGTACCATTAGTTCTGTCCAGGACTATTTCATGAGTTTTATTTTTTTTAAATTCTGTGGAAGCATGGTTTAAAAGCAATGTCTGACTTTTATTTGTTAATTTTCATAGATTTTTTATATATTATTACTTTTGTCAGATTCAAGTTAGTTCTGTGACCATTGTGGGTTTTTCTGTCATTAAACGAGGGGTAGCAACAATTTTGACCACATGTGTGTGTGTATATATATATATATATATATATATATATATATATATACACACAGTATATATACACACACACACACACACACATAGTGTCAAATGGGGACACAAGAGAGACCACCGCTGCCACCAATTTGTCACAGATCGCAGCTTGGGAAGTCGCACAGATCCATCCACTGTTATCTTTGGAGCGAACAACTTTCTGCTACCCCCTATCGTCCGGGCAATTGTGTGATTGACTGACGATCAATGGAGGAGGACACAGGTTGTTCCCTCTAATAGACAGGTTATAGAGAAGTTAACAGCAAGCATATGGTATATACACCTCGGTTTCCAAAGCATAGAATATATGTATATACCCCGATACAGTCACTGCCAACTCCATGATAACCCCAGACAACTCGCTGCCACTACCAGTCAAATTTTATACAGGCTTCAGGGTGCGGGTTACAGAACAAAAGGAGCAGAATTATTACATTTTATATTTCATGTAAAATGATAGGCAGTGTTTATAAAAAATATACGGCATATACAGTTACATAAAATAAAACAGATAAAACAAAATAAACTTACTATGCTGACCACAGATATGATTCGGCCTAGCAAAGGAGAGCTGTTGTGAATGGACTTGAAATGAGTTCTGAGCAGAGGCTCCCTCTGGTGGTTACAAGCTGTACTGGACTGTCCAGTGAAGATTGTGAGGATTGGGAATCAGGTGTTACTGACTGGTCTTATATAAGGGACTCGCCTTCCCATCAGGGTTGCCGGTGATCAATTGTTCTGGTCTCAATCCTTGATTCCTGATTCCTTTGTAGCCTGCTGTGTCGTGTCTGCATCTCCTGCTAACAGATAAGACATTTTCTTCTTTTTTGTTTTTGTGCTTGATTTTTGCATTTTGTCCTGCACTTCTGTGGGGGCCTTCAGGGTCCCCTCCGGAGGCTTTTGCCCTCTCAGTTTAGTTCAGCCACTTATGTTTGTACATTTGCTTTTTCCAGTTTTTTTCAGTGGCTGCTGTTTTGATTTTGTTACACCAGAGAACTAATTTAGGTGGTAGAGGTCGTGTGATCTCAGGTGTTTTTGAAATTAGTAGAGTTGGTGCTTTTCAGGGTTTTTTGGGATTACAGTAAGTGCCCTTCCTATCCTTTTCTATTTAGGTAGTTTGGGCCCCAACGTTTGCTCATACTATTTTCTGTCTGTGTCAGTATTTCTTCTTGTCTAACCGCCATTACATGTTTGGGGGCTTTCTATGTTCTTTGGGGTTCTGCTTTCCTCTTTCTATCTTTAGGTGTAGTTAGTTTCTCAGGCTGTGACGAGGCGTCTAGGACCAACGTAGGAACGCTCCACGGCTGCCTCTAGTTGTGGTGGTTAGTCAGGGTACTGCAATCTCGTAGATTCCAACTGCTCTGGTGTATTTCCTTTTTTATCTGCACTCCTCAGCTACCGAAACATAACAGTATCACCGGCCCAAATAAAATTGAATGGTACGCACAGAAGGGAAAAATATTGTGAAAGAAAAAAAAAGGTTGTCAGAGTTGTCAGAGATATTTTTCTGTTTGTTGCATTTTTTTTTTTTCCCTCTGTATCTCTGGGTGCTGGGGAGGATTTTTTCTCTCAATGGAGTTTGCACAGTTGTCTGGCCGTGTGGATCAGCTTGCCACTGAGGTTTGGAGTATTGCTACCTATCTTGCTAGGTTGCCTGTTGTGGAACCTAGGATTCCCATGCCAGATTTGTTTTTGGGGGATCGAGCCAAGTTTCTGAATTTCAAAAATAATTGTAAATTGTTTTTTGCCTTAAAATCTAAGTCCTCAGGAAACGCAGCGCAGCAGGTTCAAATTGTCATCTCTCTCCTGCGCGGCGATCCTCAGGATTGGGCTTTTTCCCTGACACCTGGGGATCCTGTTTTGAGTGATGTTGATGCATTTTTTCAGGCCTTGGGGTTATTGTACGATGAGCCTAATATCACTGATCAAGCTGAAAAAGCCTTGTTGGCATTAAATCAGGGGCTTGATGACGCTGAGTTATACTGTCAGAGATTCCGTAGGTGGGCAGTCCTGACCAAATGGAATGACGACGCTTTGGCAGCCCTTTTTCGGAAGGGTCTGTCAGATAATGTAAAGGATGTTATGGTGGGATTCCCTGTCCCCTCTGGTCTCAATGATTCTATGTCATTAGCGATTCAAATTGACAGACATTTGCGTGAGCGGAGAAGTATGCGTGGAATAGTGTTGCCTTGTGAACCTGCTTCTGAATCCATGCAGTGTGATAGAGTGGTTTCTGGGACACAGCGTCATGAGTTTCGAAAGCGCAATGGGTTATGTTTCTACTGTGGTGATGCCTCTCATGCTATTTCAGTCTGCCCTAAGCGGGGAAGACGTTTTGCACGCTCAGTTGTCTTGGGTAGTGTTCAGACTAAGTTTTATCAACTGTTACTCTGATATGCTCTCTGTCCTCATTTTCTGCTCAGGCTTTCGTTGATTCGGGAGCAGCTATTAACCTGATGGATTTTGATTTCACTAAACGTTGTGGGTTTCCCTTGATACCCCTACAGAAGTCTATTCCCCTACTGGGGATCGATTCTACCCCTTTGGCTGAGAATAAACCTCAGTTCTCTACTCAGGTGATAATGAGGGTTGAACCTGATCATCAGGAGAGCTGCAAATTTTTGGTTCTGTATAATCTGCATGACATTATCGTGCTGGGTTTCCCTTGGTTACAGTCTCATAATCCTGTTTTGGATTGGAAATCTGTGTCTGTAACCAGTTGGGGCTGCCAATGTGTTAATACCAACACTCCTGTTTTTTCTGCCTCCCCCCAGGCTCAGGATGTTCCTGACTTTTTGATTGATTTTTCTGATGTGTTTAGCGAAAGTAAATCTGCATCCTTGCCTCCCCATAGGAGCTATGACTGCGCTATTGAATTAGTGCCTGGTAGTAAATTCCCTAAAGGTCGCCTTTTTAACTTGTCTGTACCTGAACATGATGCTATGCGGTCTTATATCAAGGAGTCATTGGAGAAAGGTCATATCAGACCATCCTCTTCACCCTTAGGTGCCGGGGTTTTTTTTGTGGCCAAAAAGGATGGTTCATTAAGGCCGTGTATTGATTATTGTCTTTTGAACAATATTACATTGAAATATCAATACCCGTTACCCTTGATTTCTGACCTGTTTTCCAGGGTGAAAAACGCTACTTGGTTTACCAAGCTTGACCTCAGGGGGGCATATAACCTTATTCGCATTAAGCACGGGGATGAATGGAAGACGGCATTTAACACCCCTGAGGGGCATTTTGAGTACCTTGTGATGCCCTTTGGGCTCACTAATGCTCCTTCTGTCTTCCAGTCCTTCATGAATGACATTTTCAGGGATTTTGTGGATAAATTTCTGATTGTTTATTTGGATGATATCTTGATTTTTTCCAATGACTGGGACTCTCATGTGAAACATGTTCGTACTGTATTCCAGATTTTGAGAGAGAATGCTCTGTATGTGAAGGGATCAAAGTGTATTTTTGGCGTACAGAGGATCTCATTTTTGGGATTCATTTTGTCCCCATCTGTTATTGAAATGGACCCGGTCAAGGTTCAGGCCATCTGTGATTGGGTCCAACCTACTTTAATTAAAGGCTCTTCAAAGATTTTTGGGTTTTGCCAATTTTTATCTTAAATTTATTGGTAATTTCTCGGTTATTGTTAAACCATTAACTGATCTGACCAAAAAGGGTTCTGATGTGGTGAATTGGCCTCCTGAGGCAGTCTCTGCATTTCAGGAACTTAAGCAGAGATTCACTTCTGCTCCTGTTCTATGGCAGCCTGATGTTTCTCTGCCATTTCAGGTGGAGGTTGATGCCTCTGAAATTGGGGCAGGTGCCGTTTTGTCCCAAAGAGATCCAGAAACCTCTAAAAGTAACCCTTGTGCCTTTTTCTCTCGAAAATTTTCTCCTACTGAACGTAATTATGACGTGGGTAATCGGGACTTATTGGCCATGAAGTGGGCTTTTGAAGAGTGGAGACATTGGCTGGAGGGAGCCAAACATCAGGTGGTGGTCCTTACTGACCATAAGAATCTGGTTTATCTGGAATCTGCCAAGCGACTTAATCCTAGACAGGCCAGGTGGGCCTTGTTTTTCACACGTTTTAATTTTGTGGTTTTCTTTCTTCATGGCACTAAGAATGTTAAGGCGGATGCCCTTTCAAGGAGTTTCCTTGCGGACTCTCCTGAGTTATCTGATCCTTCTGTTATTTGAAAGAAGGTGTAGTTCTTTCCGCCATCTCGCCCAATTTGAGACTGGCTCTGGAGGGGTGTCAGGAGGATAGGCCCGAGCGCTGTCCTGTTGGGAAATTGTTTGTCCCAGACCACTGGAAAAAGAGTGTGATGTCTGAGATTCATTGTTCTGCGTTGGCCGGTCATCCCGGAATTTTTGGTACCAGAGACTTGGTTAGTCGGTCCTTTTGGTGGCCTACCTTGTTTCGTGATGTCAGGGAATTTGTGCAGTCCTGCGGGACTTGCTCTCGCTCCAAGCCTTGCTCCCGCTCTAGTGGTTTGTTGATGCCATTGCCTGTGCCCAAGAGACCATGGACCCATATCTCTATGGATTTCATTTCCGACCTCCCTGTTTCTCAGAGAATGACAGTCATCTGGGTGATTTGTGATAGGTTTTCCAAGATGATACATCTTGTGCCATTACCTAAGTTGCCTTCCTCCTCTGAATTGGTACCTTTGTTCCTTCAGCACGTGGTTCGTTTACACGGCATTCCTGAGAACATTGTGTCTGACAGAGGAGTCCAGTTTGTTTCCAGATTTTGGAGGACCTTTTCTTCTAAACTTGGTGTTCAATTGTCTTTCTCCTCGGCGTTTCATCCTCAGACCAATGGTCAAACTGAGAGAACAAATCAGACATTGGAGACTTATCTAAGATGCTTTGTGTCTGCTGATCAGGATGACTGGGTCTCTTTTTTGCCTTTGGCTGAGTTTGCTCTTAATAATAGGGCTAGCTCTGCCACTTTGATGTCTCCATTTTTCTGTAATTCTGGGTTTCACCCTCGATTTTCTTCAGGACAGACGGAGGCTTCTGTCTGTCCAGGTGTTGACTCTGTTGTGGAGCGTATGCAACAGATTTGGGACCAGGTAGTGCAGAGGTTGTCCCTCTCTCAGGAGAGGGCCCAGCGGTTTGCTAACCGGCATAGGACTGATGGTCCTCGGTTTAAAGTGGGGGACTTGGTCTGGTTGTCCTCTAAAAATATTCCTATGAGAGTGGCATCTCCTAAGTTTAAGCCTACGTTCATTGGACCTTATAAGATCATGGAGATTCTTAATCCTGTTTCTTTTCGTTTGCTTCTTCCAGGGACATTTAAGATCTATAATGTGTTCCACAAGTCCTTGTTGAAGAGGTTTGTTGAGCCAGTGGTTCCTACTGCTTTGCCTCCTGACCCTGTTCTGGTTGAGGGCAATATGGAGTTTGAGGTTGAGAAAATTTTGAATTCTCGTTTTTCTAGACGGAAACTCCAGTATTTGGTTAAGTGGAGAGGTTATGGTCAGGAAGACAATTCTTGGGTGTTTGCTTCGGACATCCATGCTAGGAGACTCATCAGTGCGTATAATAGAACTCATCCTGACCGACCTGGTTGCTCAGGTGAGGGTTCGGTGACCCCTCCTCAAGGGGGGGTACTGTTGTGAATGGACTTGAAATGAGTTCTGAGCAGAGGCTCCCTCTGGTGGTTACAAGCGGTACTGGACTGTCCAGTGAAGATTGTGAGGATTGGGAATCAGGTGTTACTGACTGGTCTTATATAAGGGACTCGCCTTCCCATCAGGTTGCCGGTGATCAATTGTTCTGGTCTCAATCCTTGATTCCTGATTCCTTTGTAGCCTGCTGTGTCGTGTCTGCATCTCCTGCTAACAGATAAGACATTTTCTTCTTTTTTGTTTTTGTGCTTGATTTTTGCATTTTGTCCTGCACTTCTGTGGGGGCCTTCAGGGTCCCCTCCGGGGCTTTTGCCCTCTCAGTTTAGTTCAGCCACTTATGTTTGTACATTTGCTTTTTCCAGTTTTTTTCAGTGGCTGCTGTTTTGATTTTGTTACACCAGAGAACTAATTTAGGTGGTAGAGGTCGTGTGATCTCAGGTGTTTTTGAAATTAGTAGAGTTGGTGCTTTTCAGGGTTTTTTGGGATTGCAGTAAGTGCCCTTCCTATCCTTTTCTATTTAGGTAGTTTGGGCCCCAACGTTTGCTCATACTATTTTCTGTCTGTGTCAGTATTTCTTCTTGTCTAACCGCCATTACATGTTTGGGGGCTTTCTATGTTCTTTGGGGTTCTGCTCCGGGGCAGATAGCTTTCCTCTTTCTATCTTTAGGTGTAGTTAGTTTCTCAGGCTGTGACGAGGCGTCTAGGACCAACGTAGGAACGCTCCACGGCTGCCTCTAGTTGTGGTGGTTAGTTAGGGTACTGCAATCTCGTAGATTCCAACTGCTCTGGTGTATTTCCTTTTTTATCTGCACTCCTCAGCTACCGAAACATAACAGAGAGCGCTTCGATTGAAAAACATCCAGAGGATGGGAATCATGCATACACTGATCTACAAACAGTCTATCTCTCTCTCTGTTTCTTTGATGAGGTACATGTTTGTGCTTCGGGGCGGCCTCTGGGCAGGTCTTTCCTTGGTTTCTCTTGCCCAGAGCACTATGATAAGACTCTGCCTACAGCTCCGGAGCAAGAGCATCTCATTAACTGAAAACTTCTAACATTGATTACATAAGAGCCACAAGACAGATTTCTTCACCCTAGGTATCATTTTAATCAATATAACAACACCAACCTCACAATGTCTGTAGCTTACTTAGCAACATCCTGCTGACAGGTTCACTTTAAACAGTTAAAAACCAACAGCACTCAGATGAAACATGGATTGCAACCATGAGCTGGTTTTTTCCACTGACCTATTCCCTTCAATGTGTGATATTGATCATATCAAAATCAGATATTTTTTGCAGACTGTCAATCAAAAAAAAAATATGTGATTAAGCCCCCTAGACTACAGCGTGGGCCATTTATATGGATACACCTAAATAAAATGAGAATGGTTGGTGATATCAACTTCCTATTTGTGGCACATTAGTATATGGGAGGGGGAAAACTTTTCAAGATGGGTGGTGACCAAAGGTGGCCATTTTGAAGTCGGCCATTTTGGATCCAACTTTATTTTTTCCAATGGGAAGAGGGTGACACATCAAACTTATTGAGAATTTCACAAGAAAAACAAAGTGTGCTTGGTTTTAATTTAACTTTATTCTTTCATGAGTTATTTACAAGTTTATGACCACTTATAAAATGTGCTCAAAGTGCTGCCCATTGTGTTGGCTTGTCAATGCAACCTTCTTCTCCCACTCTTGACACACTGATAGCAACACTGCAGAAGAAATGCTAGCACAGGCTTCCAGTATCCGTTGTTTCAGATGCAGCACATCTCGTATCTGAAGGCATTTGTCTATGCTCTGAAGATACGAGATGTGCAGCGTCTGAAACAATGATAGCGGTCAGTCACTAGTAGGACTGCACACTGGACTCCTATGCATACAAACCTCAGGGATTTCAATGAAGGAAAAACAAGTTATACTGAATATTTTCCAGCTAACCAATACATGATTCTTCTCAGCATCTCCATCGCTATTCTGTGCTGCCTATAGATTAAACTGCACGCACAACAAGATAGGTCCACTTTAACCCCTTAACGACCGCCGATACGCCTTTTAACAGCGGTAATTAAGGGTACTTAAACCACAGCGCCGTTAATTAACGGCGCTGTGGAAAAAGTGAATAGCGCCCCCCAGAGGCACATTTTCTCCGGGGTCTCGGCTACCCCGGACCCCAGAGAACATGAATTCGGGTCGGTTTTTACCGACCCCGATGTTGCGATCGCCGTTATTAACCCTATAACGGCGATCGCAACAACAAAAAAAAATCTGTGCCATTTAATTTCTCTCCGCTGATGTGATCGGACATCAGAGGAGAAAAAGGGTCCCTGATCCCCCCCTTGTGGCCCCCAATCTGCCCCTTGTGGCCCCCGGGCCCACCTGCCTCCTCCTAACAGTATAACGGCGACCGCAAAAAAAATAAAATGATTTCTCTCCCCTCTGATGTGATCGCACATCAGAGGGGAGAGAATTAGGGTCCCCAGTACCCCCGATCACCCCCCTGTACCTCCTGGTGTCCCCTGTCCTCCGGCAGGTCCCAGGCTCCCGGCCTCTTCTTCCTGTAAAAAAAAATGGCATGCGCCCGCCGAATCTGCCTTGCGGCAGATTCAAAAATTTTTTCATTCATTCTCCTAAAAGTACATTTTGATCACTGTGATAAACTATCACAGTGATCAAAATAAAAAAACAGTACATAACCCCCCTCTTTATCACCCCCTTAGTTAGGGACATATAATAAAATATAGAAATTATATTTATTTTCATTTTTCCGTAGTAGGGTTAGCATTAGGGTTAGGGTTAGCATTAGGGTTAGGCTGGGTTCATACTGCGGTATGGCAGTCCGTTAGACGGACTGCATTACACTGCGGTATAATGCGGTGTAACGCAGTCCGTTGACGCTGCCATTCACCCCCATTTGAGGGCCCATCGCGACGCATGCCATAAAGCGACATGCGTTCGCGACATGCCATCATTCAGTGACGGAGCCTCGGATGCAGCCTACAGCGTCTGGGCTCCGTCACCGCTAGCGCAGATGAATCATCTGCTGATTACTCTGCGCTAGCGGGTATAGCATAACGCGATCACGTTATGCTATACCGTTACCAGCCCGTCAACGCTATGTGTTGAACGGGCTGGTAAAACGCAAAATGAACCTAGCCTTAGGGTTAGGGTTATAATTAGGGTTATGGTTACAATTAGGGTTAGGGTTACAATTAGGGTTGGAATTAGGGTTGGGATTTAGGTTAGGATTAGGGTTTGGGTTGGGATTAGGGTTAGGGGTGTGTTGAGGTTAGGGTTGGAGCTAGAATTGAGGGGTTTCCACTATTTAGGCACATCAGGGGGTCTCCAAACACAACGTGGCGTTCAAAAAGTCAAATGGCGCTCCCTCCCTTCCGAGCCCTGCTGTGCGCCCAAACAGTGGTTTACCCCAACATATGGGGTATCAGCGCACTCAGGACAAATTTCACACCAATTTTGGGGTTCTAATTTCTCCTGTTACCTTGGGAAATAAAAAATAGCTGGCTAAAAAAATCATTTTTGAGGAAAAAAATGTTTTTTTTATTTTCACGGCTCTTCGTTTATAAATTTCTGTGAAACACTTGGGGGTTCAAAGTGCTCACCACCCATCTAGATAAGTTCCTTAAGGGGTCTAGTTTCCAAAATGGGGTCACTTGTGGGGGGTTTCCACTGTTTAGACATATCAGGGGGTCTCCAAACATGACGTGGCGTTCAAAAAGTCAAATGGCGCTCCCTCCCTTCCGAGCCCTGCCGTGCGACCAAACAGTGGTTTACCCCAACATATGGGGTATCAGCGTACTCAGGACAAATTGCACACCAATTTTGAGGTTCTAATTTCTCCTGTTACCCTTGGGAAAACAAAAAAAGCTGGCTAAAAATATCATTTTTGAGGAAAAAATGATTTTTTATTCTCACGGCTCTGCGTTTATAAATTTCTGTGAAACAATTTGGGGTTCAAAGTGCTCACCACACATCTAGATAAGTTCCTTAAGGGGTCTAGTTTCCAAAATGGTCTCACTTGCAGGGGGTTTCCACTGTTTAGACACATCAGGGGGTCTCCAAACACGACGGGGCGTTCAAAAAGTCAAATGGCGCTCCCTCCCTTCCAAGCCCTGCCGTGCGCCCAAACAGTGGTTTACCCCAACATATGGGGTATCAGCATACTCAGGACAAATTGCACACCAATTTTTGGGGTTCTAATTTCTCCTGTTACCCTTGGGAAAATAAAAAATAGCTGGCTAAAAAAAAATCATTTTTGAGGAAAAAAAAATTTTTTATTTTCACGGCTCTGGTTTATAAATTTCTGTGAAGCACTTGGGGGTTCAAAGTGCTCACCACACATCTAGATAAGCTCCTTAGGGGGTCTAGTTTCCAAAATGGTG
This sequence comes from Oophaga sylvatica, assembly GCA_033576555.1. Taxonomy (NCBI): domain Eukaryota; kingdom Metazoa; phylum Chordata; class Amphibia; order Anura; family Dendrobatidae; genus Oophaga; species Oophaga sylvatica. The sequence continues at coordinate 576,738,151 of JARQOD010000003.1, read as the reverse complement.
TCACTTGCAGGGGGTTTCTACTGTTTAGGCACATCAAGGGCTCTACAAACACAACATGACGCCCGCAGAACATTCCATCAAAGTCTGCATTACAAAATGGCGCTCCTTCCCTTCCAAGCTCTCCCATGCATCCAAACAGTGGTTTCACCCCACATATGGGGTATCAGCGTACTCAGGAAAAATTGCACAACAACTTTTGGGGTCAAATTTCTCTTGTTACCCTTGGGAAAATAAAAAAATAGCAGGCTAAAGAATCATTTTTGAGGAAAAAAATGATTTTTTATTTTCATGGCTCTACGTTATAAACTTCTGTGACCCACTTGAGGGTTCAAAGTGCTCACCACACATCTAGATAAGTTCTTTAAGGGGTCTAGTTTCCAAAATGGTGTCATTTGTGGGGGGTTTACACTGTTTAGGCTTTTAGGGGCTCTCCAAATGCGACATGGCGTCCAATTTCAATTCCAGCCAATTTTGGTTTGAAAAAGTCAAATGGCGCTCCTTCCCTTCCAAGCTCTGCCGTGCGCCCAAACAGTGGTTCCCCCCACATATGGGGTATCAGCGTACTCAGGACAAATTGGACAACAACTTTTGTGGTCTAATTTCTCCTGTTACCCTTGGGAAAAAAAAAAATTGGGGACTAAACGATCAGGTTTGTGGAAAAAATATTTTTTATTTTCACGCCCGTGCGTTATAAACTTCTGTGAAGCACTTGGGGGTGCAAAGTGCTCACCACACATCTAGATAAGTTCCTTAGGAGGTCTAGTTTCCAAAATGGGGTCACTTGTGGGGGGTTTCCACTGTTTAGACACATCAGGGCCTCTACAAACGCGACATGGCGTCTAGCCAATTCTGCGTTAAAAAAGTCAAATGGCGCTCCTTCCCTTCCAAGCTCTGCCATGCACCCAAACAGTGGTTTACCCCCACATATGGGGTATCAGCATGCTCAGGACAAATTGCACAAAAACTTTTGCGGTCTTGTTACCCTTGGGAAAATAAAAATTGGGGTGAAAAGATCGTTTTTGTGGGAAAAAAATTATTTTTTATTTTCACGGTTCTATGTTATAAACTTCTGTGAAGCACTTGGAGGTTCAAAGTGCTCACCACACATCTAGATAAGTTCCTAAGGAGGTCTAGTTTCCAAAATGGTGTCACTTGTGGGGGGTTTCCACTGTTTAGACACATCAGGGCCTCTACAAACGCGACATGGCGTCCAGCCAATTCTGCGCTGAAAAAGTCAAATGGCGCTCCTTTCCTTGCAACCTCTGCCGTGTGCCCAAAAAGTGGTTTACCCCACATATGGGGTATCGGCGTATTCAGGAGAAATTGCACAACAAATTTTGTAGTCACTTTTTCTTTTATCACTTGTGAAAATAAAAAAAATTGGTTCCGAAGTAAAGTTTTTGCAAAAAAAGTTAAATGTTAATTTTTTCCTTCCACATTGCTTCAGTTTCAGTGAAGCACATAAAGGGTTAATAAACTTCTTGAATGTGGTTTTGAGCACCTTGAGGGGTGCAGTTTTTAGAATGGTGTCACTTTTGGGCATTTTCTATCATATAGACCCCTCAAAGTGACTTCAAATGTGATGTGGTCCCTAAAAAAAAAATGGTGTTGTAAAAATGAGAAATCGCTGGTCAACTTTTAACCCTTATAACTTCGTAACAAAAAAAAATTTTGTTCCCAAAATTGTGCTGATGTAAAGTAGACACGTGGGAAATGTTATTTATTAAGAAATTTGTCTGACATATCTCTCTGATTTAACCTTCGTCCGGCTGAGTAGGTACAATTGTGACTATTCCGTTTTAAAATTGCAATAACTTTTTTTCGAAAAGCCGTAGAGGGCTGGAATTTCGTGACATCTCTGCAGTTTTGGTCCAGAATATATTGGCCAAATTTCAATAAAATATCTCCACCCTCTTCCGAGATAAGGGGTCGAGATATTTTTGCATCCATAACAAGCTGCATAGGTACAAATGTACCCTCATATATTTTGAATGAAGATAATGCAAGGAAAAAAGAATATATTTTTTTTATGATAATGCTATTTTATTATTATAAACAAGTAAAAAAACTGTTGATTTACATTATAAAAGAAAATGTAAGAAACTTTTTTTATTGATTTTCTTCGCAAGTAATGCATGTTGTCTTTGCTACCGAGTGTTCATCGCAAATGGGTTTCACACAAACCACACAAGACTTTCTAGTCTTACGTTGTTTTCGCCTCAGGTCTCGGCAGACATAGCAACTACCAACAACAGGGGAGGGTCCATGACTACCATGAGGTATTTGAGGGCCAGCTGCTGCTTGCGATGCTACCAGAATGCATCGTCCAAGCACCATTTCTACTGCACCTCGAAGAAAATGGTTTCTTATCATCATTCGGTTTGTACTACGATCTTCAATTGCAGGCATACACAGCTGATTTGTGAGATCTTTCAGGAACTCTCTTCGTTGATCCTTTGTCCTGAAGCTTGGATTGTGTTCTCTGTAGATGATGTAGGATGCTAACCCAGTGAAATGCCAGAGGCCAACGTAATGGTCGTCGTTTCACAGTGTACTCTCCCAACATTTTATCCATAACATCAACTCCGCCTTTTGTTTTGTTGTAGTATTTTATTATCTCTGGCTTGGCTGCTAGTGTCTCTTCAACTTCTCCCGTCATGTGCATAGATGATAGAAGCACGACTGATTTGTTCTTCTTTGGTACATATGAACAGACTGTTGCATCATGATTGTAGGCAAAATTTGTCGAGTTTACAGACCTTTCTTTGGCAGGCTGCATGTTGCTAGGTAGGAACCTTTTGTTTTTTCTCACTGTACCAACTAGTGTCATGTTCCAGGAGTTCAATACCTTAGCTAGTTCCATGCTTGTAAAGAAGTTATCGGTGGTAACATTTCTTCCAGAGCCTTTATACGAGCTCACTAGGTCCAATACTGTTCGTTCACCAATGTTTACTTGTCGAGGACCATCAGTTGGTTTCCCAGTGTAGAGCTCACCTTGTAATGGGTAGGCATTTGACGAGTCACAAGCCCAGAAAAGCTTTAAGCCATATTTAGCTGGTTTTGAAGGTATATACTGGGTAAATTTAGTACGGCTTCCAAATGGAAATAATTGTTCGTCGACGGTGATACAATTATTTGGCTTGTAGGCTCTCTCCAGATTTCTGTTCAGCATTGTCCAGATGTCCCATATTGGTGCAGCTTTATCTGTTTGCACACGTTCTGCACGTGTATTTTCGTTGTCAAATCTGATAAATCTGAGTATCATCTTGAAGCGGTCACGAGACATGGCTGCACGTATAAGAGGCAGAGCAGCAACATTCCACATTTCCTCCAGATTCTCTTTGTTGTCTCTGTGCACACCAGCAGCAATCAGTATGCCCAAAAATGCATGGAGTTCAGTTTCAGTAAATTGCTTGAATGTTTTATGTGGTGGTCGTTCAGAAGAATCAGGAAAACGTTGTACCAGTTCGTTGTTGTAAGCATCACAAACTCTCTTGGCCTTTTGATTTGTTTCTTGTAATATGATGTCACACATCTCGGGAGTCATGATTGACTTGAATAGCTCTTTTGCTGTATACAGGTTGCTGATTGCTGCAGGGCCACCTCTTTGTCGTAGGACATTATGAGATTTTGTTTGTGCATTTGGCAGTGGATCACTACACCATTGAGTTTTATCCTTAGCAGTCCAAATGTCGCCTGCACTTTGAGGCACAGACTCATCTTCAACACTTTCGTCTGAGTCGTATTCTTTTTCCTGCTCTATGACCATTTCTTGTTCAATGTCTGAATCTTCTTCAGTAACATCCACTTGTGGTACATAGTTTTCATCATCAGATGCAACATATGGTTCTTCCTCATGCTCAGAATCAGATTCTTCTAGCATTCGCATTATTTCGTCAGACGTAAATCTGTAAATATGAAAAAATGAAAAATAAATAATTTTCCGAAATACTACACAATACTACATTATTGGCTTTTCACAAAATGATACTAACCTGCAAACACGTTTTCTTGGATTATGGCGGAAACTAGATCCAGCATCACTATCACTCATGATGACTTGGTAGATGAATTTTGGCTTCGTAATTTAGTTCAGTAACACGTGGCAAGTAGAATGAAACTTGACTCTAAAGTGCAGATAAAAAAGTAAATTATTTCTAGTGATAATTATTTATAAATGTCATTTATATATTATGTAAACCATATACGGTTTCAGAATTTTCATTCCATCTTCGACTGTTTTTTCGACCAATAGGAAAATTGTAACAGAGCCACCATCTTTATTTTGTGCTGAATATAAGTAAAACATTGTAAAGCAATATGTAGATACTAATTATTATCCATTTTTCGTATAAAAATCATACCTATAGTGATAAGCTTCATACAAAATATATGTAAGCCACGTCCAGACTCAAAGACAATTTCTGACTGTTCTGTCCCCACATAAGGCGAATGAAGGTATAACTGGCTGTTAGATGCTGTGAGACTTTCCTACCTTCGTATCCAAGAAATTGAAGACTTCACAAGCCTATAAATGTGTGCGCTCACAGCAATGAGATGAACAGCAAAATGGCTACTGAGAGGAGGGAAGCAGGAAGAGAAGTAGAAGCCACTCCCAGTTTGAATCAACTTAATTGACAGCAACATAAGTGAGCAGTAACAACACTGGCCAATAGATATCAGCATAACATTTGTAGCTGAATGAACTTTAGTTTCTGAAACCAAGTAAAGGAGAAAGTCTTCCCACAGTGGAGGTATATATGAAGGTACAATTGCACCTCTGCAGCCTGTTAACGTTGTAAAATTATGCAGCCTGACGAAGGTTAAGGGCATAAAAATTTAAAGTTTGAAAATTGCTACATTTTCAAAATTTTCACCATATTTCCTTTTTTTTCATAAATAAACACAAGTCATATCAAAGAAATTTTACCACTAACGTGAAGTACAATATGTCAAGAAAAATCAATGTTAGAATCAGCGGGATTCGTTAAAGCGTTCCAGAGTTATAACCTCATAAAGTGACAGTGGTCAGAATTGTAAAAATTGGCCCTGTCATTAAGCTGCAAATTGGCTCTGTCACTAAGGGGTTAAATATTGTGAATCTATATACAAGCATAAAACTAATCAGACTACACCACTGGATGCTACATAATGTATATGAGTGGCAGTTCTTAAGTATTTTCTATGGCTTCTGAATCCTTCTGGATATTGTTGTACAGTACGACACTGCCTTTGCATCACTAGGGTCAGACTCAAAGGCCATATGACACAGACGACGATCGCATCACAATACTTGGACTGGCTGGCAGCTGTCCTGACCCGAGCGTGACAGCATGTATTTCTATCAAGCTGTCACTTTCAGGTCAGGAGAGCTGCCGGCCAGTCCATGCACTGAGATGTGATCGTCATTCGTGCTGTACAGCAAGAAATAAACAGGTGCTTCTGCACCAAAGAGACCATCATTTCTCCGGAAATCCACTTGTAGGATCAGACTGCGGAAATGACAAGGAACTGTGCATTTCACGCTTCTGATTTTGTCTTATTGCTCTGCATACGATGTGTGATACGTCATAAACACTTTAGGAAAATCAAACTAAAAACTGTTTACCTTGCTGTGCAATATTATGAGGTTTCATAGCGTTAGCCAGCCTTGTTCCAGAGAATATTGCTTCTGTCTATCAAGCAGGTAACCTGTCCAAAGGAATCTGTAATATGATGAATAACTCCGGCTGACACATGTTCGGTGCACATCGGTTATCTGAGGAAAGCTACAAAATTGTCCTGTGGGTGTGAAGATAAGGGCTCAATTCCAAAGGTAAAACTGTATTGTGCAGAAGATTTGCATGTTCTGCCATAAAACAATTTGTTCGCGATTCTTCCCTGCCAGCATGTCAGTGAAAACAGTCGATTATTTCCTTCTACTCCCAAACTGAGGGATACAGCAAAATAAAGAATTTTTTCCACTTCAAGTAATATCCTGGGAACCTTTGTGTATTTTCTCATTTTATTATTATTGGCCATTACAAGAATGGAGAAGGATTTTCCTTTACTTTTAAAGTGTTGTGAAGTTGAAAGGGTAAATACCCATGGTGAGTATTTGCTGCTCAGATTTACGTGGGGAAAAAAACAAAGTGCAATAGACTACTAGGTAAGAAACGAACGCTCAGATTTACCGAGCAATTTTTTCTCATTTTTTGTGAAATGAAAAAATGAATTAGTACAGATGAGTGGATTGTTTTCCTAGAAGTTCCATTCACGTCGAATAAATTTGCTGTGAATCACAATACTGGAAATCTAATTGCTCAGAAACAATGGGAAGTGGTGAGAGAGACTATGGGATAGCATATGCAACTGCAGAAAACGTAACCCATCTGCTCTTTGATGCTTGAGCAGTGTGTGAATTACAAAGTATTTGAACTTGATTGAAACCATGAATTTCAGGAAATTCGACTCGAAGATGATCCTCTGCAGATTGCTACACTCATCTATTTTAATTGAAAAAGGTGGGGGATGAAACCTCCAGCGATGAAATCAACAAGGAAAGAAATCTTTTTTGTAAAAAAATGAAAAAACTTTTACTTGGTACAGTAGTACATTAAAAAAAGAAATGGATCCTGGTCACCACAACCTGGGATGAACAACCAACGTGTTTCAGCTAAGAGCCTTTATCCTGGTATGTAACACCCTGTACTGAACAGGTTTCTAATATAGATCACAAGTTAGTGCTGCACAGGTGTGAACTAAAGGAGATAACAAAACACCTGAAAATGTAACTCAAAAAAAGTGCAACAAAATCTTAACATATAGTGTTGGAAGAAAATAAACACATATATCATACATAAATATACAAAGACGGTATGAAAAGAGAAAAAAAAAATACTCAAAAAAAAAAAAATTTTTTCCTTGCTAAAAAAATATGTGTAGTATACCAAGACAAATAAAAAATTTCATTAGATTTAATTGTATTGTAAAATAAGATCTTGTCGTAGATTTATACAGTGGGGGACTCTGGTTTGTAACTTAAAAATCCAAAAAGATTCGTGGTTCAACAATTTTCGCCTGAAATCACCTCCTCTCTTTGGTCTATACACTTTTCTATACCATAGAATTTTAGGGATCTGATATTACCCTCATGTATTTGAGAAAAATGTTTTGAGACAGCTCATATACCAACAGCTTTCAGACATGTGCCGTCTTATGCAGTTTTTCAGAGGTCCAGTCGTACAACCTGTATATTGGATATTGCATTGTTCGCATTCAGTAATATAAATAACACCTATTGCATTACAGTTTATAAAATTATTAATAGAAAATTCTTTGTTTGTTGTGATAGATTTAGATTTTTGTTTATTATGAACTACATGTGAGCATGCTTTGCAGTAAGTATGTCCGCATCTGAAATAACCTTTCGTAGATAACCAGGTAGGTTGATGCGAGATTCATTGGAAAAATAACTGGGTGAGAGAATATTCCCCAGTGTAGGGGCTTTCTTAGCAACAAAACGCACTTGTTTTTTCAGAATATCAGTAAATTTTGGATCTTCATTTAACATTGGCAGATATTTACGTATGATATTAGCAATTTCTGTATACTGGGATCTATATTGGGTGGAAAAAGTAATACAATTATTACTGTTATTGGCTTTAGGTTTATCTGACAATAGGTGCTATTTTTTTCACAGCTGCATCAGCTTTTCTCAGAGTCCGATTAGAGTAGCCTCTATGTTGTAATCTATGGATGGTTTTATTAGCCTCTGTATTATAGGTTGATGGCAGGGAAAAGTTTCTTTTCATCCTAATAATTTCACCAAAGTGGATGATATTCTTAATTATGTGGAGTGGACGGCAAGAACCAGCTTCCAAAATGGAGTTGCTATCTGTGGATTTTTTAAAAGGAGAAATAATAATAGACCATGTATTTTTGTTCCCAGTTAGAGTAATATCAAGGTAATTAGTAGATGTTGCAGAAAGTTTGTAAGCAAAAGATACGGTAAATTAAATTCATTGTCATTAGTGAATGCAATGAATTTAAGAGCTTCTATCTCAGAACCCTTCCAAATAATAATGATATCGTCTATATAACGACAGTAAAAATCAATCAAGTTGTGAAAAACATTTTTTTCAGAAAACAAAAAATTTTCCTCCCAAACTGCAACCAGTAAGTTAGCAATAGTTTGAAGAAAGAAAGCACCTGCAAATGAATCGCTACTAACATGTCTTGTATGGAACCTCTCTAGCTATATTCTCTCGTCAGCACAAACTATGCTACTATCATCATAGAATCATAGAATCCAAGAATGGTAGAGTTGGAGGGACCTCCGGGTCATCGTGTCCAACCCCCTGCTCAATGCAGGATTCACTAAATCATCTCAGACAGATATCGGTCCAGCTCTATTTGAAGACTTCCATTGAAGGAGAACTCACCATGTCTTGTGGCAGCTGATTCCGCTCATTAATCTAATATCTAATCTGTATCTTCTCCCTTTCCGTTTCAATCAATTGTATCATTTGTATAGGGGATAGGTCTCATATAAGACTGTACACTGTATGCCCAATTATTAGGCAATTTGCATTCTTGAGGATTACTTTTATTTTTGAACAACTACAGTGCCATCAGTCAATTCAAAAGGTTAATAAACTTGAATATTTAATATAATTGAGATTTTATTTTTCTTAGAAGAATATTGATGTGTGTAGAATTAATTTGTAACTATGTAATATTCAACTAAATGAAAAAATATAAATTTGCTCATCTCAATTGTTTATTTTTATCTGTTACAGTGAGAATAATAGCCAATCAGCTCAAAATGCAAAATAAATAGATTTCTGACATTCACATATAATATTTCAGTGACTAATATATCCCCCGACTTTTCACCAACAGTCATAAGCTCCATCCATGGACTGTCCATTTATTAATCTGTTGACAATCGATTTTTTGGGCATCATCTTGGCAAAGAAGACCCAAGACAACATACTCTGAAGGGAGGTAAAAAAAATTCAAAAACAATCCACAGGGAGGAGATTAGAACACAACAACATTTTCTAAACTGTATGCTCGCAAATGCCAGAAGCTTGAAAAACAAGATGGAAGAACGAAAAGCAGAAATATCTACAGGTAACTATGACATAGTGGGAAAATCCGACACATGGTTAGATGAAAGCTATGACAGGCCGTTAACTTACAGGGTTACAGTCTGTTTAGAAAGGATCGTAAATATCGGAGAGGAGGAGGGGTTTGTCTTTATGTAAAGTCTTGTCTAAAGTCCACTTTAAGGGAGGATATTAGCGAAGGAAATGAGGATGTCGAGTCCATATGGGTCGAAATACATGGAGGGAAAAATAGTAACAAAATTCTCATTGGGGTCTGTTACAAACCCCCTAATATAACAGAAATCATAGAAAGTCTTCTACTAAGGCAGATAGATGAAGCTGTAACCCATAATGAGGTCCTTGTTATGAGGGACTTTAACTACCTGTATATTAACTGGGAAACAGAAACCTGTGAAACCCATAAAGGCAACAGGTTTTTGCTAATAACCAAGAAAAATTATCTTTCACAATTGGTGCAGAATCCAACCAGAGGAGCAGCGCTTTTAGACCTAATAATATCTAATAGACCTGACAGAATAACAAATCTGCAGGTCGTCGGGCATCTAGGAAATAGCGACTACAATATTGTACAGTTTCACTTGTCTTTCGTTAGGGGGACTTGTCAGGGAGTCATAAAAACACTGAACTTTAGGAAGGCAAGGTTTGACCAACTTAGAGATGCCCTTAATCTGGTTGACTTGGACAATGTCCTCAGAAATAAGAATACAGATAATAAATGGGAAATGTTTAAGAACATCCTAAATAGGCACTGTGAGCGGTTTATACCTTGTGGGAATAAAAGGACAAGAAATAGGAAAAACCCAATGTGGCTAAACAAAGAAGAGGGGCAATTAACAGTAAAAAGAAAGCATTTAAACTACTAAAGCAGGATGGGACCGTTGAAACCCTAAAAAACTATAGGGAGAAAAATACTTTATCTAAAAAACTAATTAATGCTGCCAAAAAAGAAATAGAAGCACAGCTAAGGAGAGTAAAACTAATCCCAAACTGTTCTTCAACTATATCAATAGTAAAAGAATCAAAAGTGAAAGTGTAGGCCCCTTAAAAAATTGTGAGGAAAGAATGGTTGTAGATGACGAGGAAAAAGCTAATATATTAAACACCTTCTTCTTCATGGTATTCACGGTGGAAAATAAAATGCTAGGTGAAATGCCGAGAGACAAAGAAAACCCTATATTAAGGGTCACCAATCTAACCCAAGAAGAGGTGCGAAACTGGCTAAATAAGATTAAAATAGATAAATCTCCGGGTCCGGATGGTATACACCCACGAGTACTAAGAGAGCTAAGTAATGTAATAGACAAACCATTATTTCTTATATTTGGGGACTCTATAGTGAAGGGGTCTTTTCCATAAGACTGGAGCATAGCAAATATGGTACCAATATTCAAAGAGGGCTCTAAAAGTGAACCTGGAAATTATAGGCCAGTAAGTCTAATCTCTATTGTTGGTAAAATATTTGAAAGGTTTCTGAGGGATGTTATTCTGGATTGTCTCAATGAGAATAGCTGTTTAACTCCATATCAGCATGGGTCTATGAGGAATCGCTCCTGTCAAACCAATCTAATCAGTTTTTATGAAGAGGTAAGCTATTTACTGGACCAAGGTGAGTCATTGGACATGGTATATCTTGATTTTTCCAAAGCGTTTGATATCGTGCCACACAAGAGGTTGGTACACAAAATGAGAATGCTGGGTCTGGGGGAAAATGTGTGCAAATGGGTAAGTAACTGGCTTAGTGATAGAAAGCAGAGGGTGGTTATAAATGGTATATTCTCTAACTGGGTCGCTGTGACCAGTGGGGTACCGCAGGGGTCGGTGTTGGGACCTATTCTCTTCAACATATTGGTAGAAGGTTTACTCAGTAAAATATTGATATTTGCAGATGATACAAAACTATGTAAAGCAGTCAATACAAGAGAAGATAGTATTCTGCTACAGATGGATCTGGATAAGTTGGAAACTTGGGCCGAAAGGTGGCAGATGGGGTTTATCAATGATAAATGTAAGGTTATGCACAAGAAAGAATCAATATCACCATTACACTCTGAACGGGAAACCACTGGGAAAATTTGACATGGAGAAGGATTTGGGGATCCTAGTTAATGATAAACTTACCTGGAGCAGTCAGTGCCAGGGATTGGCTGCCAAGGCAAACAGGATCACAGGGTGCATTAAAAGAGGTCTTGATACATCTGATGAGAGCATTATACTGCCTCTGTACAAATCCCTGCTTAGACCGCACATGGAGTACTGTGTACAGTTTTGGGCACTGGTGCTCAGGAAGGATGTAATGGAACTAGAGCGAGTACAAAGGAGGGCAACAAAATTAATAAAGGGGATGGGGGAACTATAATACCCAGAGAGATTAGCAAAATTAGGATTATTTAGTCTAGAAAAAAGACAACTGAGGGGCGATCTAATAACTATGTATAAGTATATAAGGGGACAATACAAATATCTCTCAGAGGATCTGTTTATACCAAGGAAGGTGACGGTCACAAGGGGGCATTCTCTGCGTCTGGATGAGAGAAGGTTTTTCCACCAACATAGAAGAGGATTCTTTACTGTTAGGGCAGTGAGAATTGGAATTCCTTGCCTGAGGAGGTGGTGATGGCGAACTCAGTCGAGGTGTTCAAGAGAGGACTGGATATCTTCCTGGAGCGTAACAGCATTGTATCTTACAGTTATTAGGTTCTTTAGAAGGACGTAGATCTGGGGATTTATTCTGACGGAATATAGGCTGAACTGGATGGACAAATGTCTTTTTTTGGCCTTGCTAACTATGTTACTATGTTACCAACCACGGCCTCCCAGATACTGATCAGAGTGACTGTTTTCCTTCGCCATAATCCCCATATAAAAATGGCTACAAGTTCTCACTAGGGTTTAGGTCAAGTGAGGAAGGGGCCGTGTCATTACTCTTTCATATTTAAGGTCTTTACTAGAAGCCGAACAGTGGAGACTTTGATGTTGCGTTGGAGCATTGTCCTTTGGAAAATTAAGCATTTTCTTGAAAGATGCAGACATTTTTCTTTACCACTGCTTGAAGAAAGTGTCTTGTAAAAACTGGTAGTAGGTTTGGGAGCTGATTTTTGAGTCCATCTTCAACCCGAAAAGGTCCAACTAGCTCATCTTCAATAATCCCAGCCCATGGTAGTACCCCCACCCCACTTTGCTGGCATCTGAGTAGAAGTGGAGATTTGTACCACTTACTGATCCAGTCACGGGCTCATTCATCTGGTTCGTCAAGAGTCATTCATCAGTCCATGAAACCTTTCAAAAACCTGTCTTCAGATATTTCTTGGTCCAGTCTTGACATTTCTATGTCTTGATCAGTGGTGGTTGGGTTTAAGCCTTCTTTACCTCGGCCATGTCTCTGAACACTGAACACCTTGTACTTCTGGACGTACGAGGTGGTTGCAGTTCTGGAACATGACAGCACTGGAGGGTAATGGGTTTCATGTTTGATTCTTCTCAAATCTTTGGTAGCTATTGTGTGTTTTTCTTTTTGAAAAAGTTTTTGAGACTCTGCTAACTATTTGCAACAAATAATTCAAAGGATCTGGGATCACCCCAATATCTGAGCAATTAACTAGCATTTAACTAGAGCTTCCGGCCGCCGGGTCGGAGGTGAACGCATCGCCGACCCCGTCACGTGATCGGGGTCGGAGACGCGTTGCTTTGACAACCAGAGGTCTCATAGAGACCTCTATGGTTGTTGCCGGCACATTGCTGTGAGCGCCGCCCGGTGGTCGGCGCTCATAGCAATGCAGTTACATCTGCTACATATGGGTGATCTGCTCATCGCCCATATGTAGCAGAACCGATCGAGTTGTGCATGCTTGTAGCCTCCCATGGAGGCTATTGAAGAATGCTAAAAGTAAAAAAAAAGTGTTTTAAAAATAAAAAAATAAAAGTTCAAATTGCCCCCCTTTTGCTCCAATCATAATAAAACAATAAAAGAAAAATCAAACATACACATATTAGGTATCACCGAGTTCAGAATCGCCCGATCTATCAATAAAAAGAAAGGATTAACCCAATCGCTACACGGCATAGCAAGAAAAAAATTCAAAACACCAGAATTACGTTTTTTTTGTCGCCGCGACATTGCATTAAAACGCAATAATAGGCAATAAAAAGAATGTTCTTCCACAACCATGGTATCATTTAAAACATCAGCTTGGTGCGCAAAAAATAAGTCTACATCCGACCCGAGATCACGAAAAATGGAGACGCTGCGGGTCTTGGAAAAAGGAACATTTTTTTTTAGAAAACTTTGGAATTTTTTTTCACCACTTAGATAAAAGAGAACCTAGACATGTTTGATGTCTATGAACTTCTAATTACCTGGAGAATCATAGAGGCAGGTCAGTTTTTGCATTTAATGAACCTAGCAAAAAATCCAAGCAAAAAACAAGTGTGGGGTTGCACTTTTTTTGCAATTTCGCCGCACTTGTAATTTTTTTCCGTTTTCGAGTACACGACATGGTAAAACCAATGGTGTCGTTCAAAAGTAAAACTCATGTCGCAAAAAATAAGCCCTCACATGGCCATATTGATGGAAAAGTAAAAAAGTTGTGGCTCTGGAAAGAAGGGGAGCGAAAAACGAAAACGAAAAATCGAAAAAAGCTCCGGGAGTGAAGGGGTTAAAGTCAGTTGAATCTCTTTTTTTGGCCCATTTTGCCTTAGAAAAACAAGTTGCCTAAGAATTCTGCACACCTTGATTTAGGGCATTGTATCCTTAGGCTGCATCCTCCCTCATTACAGAAATACACATCACCTGATCTGCTTCATCTAATCAGAATTCATGTTTATACAGCGGAGTTGGAAAATCTGCTTAAAAATTATGATATGGTCAAAAAAAAAAACTTTTCTAATAATTCTGCACAGAGTGTATAAGTGGTTTCCTTTGAGGTTTAAGGGTGACTGAAATGAAAAGTTCTTAATATCCTCTTCCCAAAAACATTCACTAAAGGAGATAAGAAACATGATAATCAGCTGTGTTCATTTTATACTCTTCAAAGACAAAGTAAAAAAAGAAACAGATTGTAAAACTGATGCATTTTTTTAGTTTGTGCATCCATTTTCCAATCTGTCTCACCATAAAGCTAATGACAAACAACAGATTGGACGAAGCATGAAGAACTTTTTTCTTAAGACCTAAAGATGTCGGATGCCTCAAGCGAAAAACTGATCTTCAAGGAGCTAATGCTGATACAAAGTGATACATTTATTGTCAATTAAAGTGGTTTTTAATATGTTTGTTTAACACAAAACCATTAAAAGGGGTTTCTATGTTATTGTGAAATCCGCCTGCAGTCACTAGGGTTGAGCATTCCGATACTGCAAATATCGGGTATCGGCCGATATTGGCTGTATCGGAATTCCGATTCCGAGTACCGATATTTTCGTCATATCGGATACCGGAATCGGGATTGTCACTGTCACTGTCAGTGTCCGTCGGTCGGGTCTGTCAGGAGTCAGCGGCACTTACCCGGCAGAAGATCTCGGCGGTCACATCCCGGACTGCTTAATGGCCGCCATCCTCTTCTCCCCGGCGGTCACATGCAGTTTCTCGCGATAACTGCAGTGACTGCTGGGTAATCGCGGCCGTAAAGCAGTCCGATGACGTCACCGCCGGGGAAGCTGGTAAGCAGCTGTGCTGCGCCGGGATGTCAGGCTCTGCCTGTCATTCCGATGTAGCAGAGCTGGATCGTCATGGGACACTCGTTACTATGGACTGCGTCGGACAGGTGGTATACTGTTGTTTTTTTTTTTTTTTTTTTTACAGGAGATCGATGGCGTCGCAGGAATGAGAGAGTAATAAAAAAAATGAAAACTGTGTTGTCTCTTTTATTTCATTAAAAGACTTTTTTCTTGCTGTGTCTTTTTTTTACACATTTAAAAACTTTGGGATTAATAATGGATCGGTGTCTTATTGACACCTCTCCATTATTAACCGGGCTTATTGTCACCGTGCAATCAACGGTGACATTAACCCCTTATTACCCCGCTTGCCACCGCTACAGGGCAAGTGGGAAGAGCCGGGTAAAGTGCCACAATTGGCACATCTTTTGATGCGCCAAATGTGGGGCTGCTGTAGCCTGGTATTATCAGGCTGTTGAGGGCCAAAATCCATGGGCCTTGACAGTCTTTTAATACCAGGCCGCAGCAGTCTGCATTTTACTTGGCTGGTTAACAAAAATAGGGGGACCCCTACGCCGTTTTTTTTTTCGAGGAGATCCCCTATTTTTGTTAACCAGCCAAGCTAAGCAGACTGCTGTGGCCTGGTATTATCAGGCTTGCAAGGTCCATGGATATTGGATCCTTACCAGCCTGAAAAACCAGGCCTCAGCGGTCTGCTTCATCTGGCTGGTTAACAAAAATAGGGGGGACCCCACGCCAATTTTTTTCGAGGGGATCCCCTATTTTTGTTAATCAGCCAAGATATGCAGACTGCTGTGGCCTGGTATTATCAGGCTGGCAAGGTCCATGGATCTTGGCTCCTTAACAGCCTGAAAATCCAGTCCTCAGCGGTCTGCTTCATCTGGCTGGTTAACAAAAATAGGGGGGACCCCACGCCAATTTTTTTCGAGGGGATCCCCTATTTTTGTTAATCAGCCAAGATATGCAGACTGCTGTGGCCTGGAATTATCAGACTGGCAAGGTCCATGGATCTTGGCTCCTTAACAGCCTGAAAATCCAGGCCTCAGCGGTCTGCTTCATCTGGCTGGTTAACAAAAATAGGGGGGACCCCACGCCATTTTTTTTTCGAAGGGAACCCCTATTTTTTGTAATCAGTTCCCTCTGACGTCACTGATGGTGTCCCTGGCTGACCTGAAGTGAAAGTGGAAAGCAATCAATTAAGCTTTCCACTTCCTCTCCTGTCAGCCAGGAGAGGAGCTCATTCATTTGGGGGTTTACTGTGAGGCTGCAGCATTAGCTGCGGTCCCTGCAGTAAACATTAACCCTTTCTGAAGGATTACACCGTGGGACCTGACTGTGCATCGGATTGGTAAGAATAATTTTGCTTTATTATTTTATTTTTATTACAGGAAATGGTTTTAGCAGGTAAATAAAATATGGTCAAAAACTGTGTGATTATTTCATTAAACTTCTTTTTTATTAAAGTGTGTGTGTTTGATTTTTTTTTCATACAATAGGATTAATAATTGATAGTTGTCTAATTGACAGCTCTCAATTATTAACCTGGCTTAAAGTGACCTTTCAATTGCAAGGTCATTTTAACCCCTTATTAACCCATTCGCCACCGCTACAGGGCAATGGGAATAGACGGGCAAAGTGCCAGAAAGGGCAAATCTAATTAGAGATTTGCCCTTTCTGGGGTGTCTGGGGGCAGATGTTAAGTAGCCGGGGGGGCCAAAAAAAATGGTCCCTCTCTGGGCTATTATTATCTGCCCCCACTCACTGGCTTTGTCTGTCTGGTTGCGAAAATAGGGCGGGAGCCCACGCATTTTTTTTCAGCAATTTTACACCTCATATATATATATACATGTCATTGAATTTGTGACACATATATATATATATATATTTTATAGTTCATACACTTCTACATAGTATAATAGCCGCTAATTCAATTGCCGGCTTTTGTGAAAATGCAGAACCCGACATGAAATGACACTTGGTGTACATAGGGTTAACCATGTCTTTTCATGTAGTTTGATATCTGATTTGCACAAACAATTACATGAGTGTAAGTGTGCAAAATTTCACACCTGTAGGGTTAATTAAAGGTGTAAATTCGTAGCAAAAAAGTCCGTTTTTTTACAACGAATTTACACCTTTAATTAACCCCTACAGTGTGAAATTTTGCACACATAGACTGATGTAATTGTTTGTGCAAATCAGATAGCAAAGGACATGAAAAGACATGGTTAACCCTATGTACACCAAGTGTCATTTCATGTCGGGTGCTTCTGTCTTTTCACAGATGCCGGCTTTACCCGGCAATTGAATCAGAGGATATTTTACTATGTAGAAGTTATAAACTATACATATATGTATATATATATGTCACAATGACATGTATATATATATATATATATATATATGTATTCTATGTGTGTATATTTAGTGTTTACAAGGAAAGAAAGAGGTTTTTTTAGTTGCGATATTTTGTTCCCATAGACTTACATGGGATTTCCGGTATCGGTATCGGGTATCGCCGATATTTTAGTGATATCGGCGATACCATTCCGATTCCGATACTTTTGGATATCGGAAAGTATCGCTCAACTCTAGCAGTCACCAGTGTAGCAAAAAAGTAAATAATGCATATAGTACAGTACATATACAGTATACTCACTTATTTACTCCCCGCCGTTCCAGCGTCACATCCCAGATCTCCCCATTTATCTTCTGTTTACATTGTCCTGTATACCCCGTGTCCAGGGGACGTCCCTGACAAAGCTGCTATAGGAAGCGACACGCGTTGGGAGAACGGGCTGTGTGACACTCCATTGGGTAATTATGGTTGTCTGTATTTTTGACTGGCGATAGGACCTCTATGAGCGATATGATAGCCTTTGGTAATTTTCTATATTTATATATTACTTAGTTATTCATAATCTATATTCCTTCATCGATAGGCATTCTTTGATATATTATCCCTCCTAGAGGCCTATTGCATGTAATATTTACAATCTGTAATTATTTCTCTTTGGGGTGGTTTATTGTTGTAAATAGGCATTGTTTGTATATTTTATATGAGGAATATTGTTTTTCACTTGCCTGCTCACCACCTATTTGCATGTCATTCCATTTATGGTTTTAATTTGTTTTTAATATTTGTCCCTCTTGGCACTTTTGTCTAAATAAAGCCTCTTTTTTCATTCATTATTTATGCTATGTGTGCTCTATTTTTTGGCGTTCTTTCTTTCTTGTTTTTTGTCCATATCACGCTAGTGCATTAGATGCACCTGGCTACATGATTTAATTGACTTTAGAATTATGTGGTGCCCGCCCTTTCGTATTTTGTCAATCATTTTGCAAAAATGTACAACTTTATTTTGCACTATATAAAAAAAAAAATAAAGATGATATTTCATTTTGGGCAAAATTCATCAACCATGAAGAATTAGGCGAAAAAAAAAACAGAAAACGAATACTGCAAGACAAAAATGAAAGGTGACAAAAAACCACAAATTTTTACTTTGTAACCCATTCAATACTCGAACATAAGCTAAGCCCAATGGTTTGGTATGTGCGATTTGATGTGGTCTGAGGTTGTGGACCTCCTCCGATTAATAATCCTTACAAGGAGTTACAATATATTAAAAACTATTTAACTGTTTAGTTACATTTTAAACAAATTGCTCCTGTAATATTGATCTGAAGAACAAGACAATGACCAAATCAAGAGTAGAAACCATTCAACAGTATCAATGAGATTATAGATTATATAGGGGTATTTATTTTAATAAGTGAGAATCATACATGGTGTAAACTGTTTTGGGGAGTAATATTTGTCCTTCATATTTTAATCTCACGGTGATCTACAGCAGAATAATTAGAGCAAACACTTCTCTCACCGCCTTGACATTTATTTCCATCGAGCCCCTCGCTTATTCTTCCAACTTCTGTATTTAAATACAGAAACCACCTATTACAATGACACCCACCGCAATAAGGCCAGCCCTGGATCTGGCATTTCATTAAAGATTTATGGGATGGAAACTCCGTAGTGGTATGAATTCATTACTTGACACTTTTATGACATGCTATAATACTGCAGGGAGGTGCCAGTCTATTAGACGTAACGCCAAAGAATGAATTGAGAAATGTCACAAAGTGTAAAATAAACAGCAGGACATTATTTTCTCCATTCCATGCATAGCTTGGGTCATCCCATCATTTTAATAAACCATATTGAATCCCTGTTGCCTTGTAAGACTGAAGCAAGTAAACATTGCTTCATCTTTTACCACTTGCTTTTACGAGATGAGAGCGTTCTGCAAGCACTGAAAGCTATTATCTAAAATGGAAATGGATATTTTAACAGTTATTAATGCTTTAAGGCTGGTTTTACACACCAGATTCTGCAGCATGGTTTTCATATAGTTTTCCATGCTATAAATCATTTGAGGTTTTTTTGGTCAAAAATATTGCGACTATATTGCACATTATTATTATTATACATTTTTATAGCGCCATTTATTCCATGGCGCTTTACAAGTGTAAGTGGCAAATATAGCCAAGTACAATAAATATGAGCAAAACAAGGCACACGCAAGTGCAGAAGGAGAGAGGACAGTGCCCGCAAGGGCTCACAGTCTACAGGGACTGGTGAGGATACACTAGGAGAGGGTAGAACTGGTTGTACGGCGGTTCAGTAGACTGAGGATCACTGCAGGTTGTAGGCTTGTCAGAACAGGTGGGTCTTCAGGTTCTTTTTGAAGGTTTCCGTGGTAGGGGAAAGTCTGATGTGTTGGGGCAGAGAGTTCCAGAGTATAGGGAAAGCACGGGAGAAGTCTTGTATGCGATTGTGTGAAAAAGATAAGAGGGGAGTAGAGAAGGAGATTTTGAGAGGATCAAAGGTTGCATGTAGGTAAGTACTGGGAGACCATGTCACAGATATATGGAGGAGACAAGTTGTCGATGGCTTTGCATGTCATAGTTAGGGTTTTGAACTGGAGCCTCTGCACAATAGGAAGCCAGTGAAGGGCTTGGCATAGAGGAGAGGCTGGGGAATAACGGGGGAAGATAGGTGGATTAGTTGGGCAGCAGAGTGTAAGATGGATTGGAGTGGTGCTAGGGTGCTAGAGGGGAGGCCAGAGAGTAGGAGGTTGCAGTAGTTGAGGCAGGAGAAGATAAGGGCATACTCTAGTGTTTTTGTAGTTTCATGGTCAAGGAATGCACGGATCCGGTAAATATTTTTGAGTTTGAGTCCGCAGGAGGAGGCAAGGGCTTGGATATGTGGCTTGAAAGAGAGGGCAGAGTCGAGGATCACCCCAAGGCATCGAGCATGCGGGACTGGGGAAAGTGAGCACCCATTGATATTGATGGATAGGTCTGGTGGAGGGGTAGAGTGAGATGGGGGAAAGATGATGAATTCTGTTTTGTCCATGTTCAGTTTTAGAAAGTGAGCAGAAAAGAAAGCTGAAATAGCAGACAGACAATGTGGGATTTTGGTTAGTAAGGAGGTGAGGTCAGGTTCAGATAAGTAGATCGGCATAGAGATGATACTGCAAACCATGGGATTCGATGAGCTGTCCCAGGCCGAAGATGTAGATGGAGAAGAGTAGGGGTCCTAGAACTGAGCCTTGGGGAACACCGAGTGTAATGTATGTAGTACAGTTCATATAGCGTCTTGTGCTTGGGTGCGATGAAAACACAGGAGTCACAGGTTTGATATAGAAAAGTCCTGTATTACTTCATACAAGTTGGCAGAAATAGTCACACAGTTTGCAGACACAGAAACAGGAGACACAGCAGGCCAGAGTAATCCAAGCTCAGCAATCACTCTCCAATACAGATTCAGGATCTTCTTCTCTGTTACCGTAAGTCCATGCAAACGTGGGTCTTTCAAAGAGCAGGGTTCAGAGTCCACAAGTGCTTCAGAGTTCCTCAGTAGGAATAGCTGGAGTACAAGGTCCAAGGCTTACAGGAGTCAAGTCACAGGTTCACTGCAGGCTAGATTCTGAAGCACTGATTGCTCAGCTGTGGCTGCTTAAGAAGCAAAGGAGAGAATCAGGGCGGGAACATGCAAGCTGGAAACTCCATTTTGACTGAGGGCAAGATAGCTGCAGCAAGACAGAAAGTAAAATGGCTGACGAACAAACTGAGTTTCAGGAATATATACATAGAACCTTACATTACTCCCCCCTTAAGGACAACCTCCGGATGACCTCAGACCAGGCTTGTGTGGGTACCTCTGATGAAACTGACGGAGCAAGCGAGGAGCATTAACGTTATTGACCGGTTCCCATGAGTTGTCCTCCACTGGGTAGCCCTGCCATTTAATCAGATATTGTAACTGATTTCTATACAACCTGGAATCTAAAATCCTTTCCACCACAAATTCTTCCTGACCATCGACTAGCACTGGGTCAGGGCAAGGAGAGGAACGTCCAGGAAACGTATTGGGTGTCGCAGCCTTTAGTAGGGATACATGAAAGACAGGGTGGATTCTCATAGTTCTGGGCAGTTGAAGACGACAAGCAACGGCACTTATAATTTTACTGATTTTATAGGGTCCAATGTACTTATGTCCCAACTTAGACGATGGAATCCTTAACTTAAGATTTCTGGTTGACAGCCAGACCAAGTCTCCTACCTTGAAAGCTGGTGCAGGTTTACGAAATTTATCTGCTGCTTTCTTGTACCTTTCTTGAGCCGATTCCAGATTTTCCTTTAGAAGATCCATATTCTTCTGTAAAGACGTGATTCTTTCAGCCACTGCTGGTAAAGGCGTTTCTATGGGAAATCGTGGTAGAATGTTAGGATGATAACCTAGATTAGAGTAAAAAGGAGACTGTTTAGTGGAGGCACTCTGAGAGTTGTTATACGAGAACTCA
Source organism: Oophaga sylvatica (assembly GCA_033576555.1). NCBI lineage: Eukaryota > Metazoa > Chordata > Amphibia > Anura > Dendrobatidae > Oophaga > Oophaga sylvatica. The sequence continues at coordinate 576,716,496 of JARQOD010000003.1, read as the reverse complement.
GCTAATGGAAGTAGATCCACCCAATCATCCTGTAGGTGGCAGATAAAGCAGCGGAGATACTGCTCCAGGGTTTGATTGGTTCGTTCGGTCTGTCCATTAGTCTGGGGATGAAAAGCAGAAGAAAGGTTTACTTTAATGTCCAATGCTGCACAGAAATTTTTCCAAAACCTAGAAGTGAATTGCACCCCTCGATCCGAAATAACCTCATCCGGTACTCCATGTAAGCGAAACACATCTTTAATCATCAAATCTGATGTCTGTTTTGCAGTGGGTAAGCCGACACAAGGGATAAAATGAGCTGCCTTTGTTAGACGGTCAACCACCACTAGAATGGTGTTCTTCCCCTGAGAGGTTGGTAACTCCACAATGAAGTCCATAGAAATGGATCCCCACGGGCGGGACGGGGTGGTAAGAGGCTGTAACAGACCAGTTGGTGAGGAGCGAGGTGTTTTGCATCTTGCACAGACCTCACATGAAGTGACATAATTCAAAACATCCTTCCTGCAAGTGGGCCACCAAAAGAAAGGAGAAAGAAATTCCTGTGTCTTTAGAATTCCTCTATGCCCAGCTATCTTGGAATCGTGAATGAGTTGCAATACTCTTAGTCTGACTGTTTCAGGAATATACAGACGTTGTCCCTGAATCCACACACCATTCTTAAAGACAAGACTTACGTCCCTTGGGGGTTGTGCCAAAAAGGAATCCGCATGGTATGCTTCCTTGATGTCCTTAAGTAGGTCTTGATTATGAATTACTCCTAGGAATCTAGAGTCAGGAAGAATAGTCTTAGGCCTCTTTCACACATCAGGCTTTTTGAATCAGGCGCCATCCGGCCTTTTTTTTGAACACCGTATGCGGCGAACGGACACGCCGGATCCGGTGGGTATAACATTGAAAAGATATAGCGCCGGATTGCGCCGCATGTACCTGCGTTCTGTCCGCTGTCCTCCGGATGCGGTGTCTGGTTTGTTTCCGGCGTCTAGAAAAGACGCATTTTGTAACGTTTTATTTTCTCCGGCCAAAAAGCCGGAAGCGCCGCATCCGGCGCTTCCGGCGTTTGTGTACAATGAAAGTCTATGAGCGCCGCATTGCGCCGCATCCGTCAGAAACCGGATCCGGTGGCCTGATCCTGTTTTTTTGTCTGGGAATGTTAATTGGGTCTAGACAGAAGCAAACATATATATAGACCACACCTGTGGGACACTGTGCCACATGCATTACAAGAAGCTTGAGAGCCACAGAAGCAAGAGAGCCACAGAAGCAAGCAAGAGAGCCACGTCTCCACATTTCAAACCGCATCAATATGGATTCTGGGGACCACCAAGATGTGGGAGCGGAGGAGACCGGAGAAAATGGCAGAGGGTAAATATCACCCCATGATACTATAGCGTGTATTTTATGTGTTTGCATTGGTTGTGTTCAATACAATGTGGATATTAGTCTTGTTTGTTTTGGATTATTTTTCAATACATTGTTGGCATTGCTCTTTTCTGGTTTGGTTTTTTTTTATATACATTGTTGGCATAGCTCTATTCTGGTTTGGCGTACTTTAATACATTGTTGGTATTGCTGTATGATGGTTTTTAATATACTTGAATAATTTGTGAGTAGTGCAAATTTTTATTTTGCCGTACTTATGAGCTTGCTTGCACTCAGTTGTATTGTTGATTTTTATTCTAGGACTTTAAAGGCAACATAGGGATTACTACCAGCAGTGCAATAAACATTGGTCAAAAACTTGTGTGTACTTATTTCATTTAATTGCATATTTTTGAGTATATTGGTGGGTAATACTTAATGCAATGTGGGTATTGTTATATTATTATTTTCATTACTTATATGCTATGTGGCTTTTGCTTAAATAAACGTGTGTTTTTCTATTTTCTGCTTTTTTATACTTTCTGAATTTGATGGTACTGCTATGTTATTTATTTGCATACATAAATTAGCTTGCTTGTCTGCATTTTTTTTTTTCTAGTAATAAAAGTTAACATAGGGATTACTACCAGCAGTGCAATAAAAATTGGTCAAAAACTTGTGTGTGCTTATTTCATTCAATTGCATATTTTTGTGTATCTTTGTGGGTAATGTTTAATGCAATGTGGGTATTATAATGTATGTGGCTAGTACTTAAATAAATGTTAGTTTTGCAATATTGAGTTTTGGGGTACTTGTATACAATTGGGGTATTGATATATACTAGGTTGGCACAGTAGTATACAATGTGCCAAAAATAATATCCTTTTTGAATTGATGTATACTAGTTGTGTTTTGGTATATACTGTTTTGACATACTTCTATATTATGGTTATTTATCTATACAGTATTGCCTATTTTCTCTATTATGTTGTTATTGCTGTATGCTATGAGGGTTGTGCTATGCAGTGAAAATATCCTAATTAATCATGCTTTGATTAGCTCAATGTATCATGTATATGATGATTGTGTCCATGTATTAAATTGAATTGTATTTTTTCCACAGCAGAGGACATCAGAGGCAGCAGGCTGCGACTGCATCTGCACAAAATAGAAGAGATGGAGGACAGCAGCGTGACCGGGCCACATCTAGCAGACGGTAAATATAACAAACACAATAACCGCAAACAGAACTTTTGACTTTCATAGTGGTACATGGTTTTAAATTTTTTTTATTATTTTTGTTTGTTTTGGTAAAAATGCAGAGGAAAGCATCGTAGGCCACGTAGAGCCACACCATCACCACCACAACAGGAGGCTGAAGAACAGGCGCCATCAATTAGACGGTAAATATCTCAAAACAAATAACCGCAAACAGAACTTTTGTCTTTCATACCGGTCCCTGTTTTGAGCCATTTTTTTTTTCTCCTTTTTGTTACTTTTGTTACACTGCAGAGTACAGCATAGGAGGCCGCGGTCTGTGACACCACCACCACCACAACCAGAGGCAGAGGAAGAAGAGGAGCAGGCGCCATCCAGGAGACGGTAAATATCACATAACAAATAACCGCAAACAGAACTTTTGTCTTTCATACCGGTCCCTGTTTTGAGCCATTTTTTTTTTCTCCTTTTTGTTACTTTTGTTACACTGCAGAGTACAGCATAGGAGGCCGCGGTCTGTGACACCACCACCACCACAACCAGAGGCAGAGGAAGAAGAGGAGCAGGCGCCATCCAGGAGACGGTAAATATCACATACCAAATAACCGAAACCAAGATTTTTTTTCTTTCAGCACGGAGCATGATTGTGGCTATTTATTATTTTGTTTTATTTTCCTCTTTAATGCACAACAGACGACCATCTCTGATAGGAATGGAGTACAGCCGGCAGGACAGTAGTTCTTCTGGGAGCCCTCTCACTCATCGGCAGCGTTTAACGGTAATTTTGAACCAAATATTTTTCCAAAATCATTTGGTGAATTTTTTTTTTAATATTTTCCTTTTCTTTTTTTTTCAATACAGGAATCTGAACCAGAGGACCTCCCAGAAGAAGGACGTGGTGGACAGATACCTGGAGTGGGCTCGCAATTCGTAAGTTTCCTGCATCCATCATTACAACACAACATCTCACTACACAACACATCCTAAAAAATAAAAAAAAAAAAGGAAATAAAAATTAATATATTTTTTTTTTTGGCAGTCTTCCGCACCTGTGGCTTCAAGAGGTCAAACCAGTGCCTCCCAGAGTCGACATGAAGAACGCGGCGGTCTTCCATCTGTAAGTATAATTTTTTTTTTTTTTTAGTTTTAAAAAAATGTTTTTTAATAATTTTATTAATTAAATTTTTTTATTCACATTTTTTTTAAAGGCTTCACAGCGTGCTCCCGACTCAGACGGAGAGGAGGGGATCGACATCGATCTATTGATAGATCTGATTAGAGAGCGGGAGCCGCTGTGGAACATGGGGGACCGCCGCCATTCTGATCAGATAGTGACACGTCGGCTCTGGGATGAAGCTTGTTCCCTACTTGTTGGATACTGGGAGGACCTCGAAGCTCGGTCACAGACTAAAATGCGTAAGTATATACAGTTCAGTAGGGATGCTGGATTTAAACCTGTGTTTCCACAACTCCAGTCCTCTTGAACCACAAGAGGTCATGTTTTCTGGATTTCCTTAGGTCCAACACTATGTAAATACTGAAAACATGACCCATGGTTGACATGAGGACTGTTGTTTTGAAAACATGTATGTATGAAATAATAACCTATTTGTGCTATCTCGTTTCAGGGGAGAGAATTGTGAAGCGGTGGCGGTCTATCAGGGATCGCTTCAAGAAAGAGTTCAACAAAGAAATGCGGGCCCCGAGTGGTTCTTCAGGACGCCAGAGTAAATATAAGTATGCAAGAGCTCTGGCGTTCCTGCGTGAAACAATGGTCACCAGAAGGTAAATATTAAAAATTACATGTATGTCTAAAATTTTTTTTCACAGCCAGGGCCATTTAAATACAGTTTATTAATTGTATCTTTTCTCTTTATTCCACAGCACGGTGAGCAGCACTCGGGCGCCCGCAGAGTTGGGCCCTTCTGAGGCGATCCCTGAGGAGACCGGCACCGAGGGACAGATTGACCGCCCCGACCCATGTGCACCCCACGTGAGCCCTCTTTCCCCTCAACCAGCGCTGCAGCAGCGTGGCCGAGTGCATTACATGAATCTGCTGGTCAACAGATAGATTTTCCTTTGCCCCACCCTTCTGCCCCTGCCACCTCTAGTACATCTGCGGCTACTGGGCGGCAACGGCAGAGGGGTCAGGAAAGTAACTATGCGCCCGAGTTATTACACATTAACGCATCTTTCCAGAACTGCCTTAAGTTGCTATCTGAGCAAGTTACCGCAGGCGTTAATCAGATAACCTCACTAGTTGGTGAGGTGAAGACACTTCTGGAAAGTGTGCGTTCTGAGGTAAGAGGATCCCCGAACCACAGTTTTTTTTCGGTCGGTTGCGGAGCGCATAGATCCTCTATCTGCTGACCAGCAGATGTTTGTGATCACACGTGCCACGCTGCTCTAGTGCAGGTTGTCTCCCATCCTCCTCCATCCACCCCAGTTGTTCCTCCACCTCCACCCCCTACAGTGAGCGTGCCTCCTCCCCCTCTTATTCATTATCAGCCACCTCCACAGTTCCAGCAACCTCCCCACTATCACCAACCTTCCCAGTACCAGCCACCTTCCCAACTTCAGCAACCTTCCCAACTTCAGCCACCTTCCCAGTACCAGCCACCTTCCCAACTTCAGCCACCTTCCCAACTTCAGCCACCTTCCCATACTTCAGCCACCTTCCCAACTTCAGCCACCTTCCCAACTTCAGCAACCTTCCCAACTTCAGCCACCTTCCCAGTACCAGCCACCTTCCCAACTTCAGCCACCTTCCCAACTTCAGCCACCTTCCCAACTTCAGCCACCTTCCCAACTTCAGCCACCTTCCCAACTTCAGCCACCTCACCAACTTGAGCCACATTACCAACTCCAGTCCCCTCAACAACTCCTGTCACCTATTCAGTACCAACAACCTCCCCAGTACCAGCCACCTACCCCGTACCAACAACCTACCCCGTACCACACTCCCACCTCTTACCAATCTCCTTCCCCCTACCAATTCCCTACCATGTCAGTTGCTCCTCCAGTACCTGCCCCACCCTGCACTCCACCACCCATCACCGAATCAGTCTCCAACTTGTCTTCCCATTCTTTAACCCTTTCCACCCCTTCACCTCTTACTGTTCCTTCCCCACCAGCATCACAGTCCTCTCTACACACTCCCACAGTCGAATTGTCCCGCAGCCCCTCCAATAGTATGTCCACCACACACTACACATCGTTATAATGTTATGTACAAATGTTTTTTCTAAAAAAAAAACAGTCTTTGAATGACAAAATTTTTTTTATCAAAGATATTTTGAAATTTAACATTTACAAACGTTTAAAAATATTGGTTTAATAAATTTTGAATTGGTTGATTCAATTTTTTGTCTCTCATTTCTTTATAATGTTACAGATTATGTAAGGTTACATGTGTATTAAACATTAATAACAGTACCAATGGTAAAGACAGAAACATTACATTTAGGTACAAACATAACAATTTATCACACACGGTCATCCTGCCAGTCTACCTGTCCTTCGGCTGAAATAAAGTACTGGGCAAATCTGTCCCTCATCCTAGAAACAGCAACAGAACTTCTATTAGTATTATTATGGTAATCATGTAAACTTGTTTGTTGATGGTGGTCCTCAATGGTCAATTGTTCTTTTGAGATCACAACATTGTGGAGTACCACACAAGCTTTTATTACTTCGTCAACAGTTTCCGTTTTCAAATTGATGGCTGTCATTAGCACCCTCCACTTTGCAGTAAGTATTCCAAATGTACACTCCACCATTCTTCGGGCTCTAGTGAGCCGGTAATTGAAAATACGTTTTGTATGGTTCAGTCCTCTGCTGGCATATGGTTTCAGTAAATGTTCTGATAGCTGGAAAGCCTCATCACCAACACACACATATGGCATAGGTGGGCCTGTGGTTTGAGGCAGCGGCCTAGGGGCTGGGAAATTGAATGTGTTGCCATACAGTCGACGGCCCATTGCTGAAATTTTGAATACTTGAGAATCGTTAGATCGACCATATGACCCTATGTCAACTGCAATGAACCTATATTCGGCATCGGCGATGGCCATCAACACAACGGAGAAATATTTTTTATAGTTAAAATATTGTGATCCACTTCCTGATGGCTTCACAATTCTGACATGTTTGCCATCTATCGCTCCTAGACAATTTGGAAATTGGCATATCTTTTCGAATTTATCAGCTATTTCCATCCACCGCTGTGTGGTCAGTTCAGGCATATATTCCGAGACCAAACAGTCCCAGAGTGCACGGCAGGTGTGCTTTATTATGCCGATATGGTTGAGATTCCCAAACGAAATTGGAAATGGAGTGAAGAGAGTGATTCTCCACTTGCAAGGAATCTAAAAAAAAAAAAAATACACTATCAATGCTCAGATCTCAGGTATAAAAATTTTAAAAGTGAAAAGACAGAATATATCACTACCCACATAGTATAAAACAATAATGACAACATTTACAAGTATCCCTAAAAAGAACACAGCACTACACACCAACTATTAAAAGTACGCCAAAACAGAATAGAGCAATAGCCACATTGTATTTCATTACGCAAAAAAAGAAGATGGCACTACCCACAAACTATTAAAAGTACGCAAAAACAGAACATGGCACTACCCACATAGCATAAAAGTTTGAAAAAAAAAAATATAACAATAACCACATTGTATTAAACATTTCCCACAAAGATACACAAAAATATGCAATTGAATGAAATAAGCACACACAAGTTTTTGACCATTTTTTATTGCACTGGTAGTAATCCTTCTGTTGCCTTTTAGTCCTAGAATACGAAACAACAATAAAACTGTGTGCAAGCAAACACATTCAAAAGTAATAGCTTACCTTATTGTCACCATGAGACGCTCCGACGGAGAAATCGAATACCGGCAATACGTGTCACATCTCCTGATCTTGTCTTCAATCCTCTCCACCAACATGTCAAAGGTTGCCTTCTTCATACGAAGATAAGAAAAAAATTTATGTGGATTCTCTCTTAACTCCATATTGAGTGTTGAATAGACTCCACGGGTTAGTCGCTGTGCCGTGATGGGGTGTATCCACATCCGACGGCGGCGCTGTCGCTGACGCTTTAGGCGCTGCTCGATCCTTCTCTCCTTCTCCATAACGATAAAACACAAGCGATTCGCCTCCGCTGTGAAATCCACAAGATTCCGGAAAATATTACCAATAATCGCCTCCATCTTCATCAGTCACTTGCTCTTCTCTCAAAAATGCTCCTCTACAACCTGTCAAAGATGTTCTGTAGGAACACTGTATATATAGGATTTACAATAGCCAATCAGATTTTGAAATGAAAGGGGCGTGATTGGAAAACGGATCCGTCAGAATCCGTCAAAAAACCGGATGAAACTGATGCGCCGGATCCGGTTTTCTGCCTGATCCGATAAACTGATCAGGCAGAAAAATGGATCCGGCGTATCAGGTTTTTTATTTCATTGCCGCATCCGGTGCTCCGGCGCAACGCCTGACCGCGCCTGATTCAAAAAGCCTGATGTGTGAAAGTAGCCTTAGGAGGAGTAATTGGACGTGTCTCTGCTGAGTAAATCCTAGAGAGTGCATCAGCCTTTCCATTGCGCGATCCTGGTCTATAAGAAATGATACAATTAAATTGGTTTAAGAAAAGATTCCAGCGAGCCTGGCGAGGAGTCAGGCACTTAGCCGACCTGATAAACTCAAGGTTACGATGGTCTGTCAGGACGACTATTTGCTGTGCAGCTCCCTGAAGAAGGTGTCTCCATTCTTTGAAGGCGGCAATAATGGCCAACAACTCTCTATTGCCCACATCGTAGTTCCTCTCAGCCGAAGACAACTGCTGGGAAAAGAAGGCACAGGGATGCAAGACATTCTTCTCACCTGTTCTCTGAGAGAGTATAGCTCCAACAGCACAGTCTGAAGCATCCACCTCTATTATGAAGGCAAGCTCGGGGTTGGGATGTACTAGGATAGGTGCAGTGGTAAATTTATCTTTTAGACGGGAAAATGCTTCCTGGGCTTGGGGAGTCCAGGAAAACCTAGACTCTTTCCGGGTAAGTTGAGTGATAGGTGACACTACCTCAGAGAAATTTCTAATGAAACGTCTATAGAAGTTGGCAAACCCGATGAAGCGCTGTACCTCCTTCACATTTCTAGGACTTGGCCAATCCTTGATGGCTTGGGTTTTGCTTCCATCCATACTAATTCCTTGTGTAGACAGTACATACCCCAGAAATTGAATTTCGGTCCTATGGAATTCACACTTTTCAAGTTTGATGTAAAGATGATTTTGTCTTAGACGTTCCAAGACCATTCTCACATGTCCATGATGTTCCTCTGTGGAGTTAGAAAAAATTAGAATATCATCCAAATAAATTACCACGAATGTATCTAGGAGATCCCTGAAGATGTCATTCACCAAGTGTTGGAAAGTGGCTGGGGCGGTACTCAGACCAAAAGGCATAACTAGATATTCAAAGTGTCCATAGCGTGACCTGAATGCAGTCTTCCATTCATCCCCAGGTCTAATACGGACTAAGTTATAGGCCCCACGAAGATCTAGTTTAGAAAAATTTTGCATGTCGCACTCTCTCCAATAACTCAGGGATTAAAGGCAATGGATAACGGTTTCTAATAGTAACCTTATTGAGTTCCCTATAGTCTACGCATGGTCTCAGAGATCCATCTTTCTTCTTTACAAAGAAGATGGGTGCACCTGCAGGAGATGAAGAGGGGCGTATGAAGCCCTTGGCTAGATTTTCATCTATGTAATCCTTTAAAGCCTTTAGCTCGGGCCCCGCCAGGGGGTAGATCTTACCAAAAGGTATCTCTGCTCCAGGCAATAATTCAATTGGACAATCATATGGACGGTGAGGAGGAAGCTGGTCAGCGTTCTTCTTGTCACATAAATCCACATAGTCCTGGTATACAGCTGGTAGTTCAGGGACTGACATGATTCCTTTAGGAACAGAGCAAGCTGAAACTTTTGGACTCATCTGTTTCTCTGGAAAGTGTAATTCCTTGGTCTCCCAGTTAATGGTAGGATTCTGAGCCTGCAGCCATGGTAGCCCTAGAATAATGGGAAAGTGGGGAGAAGAGATAAGCATAAAGGACAGTTTCTCTTGATGATCTTTACCCATAAGAACCCTCAAAGGCTCTGTTTCTGATCCACTGGTCCAGAGGTCAGCAGGGAGCCATCCACAGTTTCCATCTGTACTGGAGTAGCCTTCTTCACTGAACGTATTCCCTGTTTCAGAGCAAAGGAGACATCCATAAAATTTCCACTTGCCCCTGAGTCGATCATAGCAGAGCTAGACACCCAAGCTGAGTCAACCCAGAGTTTGATGGAAAGAAAGCAATGAGAATTGTTTTTCTTACAACTCAGCTGGGACACCGCTGAGGAAACTTGAAAAATGGCAGCGTTTACACAGTCAACGTCCTCAGAGGTAACGGAGTTTAAGTCCGAGAAATCAAGATCTGTTGCTGCAGATCTCTCTGGAGCCTGAGGCTCGGACCTGACAGATCCCCTCTCGCAACACTCACAATGAATGAGTGCTGCAGTAGTCTTACGAGAACGGCTGGGGCAGTTTATAATGAAGTGCCCTGACTTACCACAATAGAAACATAGATTCTCCTTAAAACGATGTTCCTTGCGTGCATCACTAACCCGTTGTTGTAAAGAGTCTACCTGCATGGGTTCAGGTTCAGGTTCCCGTGTAATCCTACTCAAAGGTTCCTTAGCTGGAGAGGAAGGTAGGAAAAGGTTAGTACGATTGCTTTCGAACCATCTCTCTTGCCTGCGTTCAGTCAGACGAGTATCAATACGGATGCAGTAGTTAATAAAGTCACCTAACGCAGTGGGAGGGTCGGCACGAGCAAGTTCATCCTTAATCAGTGGAGATAACCCCTTTCGAAAAATAGATTTTTTGGCGGAACTGTCCCAGGTGGTATCAAGGGCCCATCTCCTGAAATCCAAGGCATATTCAGCTACCGAGTGCTTACCTTGGCGCAAAGCTAACATGGCTGCTTCAGCTGTTGCACCTCGATTGGGGTCATCAAACACCTGCCCCATGGCTGAAATAAAATCATCAAGGTGATTCAAACAATCATCCTCAGTCTCAATCAGAGGGTTTGCCCACATTAAAGCCTTGTTGGTAAGCAACATAATTATAGTAAGCACCTTAGATCGTTCAGTGGGAAATTGTGAAGCATGTGCAGAAAAAAAAAAGATTGCATTGATTAATAAATCCCCTGAATTTCTCACGTTCACCGCCAAAACGAAAAGGGGGCAACTTGGGAATCCCAGCACTCGGGGCTACGGCAGGAGCCTGGACTCGCCCCTCTAGAACCTCAATCCTGGCTCGCAAATCCTGGGTAGTCTGTTCAACCACTTGCAAATTGTGATTATTGAGGTCCTGTAGATTTGTAAAACGGGTCTTTATATTCTGAAAATCTGCAAGGATATTATCAGTCACTCCGCAAAGTTCCTTTATGCGGGCCTCCATTTTCCAGATCTTTTAAGACAGGATTACTGGAAGAAGAGGAGAGAAAAAAAAAAACAATAGTGTTCACCTGTGGCAACACTGCAGAGAGAAAAAAAAATTAAGGGAACTGCTCACCTGGAATGGTTGTGAGAAGTCACAACCACTATCATCACAGAAAGTTTCAACCAGACATCTGATATCCAGAGTTACAGCAGACAAAAAAGAGAAAAGAAAGGAAAAAAAAAAAACAATAGTGTTTACCTGTGGTAACACTGCAAAAAGAAAAAACTTAAGGGAATTGCTCACCTGGAATGGTTGTGAGAAGTCACAACCACTGTCATCACAGAAAGTACAACCGGACGTCTGATATCCACAGTACAGCAGACACAGCCTTCCAGACCCAGCAGACACTAACGTTTTGGCTTCAGAATCTTGTAATGTATGTAGTACAGTTCATATAGCGTCTTGTGCTTGGGTGCGATGAAAACACAGGAGTCACAGGTTTGATATAGAAAAGTCCTGTATTACTTCATACAAGTTGGCAGAAATAGTCACACAGTTTGCAGACACAGAAACAGGAGACACAGCAGGCCAGAGTAATCCAAGCTCAGCAATCACTCTCCAATATAGATTCAGGATCTTCTTCTCTGTTACCGTAAGTCCATGCAAACGTGGGTCTTTCAAAGAGCAGGGTTCAGAGTCCACAAGTGCTTCAGAGTTCCTCAGTAGGAATAGCTGGAGTACAAGGTCCAAGGCTTACAGGAGTCAAGTCACAGGTTCACTGCAGGCTAGATTCTGAAGCACTGATTGCTCAGCTGTGGCTGCTTAAGAAGCAAAGGAGAGAATCAGGGCGGGAACATGCAAGCTGGAAACTCCATTTTGACTGAGGGCAAGATAGCTGCAGCAAGACAGAAAGTAAAATGGCTGACGAACAAACTGAGTTTCAGGAATATATACATAGAACCTTACACCGAGAGACAGGGGGCGAGGTGAGGAGATGGTGTGGGAGAGGGAGACACTGAATGTTTGATCTGTTAGATATGACAAGACCCAGGATAGGGCCAAGTCTGTGATGCCAAGAGATAAGAGAATCTGTAGCAGAAGGGAATGGTCCACAGTGTCAAAGGCAGAAGCCAGGTCCAGGAGAAGGAGGGCAGAGTAGTGTTGCTTGCTCTTGGCAGTTAGTAGGTCGCTGGCGACTTTAGTTAGGGCAGATTCGGTTGAGTGATGCAGTCAGAAACCAGATTGTAACTGGTCAAAGAGGGAGCAGGAGGATAGGTGGGAGGACAGTTCAAGATGGACATGCTGTTCCAGTATAAGGGAGAAGAGATATTTGGCGATAGCTAGACACAGAGGATGGGTCGAGGGAGGGCTTTTTGAGGATGGGTGTGATCAAGGCATGTTTGAAGCATGAGGGGAAGACACCATTTGTGAGAGGTTAAAGAGGTGTATAAGTGTTGGGATGAAGACTGTGGCGAGATTAGGGATGAGGTGGGATGGGAGCGAGTCAAGCGTGCAAGTGGTGAGATGTGATCTCGACAGGAGGGTGGAAAGCTGATCTTCTGTCATGGTGGAGAAGCTGGTTTTGGAGGAACAGGGCTGAGCAGCTAAGAAGGGCATAGGGGGCTGCGGGCCAAAGCTTTCTCTGATCATATCGATTTTCTGCTTAAAGAAAGACGCAAAGTCTTCAGCAGAAATTAGGGGAGAGGGAGGAGGTGCTGGGGGATGGAGTAGAGAATTGAAAGTGTTGAAAAGCTGTTTAGAGTTGTGAGACAGGGAGAATATGAGAGATGAGAAGTAAGTTTGTTTTGCGGCAGTGAGCGTGGACTTGAAGCTGTTGAGGGACTGCTTATATGCGATAAAGTGCTCAGCAGAACGGGATCTCTTCCATCTCCTCTCAGTGACCCTGGAAGCCGTCTCCGTTCTTTGGTCAGGCTGGTCAGCCAGGACTGCCTGTTGATTATACAAGTTTTGCTATGCATGAGGGGGGGCGGCCGAATCAAGTGTTGCTGTTATTGTGGTGCTGTAGAAAGTGGCAGCAGCATCTGTGTCATGAAGGGAAGCTATGTCTGTAAGAGAGAGAAAGGACTCATAGAGTGATTGTAAATTGAGGTGTTTGAGATTTCTGCGAGGGTGATTGAGTTTGTGGAGTGGGGGTTGCACACTAGGAGAGGAGAGGGAAGAGAATGTCTGTAGGTTGTGGTCAGATTAGTAAGGGAACAGAGGCGGGTGAAGATGAGGTCCAGGTCCACTACGTTTGTTGCTGGGGCAAGGGGTGTGAGAGAGATTGAATCCGCCATAAGAAAGTGCAGCTGGAGAGGCTGAGTCAGAGTGGATGAGCCAGGTTTAAGTGATGCCAAGGAAGGAGAGTTTGTTGGTGATAAAGAGGTCATGGATAAACGACAGTTTATTGCAGACAGAGCGTGCATTCCATTGTGCTCTAGGTAGTTGGGACCGGGGGAGTGGGGGGTTGGATGAATGGGTAAGAGGTTATCATGGTTGCAAAAACGTGTAGAGGATCATGGCAGGGTGTTAGAAATGAGTGTGGGGATGTGTTGAGGAGGGCCAGAATTTGGGGATACGTCGCCAGCAAGGAGGTGTAGCAGACAGAACGTTAGAAGCTGAGAGCAGGATAGGACATGATGTGGCCGTGTGTGTCTGGAGAAAAAGGATTGTATGTGGAGGAACAGTTCTGAGGCGGAGGTGAGATGGCTGGGGAAGATGGAGGGAGAAATGACTACTTCCTTAGTAGGTGGAGGGATTACAGGAGGTTGGGAAGAAAGTTGTATGGTGAAAGTGAAAAGAAACTGAAACATTATAGTGGTTTTCTATTCCTTTACCTTACAGTCAATTCTAGTCCAATTCTAGTCTAATTCAGAGTATTGTAATTAGAAATCTGTACTTTGAAATATGGAATTTGAAAGATGGCTAGACCAGACTGAGTCTTGATCAGACGCATGGCTCTCAATATATCTGCAGTTAAGTGCGGTCAGCTGTGAGAGGGGATGTGGGCGTATGTGCCCAGACCACATGTTCAGAGCCAAACAAGGGTCATAAAAATGGTGTGAGGGGGTTAGATTGACCACTCAGTTATGCATGGAAGACACGAGCGGAATGAGAAACATATGGATAGAAAATGATGGGTAAGAAAAGGGATTTTATGCACTTTATATATACAGTCAAAAGCAGGGAAAAGCTGGGTAGATGAAAGCATACCAGAAAGGGATTATATGCATTACATATAGACAGCCAAAGGCAGAGAAAAGCTGGGTAGATAAAAGCATACCTGTGGGTAGAGAAAACAACTCGGTTAGATTATACAGGTGATGATGATGGTGATAATACAGCAGTGATGAATGGCTAAATGCATCATGGAATTCTAGTCTAATTCAGAGTATTGTAATTAGAAATCTGTAATTTGAAAGATGGCTAGATCATTAAAAGAGTTGTCCCATCTGCCATAACTAGTGCGGGCAACAGGGCATCTTTTTTACGCAGCAAGGGAATCTCAAGAAAAGGGCTCCTTACTACACCGGAAAGGAAAGATTAGCATTCTCTGCCTTAGGCCGGGATCACACATGCGATAAACACGGACGAGTCTCGCATCCGGCATTGCCGCCTGCACTCAGGAGCAGAGCGTTCGGCTGCATGTATTTCTATGCAGCCGCTCGCTCCACTCCCGAGTGTCGGCGGCAGTGCCGGGTTTTAACATGCGAGACTCGTCCGTGTTTCTTGCATGTGTGATCCCAGCCTTATTGTGAGCTACTATAGAGATTAATGGAGTGAGCCACTTACTCTCTCCGTTCCAGACAGTTGGGTCCCATCGGTGGGTCCACTATCTATTGGACATTTATTCCACATCCTGTCAGTATATGACTAAAGTGTCTTAGATAGGAACACCCATTAACCCCCTTAACGACCAGAGGTATTTCAGTTTTTGCATTTTTGTATTTTGCTCCACTTCTTCCCAGAGCCATAACTTTTTTATTTTTCCATTAATATGGCCATGTGAGGGTTTGTTTTTTTGCGGTACAAGTTGTACTTTTGATCGACACCATTGGTTTTAACATATCGTGTACTGGAGATCAGGAAAAAAATTCCAAGTGCAGTGAAAGTGCAAAAAAAGTGCAATTCCACAATTGTTTTATTTTTTAACAAGTTCATTAAATGCTGAAACTGACCTGCCATTATGATTCTCCAGGTCATTACGAGTTCATAGACACCAAACATGTTTAGATTCTTTTTATTTAAGTGATGGAAAAAAATTCCAAACATTTTTTTAAAAAAAAAAAGGTGCCATTTTTCGTGATCTCGGGTTGGGTGAGGGCTTATTTTTTGCGCGCAGAAATGACGTTTTTATTGATACCATTTTAGTGCAGATACGTTCATTTGATCACCCATTATTGCATTATAATGCAGTGTTGCAGTGACCAAAAAACTTAATTCTGGTGTTTTGACTTTTTTTTCTCGTTACATTTAGTGATAGGGTTAAATCATCTTTTTTATTGATAGATCGGGCGATTCTGAATGCGGTGATACCATCTATTTGTATATTTGTTTTTTTATTGTTTTATTTTAAATGGGGCGAAAGGGGGGTGATTTGAGCTTTTATATTTATTTTAATTTTTAATATTTTTTAAAACATTTTTTATTACTTTTTGCATGCTTCAATAGTCTCCATGAGAGACTAGAAGCTGCCGTTGTCTGATTGGCTCTGCTACATACAGGTGATGATCAGATGCCTATGTTTAGCAGAAATGCTCAATTGCTATGAGCAGGGCCGTATTTGCCACTAGGCACTCGAGGGCACGTGCCTAGGGCGGGACTCTGCGGGGAGGGCGGCACCTGAGCATATTTTTTTACTTTTTTTTCTTAAGTCCGGGGGTCGGCCCTTCCCTGGCTTCCCTCCCCCCCGGCCACCCCTCATCATACTCACCTCCTCCGTCCTCCTGCTGCCTGCAGTTCCGATGGTCCAGCGCCGACATCTTCCTGTATGAGCACGCGGACCACTGGTGGTACCGCTCATTAAGGTCATGAATATGGATGCCACTCCACTCTCATAGGCGTGGCGTCCATATTCATGACCTTAATGTGCGGGACCACTAGTGGTCCACGCGCACATACAGGAACAGGATGTCAGCGCTGGACCATTGGAGCTGCAGGCAGCAGGAGGAGGTGAGTATGATAAAGGGGGAGGAATGAGCAGGGAGGGCAGTAAACGCTGGGGCTAGGGGGGGAGACAGTGAGGGCTGGGGGGAGACAGTGAGCGCTGAAGCTGGGGGAGACAGTGAGCACTGGAGCTGGGGGGGACAGTGAATGCGGGGGCTGGGAAGGACAGTGAGCGCTGGGGCTGGGAGGGGACAGTGAACGCTAGGGGGGAGACAGTGAAAGCTGGGGCTGGGGGGACAGTGAACGCTGGGGGGGAGACAGTGAGCGCTGGGGCTGGGGGGACAGTGAGTGCTGGGGCTGGGGGGAGACAGTGAATGCTGGGGCTGGGGGGGACAGTGAACGCTGGGGCTGGGGGGGGACAGTGAACGCTGGGTATTATGAATGTGCTAGAGATGGTTTCTGAACAGAGGCTCCCTCTGGTGGTTACAGACAGTACTGAACCTTACAGCGAGGAATGGCAATCTGGAATCACTGACTGGACTGATATAAGGGAGGTTCCCTCCCATGATGGTCGCTGGTGATCAATTGTTCTTGTCTCTATTGTGGTTCCTGGTTCATTTGGAAGTTTGCTGGAGTCTTGCATTCATCTGCTGCTTTCAGATAAGATATTTTCTGCTTTTCTTTTTGTGCTTGCTTTTTGCATAATTTTCTGCACTTTTGTGGAGGTCAGCCGGGTCCCCTCCTGGGGCCTGAGCTCCTCTCAGTTTATCTGTAGCCACTGTTTTTTGTTCATTTGCTTTTTCCTGTTTATTCAGTGGCTGCGGCTTAGTTTTGTTACACCAGAGATCTGATTTAGGTGGTGGAGATCGTGTGATCTCAGGTGTTTTTGCAATCAGAAGAGTTAGTTTTTTTTAGATTTTTTTGTTGGATTGCAGTCAGAATTCTTTCCCGTACTTTTCTGTCTAGACAGATTGGGCCCCAGCGTTTGCTCATTCTATTTTCTGTCTGTGTCCGTGCTTCTTCTTGTCTAACCGCCATTACATGTTTGGGGGCTTCCTATTTTCTTTGGGGATCTGCTCCGGGGCAGATAGCTTTCATCTTTCTGCCTTTAGGTGTAGTTATCTCTCAGGCTGTGACGAGGTGTCTAGGATCAACGTAGGAATGCTCCACGGCTACCTCTAGTTGTGTGGTTAGTTCAGGTTACTGCAATCCAATAAGTTTCAGCCTCTCTGGTGTATTGCCGTTTTTGCTTTTTCTCCTCAGCTACCTAAACATAACAGTATCACCGGCCCAAACTGAAAATTATATGGTACTCACAGAAGGGAAAAATAGTGTGGAAAAAAAAAAGTTGTCAGAGTTGTCAGAGATTTTTTTTTTTTCTGTTTGTTGCATTTTTTCACTCTTTTTCTCTGGGTGCTGAGGAGGATTTTTTTTTCTCTCAATGGAGTTTGCACAGTTGTCTGGCCGTGTGGAGTAGCTTGCCACTGAGGTTCGGAGTATTGCTACCTATCTTGCTAGGTTGCCGGTTGTGGAACCTAGGATTCCCATGCCAGATTTGTTTTTGGGGGATTGGGCTAAATTTCTGAATTTCAAAAATAACTGTAAGTTGTTTTTTGCCTTAAAACCTAAGTCCTCGGGGAGCGCAGCACAGCAGGTTCAAATTGTCATCTCTCTCCTGCGCGACGACCCTCAGGATTGGGCTTTTTCCCTGACACCTGGGGATCCTGTTTTGAATGATATTGATGTATTTTTTCTGGCTCTGGGGTTATTGTACGATGAACCTAATGTCACTGATCAAGCTGAAAAAACCTTGTTGGCATTACATCAGGGTCTTGAAGACGCTGAGTTGTACTGTCAGAAATTCCGAAAGTGGGCAGTCCTGACCAAATGGAATGATGATGCTTTGGCAGCCCTTTTTCGGAAGGGGCTGTCAGAGAATGTAAAGGATGTTATGGTGGGATTCCCTGTCCCCTCTGGTCTCAATGATTCTATGTCATTGGCTATTCAAACTGACAGACGTTTGCGTGAGCGCAGAGGTATGCGTGAGATGGTGTTGCCTTGTAAGCCAGCTCGTGGGCCCATGCAGTGTGATGGAGTGACTTCTGGGGCTCAGCGTCATGAGTTTCGAAAGCGCAATGGGTTATGTTTCTACTGTGGTGACGCCTCTTATGCTCTTTTCGTCTGCCCTAAGCGGGGAAGACGTTTTGCACGCTCAGTTGTCTTGGGTAGTGTTCAGACTAAATTTCTGTTGACTGTTACCCTGATTTGCTCCCTGTCCACATTTTCTGCTCAGGCTTTTGTTGATTCAGGAGCAGCTATTAACCTGATGGATTTTGACTTTGCCAAACGTTGTGGGTTTCCCATGATACCCCTGCGGAAGTCTATTCCCCTACTGGGCATTGATTCTACCCTTTGGCGGAGAATAAACCCCAGTTTTCTACTCAGGTGATAATGAGAGTTGAACCAGATCATCAGGAGAGTTGCAAATTTCTGGTGCTGCATAATCTGCATGACATTATTGTACTAGGTTTCCCTTGGTTACAGTCTCATAATCCTGTTTTGGATTGGAAATCTGTGTCTGTGACCAGTTGGGGCTGCCAATGTGTTAATACTGACACTCCTGTTTTTTTTGCCTCTCCCCAGTCTCAGGATGTTCCTGACTTTTTGCCTGATTTTTCGGATGTATTTAGTGAAAATAAATCTGCATCCTTGCCCCCTCACAGGAGCTATGATTGCGCTATTGAATTAGTGCCTGGTGGTAAATTTCCTAAAGGTCGCCTTTTTAACTTGTCTGTACCTGAACACGAGGCTATGCGATCTTATATCAAGGAGTCATTGGAGAAGGGTCATATCAGACCATCCTCTTCACCCTTGGGCGCCGTGTTTTTCTTTGTGGCCAAAAAGGATGGTTCATTGAGGCAGTGTATTGATTATCGTCTCTTGAATAAGATCACTGTGAAGTATCAATATCCGTTACTCTTGATTTCTGACTTGTTTTCCAGAGTGAAAAGTGCTAGTTGGTTTACCAAGCTTGACCTCAGGGGGGCGTATAACCTTATTCGCATTAAGCACGGGGATGAATGGAAGACGGCGTTTAATACCCCAGAGGGGCATTTTGAGTACCTAGTGATGCCCTTTGGGCTCACTAATGCTCCTTCCGTCTTCCAATCCTTCATGAATGATATTTTCAGGGATTTTGTGGATAAATTTCTGATTGTTTATTTGGATGATATCTTGATTTTTTCCAATGACTGGGACTCTCATGTGAAACATGTTCGGACTGTGTTCCAGATTTTGAGAGAGAATGCACTGTATGTGAAGGGATCAAAGTGTCTTTTTGGCGTACAGAAGGTCTCATTTCTGGGATTCATTTTGTCTCCATCTGTTATTGAAATGGACCCGGTCAAGGTTCAGGCCATCTGTGATTGGGTCCAACCTACTTCATTAAAGGTTCTTCAGAGATTTTTGGGTTTTGCCAATTTTTATCGTAAATTTATTGGTAATTTCTCCGGTATTGTTAAACCATTGACTGATTTGACCAAAAAGGGTTCTGATGTGGTGAATTGGCCACCTGAGGCAGTTTCTGCGTTTCAGGAACTTAAGCAGAGATTCACTTCTGCTCCTGTTCTACAGCAGCCTGATGTTTCTCTACCGTTTCAGGTGGAGGTTGATGCCTCTGAAATTGGGGCAGGTGCCGTTTTGTCCCAAAGAGATCCACCTCTAAGAGTAACCCTTGTGCCTTTTTCTCTCGAAAATTTTCTCCAACTGAACGTAATTATGACGTGGGTAATCGGGAGTTATTGGCCATGAAGTGGGCCTTTAAAGAGTGGAGACATTGACTGGAAGGAGCCAAACATCAGGTGGTGGTCCTCACGGACCATAAGAACCTGCTTTATCTCGAATCAGCCAAGCGACTTAATCCTAGACAGGCCAGGTGGGCCTTGTTTTTCACACGTTTTAATTTTGTGGTTTCTTTTCTTCCTGGCACTAAGAATGTTACGGCGGATGCCCTCTCGAGGAGTTTCTTTGCGGACTCTCCTGAGTTATCTGATTTTGCTGGTATTTTGAAAGAGGGTGTAGTACTTTCCGCCATCTCGCCCAATTTGAGACTGGCTCTGGAAGGGTGTCAGGAGGATAAACCTGAGTGCTGCCCTATTGGGAAATTGTTTGTCCCAGACCAGTGGAAGAAGAGTGTGATGTCTGAGATTCATTGTTCCGCGTTGGCTGGTCATCCCGGGATTTTTGGTACCAGAGACTTGGTGAGTCGGTCCTTTTGGTGGCCTACTTTGTCTCGTGACGTCAGGGAATTTGTGCAGTCCTGTGGGACTTGCTCTCGTTCCAAGCCTTGCTCTCGCTCTAGTGGTTTGTTAATGCCATTATCTGTGTCCAAGAGGCCATGGACCCATATCTCTATGGATTTTATTTCCGACCTCCCTGTTTCTCAGAAAATGACCGTTATCTGGGTAATCTGTGATAGGTTTTCCAAGATGATACATCTTATGCCATTACCTAAGTTACCTTCCTCCTCCGAATTGGTGCCTTTGTTCCTTCAGCATGTGGTTCGGTTACATGGCATTCCGGAGAACATTGTGTCTGACAGAGGAGTCCAGTTTGTTTCCAGATTTTGGAGGATATTTTGTTCTAAACTTGGTGTTCAATTATCTTTCTCCTCTGCATTTCATCCTCAGACCAATGGACAAACCGAGAGAACAAACCAGACCTTGGAGACTTATTTGAGATGTTTTGTGTCTGCTGATCAGGATGACTGGGTCTCTTTTTTGCCTTTGGCTGAGTTTGCTCTTAATAATAGGGCTAGCTCTGCCACCTTGATGTCTCTATTTTTCTGCAATTCTGAGTTTCACCCTCGATTTTCTTCGGGACAGGCGGAGGCTTCTGTCTGTCCGGGTGTTGACTCTGTTGTGGAGCGTATGCAGCAGATTTGGGACCAGGTAGTGGAGAGGTTGTCTCTCTCTCAGGAGAAGGCCCAACGGTTTGCCAACCGGCATAGGACTGATGGTTCTCGGTTTAAAGTGGGGGACTTGGATTGGTTGTCCTCAAGAAATATCCCTATGCGGGTTGCATCTCCAAAGTTTAAGCCTAGGTTCATTGGACCTTATAAGATCATGGAGATTCTTAATCCTGTTTCCTTCCGTTTGCTTCTTCCAGGGACATTTAAGATCCATAACGTGTTCCACAAGTCCTTATTGAAGAGGTTTGTCAAACCAGTGGTTCCTATGGCTGCGCCTCCTGACCCTGTTTTGGTTGAGGGCAATCTGGAGTATGTGGTTGAGAAAATATTGGATTCTCGTTTTTCTAGACAGAAACTCCAGTATTTGGTTAAGTGGAGAGGTTATGGTCAGGAGGACAATTCTTGGGTGTTTTCTTCGGACATCCATGCTAGGAGACTGATCCGTGCCTATCACCGAGCTCATCCTGATCGGCCTGGTTGCACAAGTGAGGGTTTGGTGACCCCTCCTCAAGGGGGGGGGTACTGTTATGAATGTGCTAGAGATGGTTTCTGAACAGAGGCTCCCTCTGGTGGTTACAGACAGTACTGAACCTTACAGCGAGGAATGGCAATCTGGAATCACTGACTGGACTGATATAAGGGAGGTTCCCTCCCATGATGGTCGCCAGTGATCAATTGTTCTTGTCTCTATTGTGGTTCCTGGTTCATTTGGAAGTTTGCTGGAGTCTTGCATTCATCTGCTGCTTTCAGATAAGATATTTTCTGCTTTTCTTTTTGTGCTTGCTTTTTGCATAATTTTCTGCACTTTTGTGGAGGTCAGCCGGGTCCCCTCCTGGGGCCTGAGCTCCTCTCAGTTTATCTGTAGCCACTGTTATTTGTTCATTTCTGCCTTTAGGTGTAGTTATCTCTCAGTCTGTGACGAGGCATCTAGGATCAACGTAGGAACGCTCCACGGCTACCTCTAGTTGTGTGGTTAGTTCAGGTTACTACAATCCAATAGGTTCCAGCCTCTCTGGTGTATTGCCGTTTTTGCTTTTTCTCCTCAGCTACCTAAACATAACAGCTGGGCTAGGGGGGACAGTGAATGCTGGGGCTGGGGGGGACAGTGAGCACTGGGGCTGGGGGGGAGACTGAGTGCTGGGGCTGGGGGGGAGACAGTGAGCGCTGGGGCTGGGGGAGACAGTGAGCGCTGGGGCTGGGGGGAGACAGTGAGTGCTGGACCTGGGGGGGACAGTGAACGCTGGGGCTTGGGGGAGACAGTGAGCGCTGGGGCTGGGGGGAGACAGTGAGCGCTGGGGCTGAGGGGGGACAGTGAACGCTGGAGCTGGGGGGGACATTGAACGCTGGGGCTGGGGGGGCAGTGAGCCCTGGGGCTGGGGGGGCAGTGAGCCCTGGGGCTGGGGGTGCAGTGAGCCCTGGGGCTGGGGGGGCAGTGAGCGCTGTGGGGCAGTTAGCGCTGTGGGGGCAGTGAGCGCTGTGGGGCAGTGAGCGCTGGGGGGGGCAGTGAGCGCTGTGGGGGCAGTGAGCGCTGTGTGGGCAGTGAGCGCTGTGGGGCAGTGAGCGTGGTGGGGCAGTGAGCGCTGTGGGGGCAGTGAGCGCTGGGTTGGCAGTGAGCGCTGTGGGGCAGTGAGTGTGGTGGGGGCAGTGAGCGCTGGGGGGAGTGAGCCCTGGTGGGCAGTGAGCGCTGGGGGGAGAAATGAGCGCTGGGGTGGGGAATGAGGGCTGAGGTGGGGAATGAGCTCTGAGGTGGGGAATGAGCGATGAGGTGGGGAATGAGCATGGAGGTGGGGAATGAGTGCTGAGGGGGGGGAATGAGCGCTCAGGGGGAATGAGCGCTCGGGGGAATGAGCGCTAAGGTGGTGAATGAGGTCTGGGGAGAATGAGCGGTGAGGTGGGGATTGAGTGCTGCGCTGGGGGAGAATGAGCGCTGGGGGAGGAATGAGAACTGGGGAGGAATGAGTGCTGGGGGAATGAGGGCTGAGGTGGGGATTGAGTGCTGCGCTGGGGAGAATGAGCGCTGGGGAGGAATCAGCACTGGGGAGGAATGAGCGCTGGGGGGAATGAGCTCTGAGGTGGGGAATGAGCTCTGAGGTGGGGAATGAGTGCTGGGGGAATGAGCGCTGGGGAGAATGAGCGCTGGGGTGGGGAATGAGCGCTGGGCGGGGAATGAGCGCTGAGGTTGGGAATGAGCACTGGGGGGAATGAGCGCTGGGGTGGGGAATGAGCGCTGAGGTGGGGAATGAGCGCTGGGGTGGGGAATGAGCGCTGAGGTGGGGAATGAGCGCTCGGGGGGAATGAGCGCTGAGGTGGGGAATGAGCGCTGAGGTGGGGAATGAGCACTCGGGGGAATGAGCACTGAGGTGGGGAATGAGCGCTGGGGTGGGGAATGAGCACTGAGGTGGGGAATGAGAGCTGGGGGGAATGAGCGCTGAGGTGGGGAATGAGAGCTGGGGGAATGAGCGCTGGACTAATGTAAAAGAGGCGGTTGGACAGAAATGACATCACAAATCTTTTTTTTGTTAAATAACATCTTTATTTAGCTTACAAAAAGGCATAAAAATCCACATGTAAAAAACGCATCAAATACGCACCTGCGTTTTCTGTCAATAGATGCGGATTATGTACGGAAACTTCTGCAGACAAATCTGCAGCTTGTGCACACACCCTAAGGCTATGTTTCCACATTCAGGAAACACTGCAGAGGACACAGCTCCATCCTAAGCTTTGCCGGCTTTTGTACGCGCGGTGATTCCACATGTGTCATTGAACCGTGTGGAATCACCGCATCCTATACATAGGACGGTGTTATTTATCTTGTGTAGACTGAGCGTCTCCGCGAGATAAATAGACATGCTGCGGTCTAGAAAGACGCGCCGCATGTGCATATACGCAGGTCTGCCACCTGCATCTTTGTACGCATAGTGGATATGGGATTTCATAACATCCCCTCCACTGTGCTGTAACATTTGGACGCTGCGGATTGGACTCTGCGGCTGTTCTCAGCGTCCAACCCGCAGCGTTTCATGAACGTGGGAACGTACCCTAAATATATCTTTGCCTCTGGACATTATATAGTATAGATTTGCCTGGAATGTACATTATTATAAATCTACTACCTGAGCATTATATATTATAGATCACCCTGGACATTATATAAATAGATTGTACATCATATATTCCAGATAATTCTGGACATTTTATACTATAGGTCTCCTTGTACATTATATATTATAGATCTATAATAAATAATATACCTGGAGATCTATAAGATAAGTTGTCCAGATTTATATGTAAGTATCTGTGTACACCCAGACATATGAATAAGGCCTTAGTCAGAGACTGGGCAGTAATAGAATAATAAAATTCATCTAGTAATCCTCCAATGTCTGCTGGACATGTTGTGGGGAGAGTTTCTAGTTCAGTTAGTACACGGACACCAGACTTCTTGCTGTTAACCAGTTAATGTTTTCTTGTCCACCACACTGCAGTGTCAAAAGAGGAAGACAGCGAGACAGGCAGCAACATCGCATCAGAGAGCGCTAGACCTTCGAAACAGAAAATCCTCAGATCCTGGTATTGTAATATAATATTAAGAATAATATTTATTCACTGATATTGCACTATTAGCTCCACAGCACTTTACAGACATCATCAACACTGTCCCCATTGGGGCTCACAATCTAAACATCCTATTTGTATGTCTTTTGAGTGTGGTAGGAAACCACTGTCTTTGAAAGAGCTACATGGGCATACACATAGATTCGGCCTCATTCATTCCCTATGGGACTTGCAAACATGTGCGGCACTTGCGGTGAGACAAAAAAAAACACTGCTAGTAGCGTTTTTTTTTCCGTTGCTGCAAGTATCGGATTTGCGGGATTGCATCAAAACTGCAAGTGTCACACATGTCTGCAAGTCGCATAGGGAATGAATGAGGCCGAATGCAGTGTTGCCATACGTGATCCGTTACGTGGCAGATGCGGAAAAACTGCCGGATCTGCCGCAAATGGCAAAAATCGCTGATGTGCAAGTAGCCTAAGTCACTGCCGACAGTGTCTGCATTAGTCATACTCACCAATGGGGGAGGCAGAACGAAAAGTGCCTAGGGCAGCAGAAACTCTAATACGGCCCTGGCTATGAGCACTGACCACTGGGCGGTGCTCATAGCAATCTGGCAATGACAACCAGAGAGGTCTGCTTCAGACCTCTGGTTATCATGCTGACCCATCAGTGACCAACGATCATTTGATGGGGTCACCCATGAGCGGGATTAAGGACGCGCTTCTGGTAAGCTCTAGTTAAATGCTGCTGTCAGAGATTGACATCGGCATTTAACTACTTCATATTCGCGGATGGATTGCGATTCCACCCTCGGCTGTTGCAGTCAATTGTTTAGATCAGATGACATGTGCCTGGAAAGGTGCGGGCTCAGCGCTGGAGCCTGCATCAAACATGGGTAGTCCGACATCAGAGTACTATTATGCCCAACGTCGGAAAGGGGTTAAAGGGAACTTGTCACCATGAAAATACAGACCAATCTGCTGGCACCATTTTATAGAACAGGATCAGCTGAGCAGATTGATATATAGTTTTGTGAGAATAGAATCAATATATCCAGAGATTTAATTCTTTAATCCTCTGCTCTTTCTGTGATTTTTTGTCCAGTGGTTGGTCCTATCAATGACTGACAGCTGTATTTGCATAACAGTGAATGCAGAGATAGATGTCAGTCACTGATAGGACCATCCACTGGACAAAAAATCACAGAAAATGCAGAGGTTTGGATGATTAATACACCACCAGTTATACTGATTATTTTCCCACAAAACTGTATATTAGTCTGCTCAGCTCCCCCTGCTCTATAACATGGTGTCACGAGATTGGTCTGCAGTTTTATGGTGACAGGTTCCCTTTAAAGCCCATAATAAATTATGAAACCGACTATAAAGTGTTTACATTTGTGACATTTTTGTGGGTGATTAGGTTTTTTTGAAATTTTTGTTCCTTAAGTTGATCTACAGGATTTAAAAAAATGGCATGAAAATTGTATGACGTTTTTCTTTATGTTGACTTTTCAGGATCATTTTTCAACAGCATTGATCTGAATTGCAAAATGGTGAGTGCCATAGAGTTAGCCAACAACTGAGAGGACTGGACAGAAATGTTTTTGTTACTATCTCTGCCTTATTGATTTCTGAATAAACAGCCATGAAAAAAACAATAATAAATAAATGAATGAGGTCAATCAGTGTGTATGTCTTCTTATCTACCTCTCCTATCAGCATTGGCCGCCCACTGCTTTGTAATATGGAGTACAGCACCCAGGGGAGGGAAATTAGCACTCGGCCCCTGCACACATTGACACTTGCCTTCTCTCTGCCCTTATCTGCTCTTGCAGTATCAGAATGGGTTGGGGATTTAGATGAAGTAACGCTCAAAAATGAGAGCTGTCACTCACAATAAGAGAGAAGAATGGTGGAGTATGGTAATTGAGGGGGTGGAATGGTGCACTGGAATGGTACAATGAACCCTTGACCACACTCCATCATTTACATATCTAATTAAACTGTTTTCTATGCAACAAATTTAATAAAATTTATGCTACATGTATGATTTTTATAGAGGTTAAGTCTCCTGTATGAATGTCTAAATAGTTCAATTCAGTTTTGGGGGTGACAGTCTCCCTTTAAAAGCAATCTGTCAGGTTAGATAATACAATTAACCTGTAGCTATAGGGTTAATCTGCAGATAATATTGTTAGGAAGGTTCCCGGTTACTGTACCCATCTCCTGGGAGAAAATGAACTTTTGTTCCTCCTGGAGATGTACAACCAGTGACCTTCTTAACGCTATTAATCACCATATTAACCCTATATCTGCAGGGTTCCCTTTAAACGTTAGTTTTCTGCATCATAACATCTTTCTTGTCTGATAATTTAAGAATTGCTACCTATGTGTAAGATGCCCAAGTGAGGTAGCCGTGGGCGAGCTTCGATCGCCACTCGCTCTGGCATCCTACAGACAAGGGATGTCTCAGTCCTGGTGTGCAGCTGTGTATGTGGTGGTTACCACTTACTTCTAGCCTGCAGGCCTGTTCTGAGTCCAGGAATCCCTCTTCTGGAACCAGGGCAGCAAAAAATCTAGGAGACACGTGGTTAATAAATACCAAAATTTTACTGAGAGAATGGCAGTCTGTACAGTATTTACAAACAGATTTAAAGATACGGCCAAACGGGTTGTCATCTTTCCCACAGGTACCGGATACCACTTTAGCCTTGGTTCTCGGGATAGGTGGCATATCCCCCTTCCTGGCTTTCCTACCCTTGGGGATCTTCCTCACCTCTTGCAGCATTTATGGATTGCAATACTTTCCGCCCCTTGTGGTCTGAGTCCATACTTTCCTGTAGCTTCGTAAGTGAGTGTGCCCCTGGCCCCCGACATCCATCTCGAGGTTGCCCTTGGCCATTAGATGGAATCACAGGAAAGGTATTTATGGAAATCTGCTGCCCCAAATGTATTAGGCTCACCTTTCCCTAGCAGCCCAAAAGTCCTGCTGCGTACTCACTGCTGCCCTTACTTTAAATGTCACTTCCTGCCTCTATTTCTAACACTCAGTTCCCCATCCCATCTGGGCTGGCCAATTCAGTAAACCCTGTGTTAGGGATCGAGTTCCCACTGCTGCGCAAGGGGAATCTCGAGCCAGTCCCGCTGCGGTCTCCCATCCATCTCCAGCCGCAGTGGAGCCTGCTCAGCAGAGACGTCGGTCCCAGCGTCTCGCTCAGTTTAACACTGTGCAGAGGCTTGTTGCGGTCTTTCCTGGTTCCTCTATTATAACCAGTGCTGGAGCAGGCAGTTTGGGAACTAAGTCCCTGCTTTCTCCATCTGAGCATGCCCAGGGCAAGATCTCACATTGGAGATCAGGGGTCACATGCTCGGTTACAGCAGCGACTCCCATTGGTCCGCCAGGAAGGTCCTGAAACTACATGTGTTCTGGAATGGTTTCGCATTGGTCCTTTTCTGGTAGGTCCTGCAGTTGCTACTATAAAAGGGTGGCATGGCCGGGCCGCCATGCGCTAGTATTAAATCTGTTACGTGCTTGCGCCAGTGTGGTCATGTATGCATGTGGTTAGGTCTGGCTGAAATAAGCCCCTAGAATACCGGCACCTCCGGTGAGGAGATTGTATGCACGTGTTCAGGGCTCGGCTGAAAACGCCATTAGAATAGGTTAGGTCTGGCTGAAATAAGCCCCTAGAATACCGGCTACTCCGGTGAGGAGATTACTGCTTGTGTTCTGACTGCATGACCACAGACTGCAATCCGCACAGCAGTTATCTGTGTATCCCTGTGGTGTTAACAGGACACAGTTTTTTCTCAGCGGCTCTGTGACGCAACAGGGTTCGCTTTATAACGCTGGTCAGCGCCCTAGTGTTTTACTTTGCGGCTCACTGAAGCTAAGTGAGTTCGCACTTATCGCCATATAGCGCTGTGGCATTCCCACTAGCGGCTCTGGGGATTAACAGAGTTCGCACTTACTGCCACAGCGCGCTATGGCATTTATTTAGCGACTCTGCGGGATAACAGAGTTCGCTACTTACGCCATCTTACTAGCAGCGGGCTCTGCCTGCACGGTGGACCCCGGGCTGCGAACGCACCTCTCTACAATATCTATTAGGTGCGTTCCGCAGACCCTAACACCCTGTCCCAGCTAACTTCAGCCCTAGGGGATATTTTACCTGTACCACATACATACTTAAAAAATACATTTAACCCTTGGGGTCTGGGAGCAATCCATGAACTCCCACTACCATTACATTTTTATATCAATAACAAATGTCAGTTAACAATGGACACAAAATATCTATTTTATTTTAATGATTCTACATCTGTTCTTAAATTATTTTAAATGGGAAAAAAAGTTTTTTTTATTTTGTCAGACTGTAGAAACCTAAAAATTATTTAAAAATTGTAAAATCCTTTGTGTGTAAAGTAAAAAGAAAAACAAAGTGAATTTGCTAAGTGTAAAGTAGAAATACAGGAGTAAACACTAAGCCAAAATATATAACGGAATTCAATCCTTTCATGGGCTATAGCTATGAGGTGGCAGTGACAATTAACATGCAAGTCATCCAGAGACAAGGACTTAAAATAAGATGAGTACTTTATCTAAGAGAATACCTTTTAGGATTCCGGACACATATTGTCAAAGAAGTGCTTGGTGTGTTGAGCAGAAGAAAGACTGATACATGAGATGGGTCATGAATCTTTCCCTGAAAAAGAGAAAAAGCAGCATAAAGGAGCATACAGTAACATAATGGCTGAGCTTCCATTAATTATTTCAATTCATTGTATTAAATTTAAGTGAAATAGTCTAAATATAAATAGAATATGTCAATTATTTTATATTTGTTATCTATTTTGCCATCTAATATCTATTTATCTATCTATTATCTTCCTATTTATCTA
This sequence comes from Oophaga sylvatica, assembly GCA_033576555.1. Lineage (NCBI taxonomy): Eukaryota > Metazoa > Chordata > Amphibia > Anura > Dendrobatidae > Oophaga > Oophaga sylvatica. The sequence continues at coordinate 576,686,875 of JARQOD010000003.1, read as the reverse complement.
CTCAGGCTGGGGTGCCATTTACATAACAATGAACTAGGTAGATTGTTAAATGAATAAGATGCTGCTTTTGTACATATTTACATAAATACATTATCTATCTATATATCTATCATCTATCTATTAATAATGTAACCATATATTATCTATCTATTGATCTGTGTCATGGGTTTACCATGACAGAAAGGGTCCAGAAGACTGCAGCGTCTGATTTCACATACTTCTGCACCGATTAGAAGCACTTCTCCTTCAAATTAAGCGGTGCAGGTTTCTGTTAACAGTGCAGCTGTTAGAGTCTCTGAAGCTTTCCTGCTTGAATGATCTCACCTGTTCAGTATTGGCCACTCCTCTCTCTTATATATACTCTCCTCTGGCAATCTGGATTGCCAGTGTTTGTCTTGTACTGCCTGGTGTGGAGTGGAGGAGTCGGTCAGGAATATTTAATTAAAGCAAATTAGAAAAGCAATTAGATTATTACGTTAAATAGACAGACATTTAGGAATAAATCTGTGATAGTTCTGGTCCACCCCTTTAACTGTGCGTGAATTAATGTAAAAAGTCTATAAAGTTATCCAACAAAAATAAACACGAGGGAGTTGATGGTGTAAAGGCCCCGTCACACATAGCGACACACCAGTGATCCCGACAACGATATGCACTTGTCAGGATCGCTGGTGTGTAGAGTTGAGCGATACTTTCCGATATCCAAAAGTATCGGAATCGGAATTGTATCGCCGATACCCAAAAAATATCGGCGATACCCGGTACCGATACCGGAAATCCAATGTAAGTCTATGGGAACAAAATATCGGAATTAAAAAAACCCCATTCTTGCCTTGTTGGTTAATTGTACATGAAGGAAAACAACAAAGAGTAATGTAGAATGTATTGGGGAAGGTTGAGGAGACATTAAAGGCATAGATGTTTAACCCAATCAAATGGAATAGCATAAATATTTTTTTTTTTAAAGATGTTCGGATTGACGAAGAAATTGACAATGTTGTTAACGTTTTTTCTATTTTGGCAAATATGTATATTTCACACCTTCCATGCTCTTCACCTTTTTAACTTTTGACACACTTTCTCCTTCATAATCTTCAGCAGAATCATTTTTTTCATCAAATTATTCTTCATCTTCACCTTCTTTATCTTCTTCTTAAACTTCTTGCTATTCATCTTTTTGTTAACATTACTCATATTCTTCTTATTAAACTATTATTGTTATTCATATTGTACTTCATCTTCTTCATCATATTCTTATTTGTGACAGAGAATCCTGTACTTGTAATCTGTCAAAGTATGAATTGTTCATCCTTCCGTTCTTGCTGTCACAAAAGATTTAAATTACAACAGTATTTGTCCGTGTTCAGTTTAGCCTGCAGCAGCAGGCATTTTCCAGGGGCACCACGAGGAGGAACGGACTCACCCCCATACACTGCTTAGTCTTCTTCTGCTTATAATTTAGAGCATATATTTTGCTCTTCATTTTGGTCTTATACTTCATGTTCTTCTGCTTTTTGATCTTCTGCTTATTGTTCTTAAGTCTCTTGTTCTGTATCTTGTAGTTTGTCTTAACCTTCTTAGTCCTGTTTGGTAATCTTTTATTTCTTCTTTGTGATGGTGTTTAGGCTGGTTGGCTTGATGCTCGTCGTCCTTGTGGTCGTCATCTTCTTCGGGGTGGTCATCAGGGTCGTCGTCTTCATTGTTGGAGATCCAGAGTGATTACCCAAAAAAGCATTGAAAAAATCTTCAATTTGTAAATGTAGCAGAAGGTACAAGAGTCAATGCAAGTAACGAGGACCTGCTGACTGTGCTGGAACCCGGAGGGGCAGCAGAAGGAAAAGAGCCAATGGCACAACCGAGGACCAGCTGACGTTACTGGGACACGGTTACTAAGCAGGAGGTACCTGTGCTCCAAAGCACTAGGAAGGACCAACAGACGTTGCTGGAACTCGGATACCGAGATGGAGGCACCTAGGCCAAAGGCACTGCGGAGAACCAGCTGACGGTACTGGAACCCGGACGGGTAGCAGAAGGTACAAGAGCCAATGCAAGTAACGAGGACCAGCTGACTGTGCTGGAACCCGGAGGGGCAGCAGAAGGAAAAGAGCCAATGGCACAACCGAGGACCAGCTGACGTTACTGGGACACGGTTACTAAGCAGGAGGTACCTGTGCTCCAAAGCACTACCAAGGACCAACAGACGTTGCTGGAACTCGTATACCGAGATGGAGGCACCTAGGCCAAAGGCACTGCGGAGAACCAGCTGACGGTACTGGAACCCGGACGGGTAGCAGAAGGTACAAGAGCCAATGCAAGTAACGAGGACCAGCTGACTGTGCTGGAACCCGGAGGGGCAGCAGAAGGAAAAGAGCCAATGGCACAACCGAGGACCAGCTGACGTTACTGGGACACGGTTACTAAGCAGGAGGTACCTGTGCTCCAAAGCACTAGGAAGGACCAACAGACGTTGCTGGAACTCGGATACCGAGATGGAGGCACCTAGGCCAAAGGCACTGCGGAGAACCAGCTGACGGTACTGGAACCCGGACGGGTAGCAGAAGGTACAAGAGCCAATGCAAGTAACGAGGACCAGCTGACTGTGCTGGAACCCGGAGGGGCAGCAGAAGGAAAAGAGCCAATGGCACAACCGAGGACCAGCTGACGTTACTTGGACACGGTTACTAAGCAGGAGGTACCTGTGCTCCAAAGCACTACCAAGGACCAACAGACGTTGCTGGAACTCGGATACCGAGATGGAGGCACCTAGGCCAAAGGCACTGCGGATAACCAGCTGATGGTACTGGAACCCAGACGGGTAGCAGAAGGTACAAGAGCCAATGCAAGTAACGAGGACCAGCTGACTGTGCTGGAACCCGGAGGGGCAGCAGAAGGAAAAGAGCCAATGGCACAACCGAGGACCAGATGACGTTACTGGGACACGGTTACTAAGCAGGAGGTACCTGTGCTCCAAAGCACTACCAAGGACCAGCAGACGTTGCTGGAACTCGGATACCGAGATGGAGGCACCTAGGCCAAAGGCACTGCGGAGAACCAGCTGACGGTACTGGAACCCGGACGGGTAGCAGAAGGTACCCATGGAAATTTAAGTTGACAGGCCGCGAGCCGGCCGCAGTTACCGAATCCCACAGTACTACAGTGGGTGATTGTCCTATTGTCACAATGGAAACAGCCTTTATTTGCATATCCCGCAGCACACATAGGAAGCACCTAAACTCCAAGCACCATAGAGTCGGCTAACCCGACCGCAACACGACAGGACAACTTATTGGAAGCTAAGTGACGTTTACACTGACAGGAAACAGATGGCGTGCTGTAACCAGTCTTGGCAGGAGTGAGTACCCGTGCCAATTACACTTCCGAGCAACAACTGGCGGTGTTGGAGCCCAGGGATGAGAAGAGAACATGGTGGAGGCAGCAGGACTTTTTGCTGTACACACAGCAGGGGAACAGCTGACATTACTGAACCCCAGTAACACAGGAGCAAGTGTTCACTGTGCTAACAGCACTTCCGAGCAACAACTGGCGGTGTTGTAGCCCAGGGATGAGAAGAGAACATGGTGGAGGCAGCAGGACTTTTTGCCGTACACACAGCAGGGGAACAGCTGACATTACTGAACCCCAGTAACACAGGAGCAAGTGTTCACTGTGCTAACAGCACTTCCGAGAAACAACTGGCAGTGTTGTAGCCCAGGGATGAGAAGAGAACATGGTGGAGGCAGCAGGACTTTTTGCCATACACACAGCAGGGGAACAGCTGACATTACTGAACCCCAGTAACACAGGAGCAAGTGTTCACTGTGCTAACAGCACTTCCGAGAAACAACTGGCGGTGTTGTAGCCCAGGGATGAGAAGAGAACATGGTGGAGGCAGCAGGACTTTTTGCCGTTCACACAGCAGGGGAACAGCTAACATTACTGAACCCCAGTAACACAGGAGCAAGTGTTCACTGTGCTAACAGCACTTCCGAGAAACAACTGGCGGTGTTGTAGCCCAGGGATGAGAAGAGAACATGGTGGAGGCAGCAGGACTTTTTGCCGTACACACAGCAGGGGAACAGCTGACATTACTGAACCCAGTAACACAGGAGCAAGTGTTCACTGTGCTAATAGCACTTCCGAGAAACAACTGGCGGTGTTGTAGCCCAGGGATGAGAAGAGAACATGGTGGAGGCAGCAGGACTTTTTGTCGTACACACAGCAGGGGAACAGCTGACATTACTGAACCCCAGTAACACAGGAGCAAGTGTAGACTGTGCTAACAGACTTCCGAGAAACAACTGGCGGTGTTGTAGCCCAGGGATGAGAAGAGAACATGGTGGAGGCAGCAGGACTTTTTGCTGTACACACAGCAGGGGAACAGCTGACATTACTGAACCCCAGTAACACAGGAGCAAGTGTTCACTGTGCTAACAGCACTTCCGAGCAACAACTGGCGGTGTTGTAGCCCAGGGATGAGAAGAGAACATGGTGGAGGCAGCAGGACTTTTTGCCGTACACACAGAAGGGGAACAGCTGACATTACTGAACCCCAGTAACACAGGAGCAAGTGTAGACTGTGCTAACAGCACTTCAGAGAAACAACTGGCGGTGTTGTAGCCCAGGGATGAGAAGAGAACATGGTGGAGGCAGCAGGACTTTTTGCCGTTCACACAGCAGGGGAACAGCTGACATTACTGAACCCCAGTAACACAGAGCAAGTGTTCACTGTGCTAACAGCACTTCGAGAAACAACTGGCGGTGTTGTAGCCCAGGATGAGAAGAGAACATGTGGAGCAGCAGGACTTTTTGCCGTTCACACAGCAGGGGAACAGCTGACATTACTGAACCCCAGTAACACAGGAGCAAGTGTTCAACTGTGCTAACAGCACTTCCGAGAAACAACTGGCGGTGTTGTAGCCCAGGGATGAGAAGAGAACATGGTGGAGGCAGCAGGACTTTTTGCCGTTACACACAGCAGGGGAACAGCTGACATTACTGAACCCCAGTAACACAGGAGCAAGTGTAGACTGTGCTAACAGCACTTCCGAGAAACAACTGGCGTGTTGTAGCCCAGGGATGAGAAGAGAACATGGTGGAGGCAGCAGGACTTTTTGCCGTACACACAGCAGGGGAACAGCTGACATTACTGAACCCCAGTAACACAGGAGCAAGTGTCACTGTGCTAACAGCACTTCCGAGAAACAACTGGCGGTGTTGTAGCCCAGGGATGAGAAGAACATGGTGGAGGCAGCAGGACTTTTTGCCGTTACACACAGCAGGGGAACAGCTGACATTACTGAACCCCAGTAACACAGGAGCAAGTGTAGACTGTGCTAACAGCACTTCCGAGAAACAACTGGCGGTGTTGTAGCCCAGGGATGAGAAGAGAACATGGTGGAGGCAGCAGGACTTTTTGCCGTTCACACAGCAGGGAACAGCTGACATTACTGAACCCCAGTAACACAGGAGCAAGTGTTCACTGTGCTAACAGCACTTCGAGAAACAACTGGCGGTGTTGTAGCCCAGGGATGAGAAAGAACATGGTGGAGGCAGCAGGACTTTTTGCCGTACACACAGCAGGGAACAGCTGACATTACTGAACCCAGTAACACAGGAGCAAGTGTTCACTGTGCTAACAGCACTTCCGAGAAACAACTGGCGGTGTTGTAGCCCAGGGATGAGAAGAGAACATGGTGGAGGCAGCAGGACTTTTTGCCGTTCACACAGCAGGGGAACAGCTGACATTACTGAACCCCAGTAACACAGGAGCAAGTGTAACTGTGCTAACAGCACTTCCGAGAAACAACTGGCGTGTTGTAGCCCAGGGATGAGAAGAGAACATGGTGGAGGCAGCAGGACTTTTTGCCGTTCACACAGCAGGGGAACAGCTGACATTACTGAACCCCAGTAACACAGGAGCAAGTGTTCACTGTGCTAACAGCACTTCCGAGAAACAACTGGCGGTGTTGTAGCCCAGGGATGAGAAGAGAACATGGTGGAGGCAGCAGGACTTTTTGCCGTTCACACAGCAGGGAACAGCTGACATTACTGAACCCCAGTAACACAGGAGCAAGTGTAACTGTGCTAACAGCACTTCCGAGAAACAACTGGCGGTGTTGTAGCCCAGGGATGAGAGAGAACATGGTGGAGGCAGCAGGACTTTTTGCCGTCACACAGCAGGGGAACAGCTGACATTACTGAACCCCAGTAACACAGGAGCAAGTGTTCACTGTGCTAACAGCACTTCCGAGAAACAACTGGCGGTGTTGTAGCCCAGGGATGAGAAGAGAACATGGTGGAGGCAGCAGGACTTTTTGCCGTCACACAGCAGGGAACAGCTGACATTACTGAACCCCAGTAACACAGGAGCAAGTGTTACTGTGCTAACAGCACTTCCGAGAAACAACTGGCGTGTTGTAGCCCAGGGATGAGAAGAGAACATGGTGGAGGCAGCAGGACTTTTTGCCGTACACACAGCAGGGAACAGCTGACATTACTGAACCCCAGTAACACAGGAGCAAGTGTTCACTGTGCTAACAGCACTTCCGAGAAACAACTGGCGGTGTTGTAGCCCAGGGATGAGAAGAGAACATGGTGGAGGCAGCAGACTTTTTGCCGTCACACAGCAGGGGAACAGCTGACATTACTGAACCCCAGTAACACAGGAGCAAGTGTAGACTGTGCTAACAGCACTTCCGAGAAACAACTGGCGGTGTTGTAGCCCAGGGATGAGAAGAGAACATGGTGGAGGCAGCAGGACTTTTTGCCGTACACACAGCAGGGAACAGCTGACATTACTGAACCCCAGTAACACAGGAGCAAGTGTTCACTGTGCTAACAGCACTTCCGAGAAACAACTGGCGGTGTTGTAGCCCAGGGATGAGAAGAGAACATGGTGGAGGCAGCAGGACTTTTTGCCGTTCACACAGCAGGGGAACAGCTGACATTACTGAACCCCAGTAACACAGGAGCAAGTGTTACTGTGCTAACAGCACTTCCGAGAAACAACTGGCGGTGTTGTAGCCCAGGGATGAGAAGAGAACATGGTGGAGGCAGCAGGACTTTTTGCCGTTCACACAGCAGGGGAACAGCTGACATTACTGAACCCCAGTAACACAGGAGCAAGTGTAGACTGTGCTAACAGCACTTCCGAGAAACAACTGGCGGTGTTGTAGCCCAGGGATGAGAAGAGAACATGGTGGAGGCAGCAGGACTTTTTGCCGTTCACACAGCAGGGGAACAGCTGACATTACTGAACCCCAGTAACACAGGAGCAAGTGTTCACTGTGCTAACAGCACTTCCGAGAAACAACTGGCGGTGTTGTAGCCCAGGGTCAAGGAGGGTGTAGGCAGAGGCCTAGTATGAGATGTTTGAAGTTGAAGTTGTAGTTAGCAGCAGTAATTTTTGCCAGACACACAGCAGGGGAACAGCAGGCGTTACTGAACCCCACAAACACATCAGCGATTGTTTTCATCTGTGCATCTAACACTTCTGAGCAGCAACTGGCGGTGTTGAAGCCCAGGGTCAAGGAGGGTGTAGGCAGAGGCCTAGTATGAGATGTTTGAAGTTGAAGTTGTAGTTAGCAGCAGTAATTTTTGCCAGACACACAGCAGGGGAACAGCAGGCGTTACTGAACCCCACAAACACATCAGCGATTGTTTTCATCTGTGCATCTAACACTTCTGAGCAGCAACTGGCGGTGTTGAAGCCCAGGGTCAAGGAGGGTGTAGGCAGAGGCCTAGTATGAGATGTTTGAAGTTGAAGTTGTAGTTAGCAGCAGTAATTTTTGCCAGACACACAGCAGGGGAACAGCAGGCGTTACTGAACCCCACAAACACATCAGCGATTGTTTTCATCTGTGCATCTAACACTACTGAGCAGCAACTGGCGGTGTTGAAGCCCAGGGTCAAGGAGGGTGTAGGCATAAAATATTGAGTTATTGCCTTGTTACGTGGCCATTGCAAATGTATGTACTTCAAACAAGAATAAATGAAGTTTTACTAGGGCAATAAAATGATGAATTTCAATTCCAAGAATAGAAAAATATTTATACTTGAGAGTCCTCTGTGGTTGATACCGTTTAATGGCTAACTGAAAATATGGTAACAAATTCCAAGCTTTCGAGACTACTCAGGTCTCTTCATCAGGCTAAGACTAAAACAAAAAATGAAGAATCACATATTTCTACACACAACAGGACACAGGAATAGGTAAGACAAGTGAGGGAGGGACAAGTGAGGGGAGACCGGCCAAAAAATGAGAACAAGAATGAATTATCAGCGCCACACAATAAGAGAAAAAATAATGGATTTACCTGTGGCAAAACAATTTTGTATGCCCGGTCATAGCATGATGGATATGGAATTACTGGTATTAAAATATAACTTCAAATATGAGAAAGATACAAAGGTTTCAGAATATAAGCTCATCATGACCTTTGACACTGTTAGTGATGGAATGAATAGATCACACGGATTTATGTCATTCTATATCAATTAAGGAATCTGCGTCTCTGCCCTTCCAGGGGCATGAAAACACAAAACCAGACCCCAATCAGAGGGCAATAAAACTTTCTATCCTTATGTAGGAACTGTTACAATATTTATGTTCATCCCTCTGTGATAATGACAGTTCTGCTACACGTCACTTACTTGTCTTACCTATTTCACTATTCCTGTGTCCTGTTGTGTATAGAAATATGTGATGCTTCATTTTTGGTTTTAGTCTTTGCCTGATGAAGAGACGTGAGTAGCCTCGAAAGCTTGCAATTTGTTACCATCTTTTCAGTTATCCATTAAAAGGTAACAACCACTGCGGACTCTCAAGTCTAAATATTTTTCTATCTACTGGCTAACACGGTACGAAGATACACATGTTTCCTAACTTCAAGAATAAAAATAAAGACACTGCAAATATAAACGCATATATGCACATGCCAACAAGAAATGGAACAACACACCACCCAAAAAATTGGTTACAAAATATAGTGTTGTAAATTTAAGAATAAAAGTCCATTTTTGTATTTATGAATAATGCTTAAGGAACGCTATGTTAAACCATAACATAGTGAAGACAATGGATTTTATAATAGTCACTCATCATCATCATCATTGCAATTTAGATGTGACAGTCACATACATTTCAATTATTTAAGTTAATAAAATCGTTACTTTGTACAGCATGTATGACATGTCCAGCATGGACTCATCAATGTGATGACACAATAATGTACGATAAAAAATAAACATTTAAAAAAACATAATGCATTGTCACAATTTAAGTGTGTGCCTGCAAGTGTAGGTGAAACAAAGGCTACGGATAGAAAAGGTGTATTCTATGTCTGTATCAGACAGTGGACAGCCTCTGATGGGTAATGGCGATGTTATACTGTACGTCAATAAAGTCTGCGGCTGCAATCATGCATTTTTTGCTTGTACAGTGTTGAAGAGGGTAAAAGCATGTCTGGTTGCGCAAGGCTTTATCCGTTAACACTACCTTCCTACTGTCACGCGTAGGGTAGGGTAGCGTGTGTCAATTACATTACTCTATAAAATGTGACGTTACGCAGCGTTATTGCGCCCTATGGACGCCAAAAATACGACAGCAGTAATCATTTACTGTCTAATACTCCACCTATGACCAAAAAAAAAGAACGTTCCCTCTTTAACAATCTACAAGACTAACAACCATAATGGTTGACGCTGACTTTATTGAGGTACAGTATTACATCGACATTGTCCATGAGTAACTATGCACTGTGATACCTATATACCATTATTAATTTATATCTGTTGTGCTTGTTTCAACAGCACTTGCAGGTATAACTACCTATTGTCAGTATGCATGATGCACTTTCTAGATGTAATAATTTATTATTGCACATTATTACCAGGTTTACATGCTGGCCATTTCATATATGGTGTGTGAAGTTACAGTTGGCATCAGTATGTGTATTTTATAATGTCTGTCATAAATAAAACTCGTGATGATGATGATGAGGATTTTATGATTCGTACATCCATTGACTGCATTATCTTACAGGTACAGATAAAGTTCCTTAAAAAGCATTAATTGATAAGTATGAAATGTACTTTTAAGCATTAATTTCAAAAAGTGAACACTATGTTTTAGTTTTTGTTACCATTTCTAATAGACATGTGCAGATATGCGCTGTGATGACAAATTATTATTTGTCCATATTTGTCATAAAAATTTATCATTTTAGGCCTGGAAAACTTCACAATTTCATGTTTTAAGCATAACAATCAGGGTGACGGCTCTTCCCTATTTGGAGCATGTTCGACATGGGTTTTTCTGTGCATGTGTAGGGAACAGGAGACATGGATAACGTTGCGAACCAGTTATTTAATCTGAAAACGGACAGACAAATTCTGGTGAGATCCATGCCTTGTTCATTTTCAGAATAGTAAGCCGGTCTACATTATCGGAGGATAGTCGCATGCGACGGTCTGTTAGTACACCACCTGCAGCACTAAAGACGCGCTCCGATAATACACTGGCAGCAGGGCAAGCCAGCACCTCCAATGCATACTGGCTAAGCTCTGGCCATGTATCCAGCTTAGAGACCCAAAACTTGAATGGGGAAGAGCCATCTGGGAGTACACTGAGAGGGAAAGACATGTAGTCTGTCACCATCTTACGGAAACGTTGCCTCCTGCTGACTGGAGCCGTCTCGGATGGTGTAGACATTTGTGGCGCTGCCACAAAACTTCGCCACATTTGGAACATACTGGTCTTGCCTTTTGAAGAGGCGCTGCTTGTGCTCCCTCTTGTTGCAGAGCTGTCTCCACTGCCTCGACGCACAGAGCTGCTTTGTAAAGCAGTAGCAGCAGCAGCAGTGCTCTCGGCTGGAATGGAGAACATTATGGATTGCACCAGTGTGTCTTGGTACTCCCGCATTTTACGCTCCCGGTTCAACGGTGTGATGAGGCTTTGTAAGTTGTCCCGGTAGCGAGGGTCTAGGAGGGTGTACACCCAATAATCAGACGTGGTGAGAATGTGGGCGATGCGGCGGTCGTTTCTCAGGCACTGCAGCATGAAATCAACCATGTGCTGCAGACTCCCAACTGGCCAAGAAACGCTGTCCCCTGCAAGAGGCGTAATCTCTGCCTGCTCTGCATCACCCCACCATCGCTCTACATACTGACTAGAGCGTTGTGTACCTCCCTCTGGAGCGATGTCTTCCTCCTCCATTGACTCCTCCTCATCCTCCTCACAAAGTGAGCCCTGCAAAGCCCTTTGGGAGGAACCACGTTGCGCTGACTGTCCAAAAGGTGATGGAATTTGTGTCTCCTCATCCTCCACCTCTTCCAAAACCTCATCCCTTAGTGCTTGCAGTGTTTTTTGAAGCAGGCAGATAAGGGGGACAGTCAGGCTGACTAGTGCATCATCTGCACTCGCCATCCGCGTTGACTCATCAAACGCACGCAAAACGTGGCAGATGTCCTTCATAGAGGCCCACTCAGTAGTGGTGAAGTGTGAACGGCGCAAATTGCGAGTTGATTGCGCCTGATGCAGCTGATACTCCATTACTGCTGGCTGCTGCTCACACAACCGCTCCAACATATGTAACGTGGAATTCCACCTGGTGGGTACGTCACATATGATGCGATGTTCAGGAAGGCGAAATCTGCGTTGCAGAGCTGCAATGCGCGATCTGGCGATGCTGGAACGTCGCAAGTGAGCGCACTCTAGGCGGACCTTGTGCAGCAGTGCATCAAGATCCGAATAGTCCCTCAAAAAACTCTGCACGACCAAGTTGAGCACATGTGCCAGACATGGTATGTGAGTGAGGTTGCCAAGGCCCAGAGCTGCAACCAGATTTCGGCCATTGTCACACACTACCAAGCCTGGCTGGAGATTCGCTGGCAAAAACCACACGTCGCTCTCCTGCTTGATGGCATTCCAGAGCTCCTGCGCTGTGTGGCTTCGATTCCCCATGGAAATTAATTTCAGGACGGCCTGTTGACGTTTGGCCACGGCTGTGCTCATATCGGTCGCATCAGGTAAGCGTTCACGGGTCCATGTGGAGGTAGACCGTGACGGCTCCTGCAGCGATGATTCTGAGGAACTGGAGTAGGAGGAGGAGTCAATGTGGACAGACTTGATTCCTGCAATCCTTGGAGTTGGCAGAACACGTACAGCACCACTCGCAAGATCTGTACCCGGCTCCACAACATTGACCCAATGGGCAGTGAGGGAAGGGTATCGTCCCTGGCCATGGGTACTGGTCCACGCATCGGTGGTCAGGTGGACCTTGCTACTGACGGCGTTTAGTAGCGCATGTTTAATTTTTCCCTCAACATGCTTTTGCAGACCAGGGACGGCTTGCCTGCTGAAATAAAATCGGCTGGGCACATTGTATTGTGGGACTGCCAATGCCATTAAGTTACGGAAACTGTCAGTCTCCACCAGCCTGAATGACAGCATTTCAAGGGACAGGAGTTTTGCAATGCCAGCATTCAGAGCCTGTGCTCGTGGATGGTTTGCCGAGTATGGCCGTCTTTTATCCCATGCCTGTGCTACCGATGGCTGTTTTGTGGCCTGGGAGTGTGAGGATGACAGGGAACTTGCAGCTGTGGGTGGAATAACACTGGGTCTCTGGACAACAGTGACAGAGGTTCTTCCATGGCGATCCTGTGAGGAAGCCGAACCAGCTGTGTGTGAGCTGGAGGAAGAGGCTCCAACACGAGCTGAAGATGTAGGTGCTGCTGTAGGTTGGCCTACATCTCCAGTGTGTCTTTGTAACTCAACCACGTGCTTTGACCGCACATGTTTCCACATATTTGTGGTATTAAGGTTACTGACACTTTTACCTCTTTTTACTTTTTGATGACACAGCTTGCATTTGACATAGCAAATATCATCTGCAAGTGTGTCAAAAAAGGACCACGCAGTGCAAGTCCTGGGAGCGCCCGTTTTGGCTGTTGAAAGAGAACTGCTACGAACGGGTGCCAAACTGGAGGCTACAGGCAACCGAGTCTGCAGCCTACCTCTCCCTACTGTTTGGACCGTTGGGGCAATCTCTTCCTCAGAGCTGCTCCCACCACCTTCCTGTTCCTCACGCCATGCTGGGTCTTGGACCTCATCATCTCCACTACCCTCTTCCAACACCTGCTGCTGTTGTGTGGTCTGGCCAGCACCATGCTCAACAGAAACTGGCACCTGAGTCTCATCATCATCAGATGCGTTCTGCGGTGTGCTGACCATCGGCACTGGCTCACCCGCCTCTTCACATTCAGAGAGACACAGCTGTTGCGCATCACTGCATACTGCCTCTTCTTCACATTCCAGAATGCTGCTTGGCTGGGCCCCTGTTTGCAAGCCAACAGATTCTGAGAACAGAAGCAGAGACTCAGCTGGCTCCAGTTCAGAACTCTCTGACTGCCTGGGCAATTTGGCAGGCGGTGAAGAGACAGATGGTTGTTCAACAGTGCTGTGGTCCTGAGAGGAGGTGGAAGGAATTGAAGTCGATGCATTGGCTGCCATCCAACCAACAACGGCTTCAATTTGTTCTTCCCGCAGCAGGGGGGTACGCTGAGCTCCTACAAAAGTGCGCATAAAGGAACGCTCACGGGGAAAACTGGTGGATGCTGTGTCACTGGGTGCGGCAGCAGCCACAGAATCCCCACGTCCTCTCCCTGCTGAAACTCCACGGCCACGACCACGTGCCTTACTCCCTGCCTTCTTCATCTTGGTAGATTGATAAAGAAAGTCAGAAAAGTTATAAGGCCTAAGTGTGGTTATTCCTCAGAGACTGCAGTGAACACTGCAGACAACTGTTCAGTAGCTGTGAAAGGCCCCTTTGTGTACTTCTATAGTGTTTGCAACCAATGTATTGTATACGGATGGAAGCGCGTCACACTAATAGATTAGATTTTTTTCAAATATAATGGAGCAGCACCAATTAGAGAAAAATGTGAAGGATGAGGCAGTGACACACGCTCAGCAGACTACAACCAGCAGTGGTTGAAGAACTAACTGGAGCGTGATCTGCACTCAAAAAATCAAAACCTCACAGACTGCAGTGAACACTGAAACACAACTGTTCACTATCTGTGAAAGGCTCCTTTCTGAACTTCTATAGTGTTTGCAACCAATGTATTGTATACGAATGGAAGCGCGTCACACTAATAGATTAGATTTTTTTCAAATATAATGGAGCAGCACCAATTAGAGAAAAATGTGAAGGATGAGGCAGTGACACACGCTCAGCAGACTACAACCAGCAGTGGTTGAAGAACTAACTGGAGGGTAATCTGCACTCAAAAAATGAAAAGCTCACAGACTACAGTGAACACTGCAGACAACTGTTCAGTAGCTGTGAAAGGCCCCTTTGTGTACTTCTATAGTGTTTGCAACCAATGTATTGTATACGGATGGAAGCGCGTCACACTAATAGATTAGATTTTTTTCAAATATAATGGAGCAGCACCAATTAGAGAAAAATGTGAAGGATGAGGCAGTGACACACGCTCAGCAGACTACAACCAGCAGTGGTTGAAGAACTAACTGGAGCGTAATCTGCACTCAAAAAATGAAAAGCTGAGACTACAGTGAACACTGCAGACAACTGTTCAGTAGCTGTGAAAGGCCCCTTTGTGTACTTCTATAGTGTTTGCAACCAATATATTGTATATGGATGGAAGCGCGTCACACTAATAGATTAGATTTTTTTCAAATATAATGGAGCAGCACCAATTAGAGAAAAATGTGAAGGATGAGGCAGTGACACACGCTCAGCAGACTACAACCAGCAGTGGTTGAAGAACTAACTGGAGCGTGATCTGCACTCAAAAAATCAAAACCTCACAGACTGCAGTGAACACTGAAACACAACTGTTCACTATCTGTGAAAGGCCCCTTTTTGTACTTCTATAGTGTTTGCAACCAATGTATAGTATACGGATGGAAGCGCGTCACACTATAATTTCTATTGAATGGAGCAGCTAGAAGTACTAAAGAAAAAAAAAAAAGAGTCTGTGAGTGACACATGCAGATGCCTACAGACAGCGTTGGATGCAGAGCAAACTGCAGCGTCACCTGCACTCTCACACACACACCTTGCACAGAGCTGTTAAAACAACACTGCATGGCAAAAGGAAGCTTTACACAGCGGTTGGTGCTAGCCTGCCTAAAGCAAAGTACACAAAATCGCAATCTCTAACTGTCCCTCAGAGTCAGCAGAGCAGCGTTCTGTCCCTAACTGAGTTCACAGCACAGTGACGCTAAAATGGCGGCGGCGCCTTTTATAGTGCATTCTGACATCATTTCAGCAGCCAATCACAGCCATGCCATTAGTTAAGATGACCGCAGCATTACAGGATGTGCCCACACTTCATAAGATTCCTCATTGGCTGACTAAAATCACATTGCCTCTCAAAGAATTATGGGAACTTCCGATTCCGGTATACGATATAGGAAAAATATCGTAACTAAGTATCGGAATTCCGATACAGCAAATATCGGCCGATACCCGATACTTGCGGTATCGGAATGCTCAACACTACTGGTGTGTCGCTACATGATCGCTGGTGAGCTGCCAAACAGGCAGCTTAGGCAGCGACCAGGACAGCAACACTGCGGGTGACGTCACTTAGTTACCCGCAGTGTACGTTGGATACCAGTCCGCTGGTGCAGGGAGCTGGTAACCAAGGTACACATCGGGCTTCCAGGTGCTGCTCGGCACCTGGAAACCCGATGTGTACCTTGGTTACCAGCTCCCATGCAGCAGCGTGCTGGTATCCAACGTACACGTCGGGTTTCCAGGAGATCGCTGGTCTCCTGCCTGCCATACGCAGCAATGTGCACTGGCCAGCGGGAGACCTACAATCAAAAAAATGTCCAGGACATTCAGCGACGATCAGCGATACCCAGCAGGGGGGCCAGTCGCTGATCAGTGTCACACACTACGATATCGCAGGGGAGATCGCTGTAGCGTCACAAAACTAGTGACACAGCAGTAATCTCGCTAGCGATAGATCGCTGTGTGTGACGGGGGCTTAACATTGAGTCAAGGGGATGGATAATTTGCGTTATCATACATAGATATTTTAAAAACTTATGCCCCTTTCATAGGTTTCACATCAGGGCCACTATAGATAAGATATATGTGTGTGCACGGCCCCGAATTGTTGTCCTCTGAGACCTCTAATCACAGGGAATCAGGTTCCCGTTCTGTCTGTCAGCGAATCATTACATTTAGGCTGTTGAAGCTGAATGCGTCAGGCTGTTATCACAGTAAACGGCACAGAATAAATGTCCATTCATTTCATGAGATGCAAGCCTCCAGTATGATGAAAAGAATTGTTTGAGCTTGACCCAAGTAACCCGTCCTGCTATTCCGGCCCACGCCATATAAAATTATGATGGTCTAGTATATTCTTTTACTCAGCACGACAGCTGCACGTGAGGAGCATGAATGTGCCCCAGAGTCATCCACAGCAACAGGGAGAGAGAACTGGAGAAGACTAAAGGGAAAAGACCTAAATTCAGTGGCAGAACAAGTGTCTGTTACGGGGAAGGTTAAGCAGTACGGATAGACTTTGCATTAGCTATCGTTTAATACTTGCTTTATTTGGTATGTTGCAGAGCATTGCTATAAGTAACCAGGAGTGGACACACACAGAAGAGGCCCCTATGCAAGAACAGTATATGGGCCCTTAGTAGTCCAATATAATCATCATAATGCACAATTCCGCATGCTTTGAAGTTGGTAGTGACCCCTTTATCTCTTGGACCACTCGGTGGCTGCACAGGTTTCACAAATGGTACGTATGCGCCTGGATGATATAATACACCGAAAGCCAAGGGTGTAGTTAAAGGGAACCTGCCATGCCCTCATGCACTATTAACTAGCAAGCTATAGGGTTAATTTTCAGGTAAATTGCATTATAATACTGCCTGACCACTCTACTGAAAGTGCTGCTACCCGTGTATCAGACCAAATTAACCCCTTCAGAACAACTTTTAACCATTCTTGACTGGCCCAGCCAGAGCCCTGACCTAAATCCAATTGAGCATCTCTGGAGAGACCTGAAAATGGCTGTCCACCAACGTTCACCATCCAAAGTGCTTTTTTTGAATTTACCAAATGGCTGCAATAAAGGAAAGAGTGAAAAATTTAAAAGGGTCTGATTACTTTCCGTACCCACTGTACATCTGTACCCTTTGTTTCTTGTTCTATGCCTTTTTATAGGCATATTTTACATTGCTCCTTGTGTCCTTCCTAGGTTCTATCTGGCCCAGTCCAGAGCATACCTCGGGACATAAACTGTCCTAGGCCAAACTATACTGTATGTGGGAGTGTAAAATAGCCTCGGCCAAACTATACCCCTCCAGGCTACAATATACCCCTTTATTTTATTAGCCCTTGTAAATGAGATAGATTTTAGATGCCATTTTGTAATAACTGCAAACTGACTTCCCCGTATCGGGTATTTGTGTTGTTAATCACATGATGAAGACTGATCTTACAATACAGTGTAACTGGTAACGGACTTCATTCATTACATCTGAGATCACACTGTTGTCCGATAAGATAAGTGCTTTTAACTTGGAATTCAATTCCAATATGATCTTATCACTTCACTGGTTTTCTTTCCATGTCTCTGATTGGTTTAAAGTGTGCAGATCTCTTTCTATCAGACACACAGCTGCTTGTAATGTGTAACTACTGAGAAGTGCGGTAGGATTCTTTACCTCACTAGATCTTTGTGGAAGTCTAATATTTTTTACTGATTGTAGTAGTTCTGGTTCAAGCAGAGAAGTAGCTAGGGATTTGGGTTGTGGGTGGGCGAAATTTCTGAGTGGGCCCCTAACCAGGAAACATTGATTATAACTCAGTGACGCACCCTAATAGTGGATGTAGGAGATGACTGCGGTGTTACTGAAAATAATCTAAATATAAAGATCAACATGGATATTACCACCATATGGTCAGTGGTAAATACCAGTCCTACAAAATATATAAGTGATTTCTGCACAGTTACAGATAATGCCTTACCGCTGACGTTCTTTCTGATGGAATCATTCACTTTTCCCGTCTTTTCCATCTGGCCTGGACCGACATGACTACTTCTCTAGCCAGGACTCGGCTGCAGAGATTACAAGAAAGACACATTTCACGTCTCATATTTTCAGCACTGTCACCATCTATCCCCAACCTGCACAAACTCCTCATCCTGCTGATATTCAAATACTGATCCGCTGTTGCCATATGTGTCCCTATTACTGCACCTGCTGGGTGGTTCTGGGTGCCCTTTAAATTCTAAAGCATCCTTCTATAATATAGTAATGCCACGTGCAAGTGCCCTAGAAAACGGTGCCCACATTTTGTCTCCTAGAATGTAATATTGCCCTGTGTGCCCCTTTGACAGTCACAGTAACCTGAGTTTCCCTATAAGTGCCCATTTTACATTTAAAAATGTCCCGTGTCTCCCCACTGTACAGCTCCCTATACACAGTATGATGCTCTCTCATACACAGTATAATGCCCCCTCACTGCATACATACTGACCCCCTAGTATCCCCAAACTCTTTGATGGCTCCAATACTATATGATGGCCCGTCACTATAATCCCCACACTGTATGATGGCCCACTAGATAGCCTCCATATAGTATAATGCACTCCCCATAGGCAGACTCTATATTATATAATGCAGCCCCCCATAGGCAGACTCTATAGTATAATGCAGCCCTCACATAAGCAGACTGTAAAGTAAGGCAGCCCCCATAGGCAGACTGTAATATAATGCAGCCCCCCATAGGCAGACTGCAATATAAGGCAGCCCTCCACAGGCAGACTCTAATATAAGGCAGTCCCCCACATGCAGACTCTAATAAAAGGCAGGCCCCCATAGGCAGACTCTAAAATAAGGCAGCCCCCCCACAGGCAGACTCTAATATAAGGCAGCCCCCCACAGGCAGACTCTAATATAAGGCAGCCCCCCACAGGCAGGCTGTAATATAAGGCAGCCCCCCCATTGGCAGACTCGAATATAAGGCAACCCCCATAGGCAGACTCTAATATAATGCACCCCATAGGCAGACTGTAATATAAGGCAGCCCCCCACAGTCAGACTCTAATACAATACAGCCCCCCAGGCAGATGCTAATATAATGCAGCCCCTAAGGCATAAGCTAATATAATGCAGCCCCCCAGGCAGATGCTAATATAATGCAGCCCCTAAGGCAGAAGCTAATATAATGCAGCCCTCCCAGGCAGACTCTAATATAATGCAGCTCCTCAGACCTCTATAATAATATGATGCACCTCCATAAAAAAATAAATAAATCCAATACTCGCCTACTTCTCTTCCTCCTGGCTCCTGTGCTGCTCCCTGCTCCCACTCATCTCCTGACAGCGGGCGCCAGGTAGTGACGTCATCGCTCCCGCTGTCAGTGTCTACGTCAGACGCTGACAGGGGGATGATGGGAGAAGGAGTATATTGCTCCTTCTCTCATCAATGCGGTCAGCTGTATCGGCTGGATGCCGATATAGCTGAACTTGCGATGACGGGCCGGGGGCCCACTGCTGGCATCGAGCCCCCAGCGCCTGCTCAGGGGCCCCATAGCAGCCGGGCGGCAGTGCAGGGAGATCGATTCTCCCTGCTCTGCCGCAGAATGTAACTGTATCAGCGTACTGTGCATGCCGATACAGTTCCAGTAGCGTAGCTCCGGGTGGGCCCCCTCAGAGCGCTGGGCCCGGGCCCACCGCCCACTCTGCCCCCCACCGGTAGCTACGCTACTGGGTTCAAGTAATAAAAGTCTATGTGTTTAGAACTTTAAGGTTTAAGTCAGTTATCTTCTCACATAATTTAGCTGGCAAACCTGAACCCCCAATAAGATGTTGAAAAATGAAGTAATTCTTGTTTATATCACTCAATGCTGCTGATATCAATGGGGTTATGATCTTGCATGAGAGGGTATGAAAATGCCTAGGCCATAATATACCCAGGGTATAATCAAGCCTAGGCCGCTTTAACCCCAGGTATAGTCTGGACTCAGGGTATACTATGGCTTTTTTCTCCGGGAGGAAATAATTTAAATTCCACCCAGGAGCTGTTAGCTTTAATTCATAGAGGCGTACCTGGAGCGGCTGCAGTCGACACTCATTACACAGTGAGCGGCGACAGTCAGCACTCAGTGTGCCAGGGCATGCTTATAGCCATCATTCACTGCATACTGACCAGTGACTGTACCCGCACCATGCACCGCCACTATAACAGGAAGCTCAATGTAGTGTTTATCAGAGTGCAATGTATGTGTGTGAACCGAGACTTATAAATATCCTTAAATGTGTTTCAGAGTAAAATATACATGGCTTTAATAACAGAGCTGATATACTGCAGGATTCAGAAGGCCCCATGATAGAAAGATGAGGCAGCACAGACGCAAAATACTGCTGAAAAAACCTCTTGCACGTCTGCTATTCATGGTGGAAGGTAGGTTGCTTAGTATCAGGGAATACATCCAAGTACGATGCGGCAAAACATCAGATTGCACTCGGACCTATGTTATTCTATGGAGACGTGCACATGTGCAAAATCGCTGCATGCCGAAATTTGATCGGATATTTGGATTGCAGTTAGCCATGTAAGTCAGTTCCTGGAAAACCTAGTCTGATTTCCATGGCCTCACAGAATGAAGATGAAGACATTTTTTTGTCTCCATCTTTTACTCATCCGAGAGTATAGGATTACACTATGATGAAACTCTGATGAGAGAAAATAGGGCCGTCTGCAGCTCCTCTAATAAATGCACACAGATAAGGCTTGTAATAGGTCACACAGAGAAATGTAGTGCTCAATAGCCTTACTTTTACATCAGGTGGGCAGTCCAGCGATATGGAAGTGCACGCCGCAAAGACAGACACCCGATTTCCCAAGACCAACATTAGACGGACATATCTGGGTCCTGGGGAGATAAGAAAATACATCAGGTGTTAGTTGCTATTTTGGTAAAAATACAGAATCTCGGAAACGGCGTCAAGTGTCCCCATTGTTTTGCGAATCCTTACTCTAAAATTAAAACAAATCAGTGAAAAAGACATTAAATCCAAAAAACATAATGGAAAAAAATTGCCAGACTTACCAATATCTGGACACAATACTAATGCACTGCAGGATGCAGAAAGGCTCTCAGCAATCAGCAAATTATTCTTTATCCTATTGGTGGAAGAAGGGGTGGAAATATCATTGGTTCAACTGTAAAGCAGGTTCCTGGATGCAACAGGCAGATGGACTCGAGGCATGAACAGTCAATGAACTATTTAATTCCTCCAGTATGGCGGGAACTTACAGTAATTTGGAAACAGTATGAAACAAGATAATCACAAGTAAATTATACAATATGGACCATATAATGAATTGTAGAGTTTAAATAAAATGACCGAGACATCTCTAAGGTATTACACTTGTTTCCATCTGAAGGGGTGATACACCCGTTCCTGTGGGAGTTACTTCGTTGGCTCCTCCCGAAGGAATAGCCCTAGCGGGGGTCACCAGGTCTTCCCGCTAAGCCGCAAGTCCTCCTAACAAAGTTTACCAAAGCATGTTGAGCCTCCTTCGCTCCAACCAACCCCCACCCTATCAGTTGTCTTAGCCCAAGCCGACCCCTGTACCGTACATCAGTGCTGGAAGCGACGGCCCAGCTCACTCGTGTCTTCCCATCACCACAGCAGGCGTTCTCCTCCGGGTGAAGTCTCCTCACAGATGATCGGTGCTTGACCAACGACGGGTGTCTCCCAGGTCTGGGGAGAAGAGGGCTAGACTCCAGCTGTTGTTTGGCATTGTGCTGGCACACACTTCCTGCTGAGGCCTGTCATTCCAGCTGCATCGTATTCTCCTATGCACCTCTCTCTCTTGAAGTCCAAACCTGTGTCGGTTTCATACGCAGACCCCTTTATATTTGGGAACTCCATCATCAATTGCACCTGACTGGGTGTTGCATTTGAACTCATCCCCCTGCAACTCTTCCTGTCCCAGTTAGTTCTGCATGGACTCATCTGGACAGTAGGTGGCAGCCTTTCTCTCACCAATGATACACAGCACTGAAGGTTTTTCAGAAGTATTATCACATCCTCTTACAAAACTGTACGGGGGCCCAGAAGGTAAGGACGCCCATTTCTACCCGCAAAGCAGGAGGAATTGTGCATTATGATGAGCTATTGGACTACAGAGGACCCATACATATTGTTCTTGCAGAGGTCACCTCTTCTGTCTGTGTTCACTACTGGATGGAAGATAACTTGATTTTTTGGGGAATAACCCTTTAAGTACAATAGGTTACCTTTAATTGCATTTTCCCATTATTCACATATTATCCCCAGGAACTTCAGTCTATTGCTCTGGTTAATATATGTTAATATCACAAAAAGCATTTACACTGTTGTCAGTTTTGATTAATCTCAGCAGGGAGTACACAATACACATACATATCATTATTTGTTTCAATGCGGAGTTATTAGCCAGCCCTATACTACAGCATCCCTCCACCTCCTCTGTATATATATATGACATCCTTCATGTTATTATGTTGCTTTCCCAGGCTTTGCTGTCCTTTAATTTATTAACCATTTAGATTTATTTTCTTTCTGACACCGGGTCTGCTATTCATCATTAAACATGCAATGAAGAAACGCATTGTATTTCCTATCTGCAGGTGAAAGTTCCAATGAACGGGCGTAAACAATTGAGACAATTAATTTTCTCATTGCACACATACACTTTGTGCTTTGTTAGTCACTGATGGATTGCAAGGTTATGAACAAAGAACATTTTAATGGATGAAACGTAATTGCCGATCCAGGTAACGTCGGTGGCTCCAATGGGGGGGTGCAAGAACCAGCAGTACACATTTACCGAGTGTAAATCTACAAGTCTAATATCCATTTCTGTGCTGCATGCTTTATATATTTTCCATGTTTTTTAATGCAATTGTAAAAATATTACAATAAGACGTCCAAAACGTAGCATTAATGAATAATGTAACTGCATGAATCTATCCAATATATCTATTGGATCAGACATTGGGCTCGAATGTTTTCCTCGTGCAAATTGCAAGAATAGATTTAACAAATTGGGCTACATACAATACTATTATGTCTTTTCTTACCTTTGCTTTTAGCTCAACATATCTCAAAATGTATAGGGGAAAAATGACCAGTTTGCTAAAAAAAAATATGTTATATTTCTGTATGTGGCCACCTTGGGACTGTAATATGGTTTGCTACATTATTAAGGGTTTTGCTACCATTCAATATGTTTTGAACAGCTGACATGTGCCACTAACAGCCGTGGGTGGAATCGCGATCCAACCGCTGCTGTTAACCCGTTAAATGCCGCTGTCAAACTCTGACAGTGGCATTTAACTCACGCTTCCGGCAAGTGCGCCAGAAATCCCACCCATCGGTGACCCGCTTCACAAGATCGCGGGTCACCAATGGGTTGGCATCACAACCAGAACCCCTGCAGACCTCTCTCATTGTCGTAGGCGGATTGCTATGAGTGCTGCCCGGTGGTCGGCGCTCATAGCAAGTGAGTGATTCTGAAACCTACAGGTGATCTAATCATCGCCTGTATGTAGCAGAGACAATCGGACAAGTGCAGCTTCTAATCTCCCATAGAGACTATTGAAGCATGCAAAAAGTAAAAAAAATGTTTTTAAAATTATAAAAAAAATAAAAACTTTATAAAAGTTCAAATCAACCACCTTTCGCCCCATTCAAAATAAAGCAATAAAAAATCAAACATACACATATTTGGTATTGCCGCGTTCAGAATCGCCTGATCTATTAATATAAAAAAAGAATTAACCGATCGCTAAACGGCATAACGAGAAAAAAAATTTAAAACGCCAGAATTACTTTTTTTAGTCACGCAATATTGCATTAAAATGCAATAACGGGCAATCAAAAGATTGTATCTGCACCAAAATGGTATCATTAAAAACATAGCTCGGCACGCAAAAAGTAAGCGCTCATCTAACCCGAGATCATGAAAAATGGAGATACTACGGGTATTGAAAAATGGCGCAATTTTTTTTTAACAAACTTTGGAATTTTTTCACCACTTAAATAAAAAAAGAACCTAGACATGTTTGTTGTCTATGAACTCGTAATGACCTGGAGAATCATAATGGCAGGTCAGTATTAGCATTTATAACACTGTGGGATTGCATTTTTTTTGCAATTTCACCACACTTTAAATTTTTTTTTGCCGTTTTCGAGTACATGACATGGTAAAACCATTGACGTCATTCAAAGGTAAAACTCTTCCCGCAAAAAAACAAGCCCTCACATGGCCATTTTGACCAAAAATAAAAAGTTATGGCTCTGGGAAGTATGGGAGCGAAAAATGAAAATGCAAAACCAAAAATACCTCTTGTCGTCTAGGGGTTATAGAAGGGAACCCACAATTGGACGTAACAGTACTTTTATTGTCAGAAAGGGGTTAATGTAAGGTTTAGCATTTCAGATCTTGTGGTGATTCCGAATTACAGTATGTATGGTCCAGAGTTGAAATTGCAATTCTCCTGGTTTTAGAGCCTAAATGTGCCAGTCGCTCCATCACATAGTTCAGTAGAAACTCCTGAAAACTGCAAATCTGCTCCTAAACAACATAGGAGGTATTTACCTCCAACTGCTGACGGAACTGCAAACAGCTGATTGGTGGAGTTGTTGGGTGTCAGACCCCCTTGGATGTGATATTGATGACCTACCCTTACTATAGCCCATCAATATCTTAATACTGGAAAAACTCTCAAAAATAGAAGATAAATTGTTTTCCTATCAGCACTGAAAGGAAATTCACTTATAATTCAGCTCCTCCATGGGGCATTACCCAAAATGCTACTGTCAAGATTAAAGGAAACCTGAGATCTGATACATGCTTCCAAATCCATGCCAGTGGCTGTTTGATCTTGTCCATGTACATTTGACTATGAAACACTGTGGATTTCAATGAAAAACACATTAAAAGCCACATGGGACAGAGCCACACAGGAGATTAGTTGGAAAGGTGGGTCCCCAGCTTCTCCTCCCTGCCAGCTGGAGTGACAGGTCTCTCCATGCATGCTTGTATATAGAGAGACCTGTCACTCCAGGACAGCAGGTGAGGAGAAGCCACCGATGACCAAGTCGTTCAGGAGATTAGTTTGGGGAGAAGCCACCTGAGGCCAAACACCACAGGAAATTAGTTAGGCAGGTGCGTCCCTGGCAGCTTCTCTCCACCCACTGGAGTGACAGATAGCTCTCCTGAATGCTTGTATAGGAAGCGACCTGTCACTCTAGGAGAGCAGGAGGGAAAGCTGCAGAGGACCAAATCGCACAGGAGATTATTCGGAGCATTTCGGAGTGAAACACAGCAGCCTGATATGATACAGGCTGGTAGATGCTGACCATGGATTGAGCAGCATTCATCAGTTTTCAGGTTCAGTTTAAGTAGATAGATTATAAAATGCAGCTTAAGTAATTTTTTTTTTAAGTTTTTAAAGGGGATTTTACCATTTGGACACATTTTTAGAAGAATAAAGCCCACTTAGCTGTCAAACAATTCACTATGTGTATTCTTCTCCAACATTCAGTGATCAGTGATAATGCACGCACACCCAGTCATCATGAGTTTAATATGGTCAGGATTTGTCTTGCATATAATGAAAATTATACTGCTCTAAACCCTTCATTTTAAGTCTCCGGGTTACATAAAATCAATTATCTGCCCGCTGGGCTTAGTGGCTTGGTTAATTCTATTTAATATATCAGACGTGGCGAGAAGGAGTTTCTCCATTTTACCTAGTACAAACACTTGATTAGTGATGGGTGAGCCGGTAAGATAAAATTTCAGTTTTGTACATTTATTCAATGGACCATTAATTCATCTTTATATGACAAGTTCAACTACGCAAGTCAAAGTCAGAAGCTATTAACTACATGGACGTAGCACTGTGAAATTTATCTTAAAGGGAACCTGTAATGTCACTAATGCTATTAACTTGCAGATATATGACTATTCTGCAGGTTAAATAGTTACATTGATGTTCGGCAGATGCGCTAAAATGCTACCGGGAGAAAATGTACTTTTTTTTCCTCCAGCATCAGTGCAGTGTGAGCTGTCAATCAAAGTGTTGGGGCGTGCTTACAGCTGTCACTCACTGTGTACTGAGCGGGGCATGCTTACAGCTGTCACTCACTATGTACTGAGCGGTGTGTGCTTACAGCTGTCGCTCACTGTGTACTGAGCGGGGCATGCTTACAGCTGTCACTCACTGTGTACTGAGCGGGGCATGCTTACAGCTGTCGCTCACTGTGTACTGAGCAGGGCGTGCTTACAGCTGTCACTCACTGTGTACTAAGCGCAGTGTGCTTACAGCTGTCACTCACTGTGTACTGAGCAGGGCGTGCTTACAGCTGTCACTCACTGTGTACTGAGCGGGGCGTGCTTACAGCTGTCACTCACTGTGTACTGAGCGGGGCGTGCTTACAGCTGTCACTCACTGTGTACTGAGAGGGGTGTGCTTACAGCTGTCACTGACTGTGTACTGAGTGGGGCATGCTTACATCTGTCGCTCACTGTGTACTGAGCTGGCCGTACTTACAGCTGTCACTCACTGTGTGCCGAGCGGGCGTGCTTACAGCTGTCACTCACTGTGTACTGAGCGGGGCGTGCTTACATCTGTCACTCCCTGTGTACTGAGCGGGGCGTGCTTACAGCTGTCACTCACTGTGTACTGAGCAGGGCGTGCTTACAGCAGTCGCTCAATATGTACTGAGCGGGGTGTGCTTACAGCTGTCACTCACTATGTACTGGGCGGGGCATGCTTACAGCTGTCGCTCACTATGTACTCAGCGGGGCGTGCTTACAGCTGTCACTCACTATGTACTGGGCGGGGCATGCTTACAGTTGTCGCTCACTATGTACTGAGTGGGGCGTGCTTACTGCTGTCACTCACTATGTACTGGGCGGGGCATGCTTACAGCTGTCACTCACTATGTACTGAGCGGGGTGTGCTTACAGCTGTCATTCTCTGTGTACTGAGCGGGGTGTGCTTACAGCTGTCATTCTCTGTGTACTGAGCGGGGTGTGCTTACAGCTGTCACTCACTGTGTACTGAGCGGGCTGTGCTTACTGCTGTCACTCACTATGTACTGAGCTGGGCATGCTTACAGCTGTCTCTCTCTGTGTACTGAGCGGGGCAAGCTTACAGCTATCACTCACTATGTACTGAGCGGGGTGTGCTTATAGCTGTCACTCACTGTGTACTGAGCGGGGTGTGCTTACTGCTGTCACTCACTATGTACTGAGCGGGGCATGCATACAGCTGTCGCTCACTATGTACTGAGCAGGGCATGCTTACAGCTATCACTCACTGTGTACTGAGCGGGACGTGCTTACAGCTGTCACTCACTATGTACTGAGCGGGGCATGCTTACAGCTGTCACTCACTATGTACTGAGCGGGGCATGCTTACAGCTGTCACTCACTATGTACTGGGCGGGGCAATGCTTACAGCTATCACTCACTGTGTACTGAGCGGGGCGTGCTTACTGCTGTCACTCACTATGTACTGAGCTGGGCATGCATACAGCTGTCGCTCACTATGTACTGAGCAGGACGTGCTTACAGCTATCACTCACTGTGTACTGAGCGGGGTGTGCTTACAGCTGTCACTCACTATGTACTGAGCTGGGCATGCTTACAGCTGTCACTCACTATGTACTGAGCGGGGCATGCTTACAGCTGTCACTCACTATGTACTGGGCGGGGCATGCTTACAGCTATCACTCACTGTGTACTGAGCGGGGCGTGCTTACAGCTGTCACTCACTATGTACTGAGCGGGGCATGCTTACAGCTGTCACTCACTATGCACTGAGCGGGGCGTGCTTACAGCTGTCACTCACTATGTACTGAGCGGGGCATGCTTACAGCTGTCACTCACTATGCACTGAGCGGGGCGTGCTTACAGCTGTCACTCACTATGTACTGAGCGGGGCGTGCTTACAGCTGTTGCTCACTGTGTACTGAGCTGGCCATGCTTACAGCTGTCACTCACTGTGTACTGAGCAGGGTGTGCTTTCAGCTGTCATTCACTGTGTACTGAGCTGGCCGTGCTTACAGCTGTCACTCACTGTGTACTGAGCGGGGCGTGCTTACAGCTGTCGCTCACTATGTACTTAGCGGGGCATGCTTACAGCTGTCGCTCACTATGTACTGAGCAGGGCATGCTTACAGCTGTCACTCACTGTGTACTGAGCGGGGCGTGCTTACAGCTGCCACTCACTATGTACTGAGAGGGCATGCTTACAGCTGTCACTCACTGTGTACTGAGCAGGGTGTGCTTACAGCTGTCACTCACTGTGTACTGAGCTGGCCGTGCTTACAGCTGTCACTCACTGTGTACTGAGCGGTAACTGTAGTCACTCCAGACACGCCTCTATGACTGAAAGCCAGCGCCACCCGGGAGGAATAAATTCATTTTTTCCCGGTAGCCGCACTTTCAGTAATACTGCCAGACAGCACTGGAATAATTGGAACCAGCAGATTAACCCCATTTCTGCTGATTAATAGTGTTTGGTGACATGACAGGTTTCCCTTTATCGCACCTCTTTTTCACGCTTAGTAGTCCAGTGGTCAGTCCTATCTAGTGATCACACAGTGATCTCTGCAAGCACAATCAGCCATTCACTGCCAAGGACAGATAGAAGAGGGATTGGAATAAGTAAAATACAAGTTATGCTGAATCTTTCCCACAAAACGGTACATGAAGAAGCCCATGCCCTTCTGTGTTATAATAACATGCCTCCACTCTGCGGATTCTCTGCGGAACAGAGAAGCTTCCTTCATTACTTATTTGTCTCATTGGTCCTGCTTCATTCCTTAGTGCATTTGCTGCTGGTGTGCAGAGTCCTGCAGTTATTTATTGGATCCTGTCTCCTCTGTAGTCAGTCTGTATCAGTAGCCGCTTCCCTTAGGCACACAGACTGTCCTCCGTAGTGAATGATCCAGCAGCTGAACATAGTCTTAGATGTCACACAGCAGGATTCAGTAACTGAAAAGAACCATCTTGGCAGCTGCAAGGAGAAAAGAATGATGGGGGAGACAGTAGATCCTTACTTAGTCAGTGGTGGGGGGGTTCAGAGAGTATGTTTTCTAAGAATCCATTAATAAAAGTTTAAATATCTAAATACATAAGTTATCCTCACAAGTTTGTTTTTAGATGTTTTTATTTTTATTTTCACCCGTTTCAATGTCATACACTTTTATTATATGCTGGGGGTGTCATGTCAACTGTTTCTAAAAAGTTAGGTATAACTGAAGGGCTATGAGTAGGATACCATTGGCTTTTGATGCTCAACTTTTTGAGGCACATCTGTTTTATGCCTTTGTTTATGCAACAGTCAAAAAGTAAAGGCAAAAAATGCTGGATGTTGAGATTGCTATTGGCATTCAATGAATTCAACTGACTATAGTCGTTGCAGATTTTAAAGAATCACTCCCTTCAACATTTTTATCCTCCTAATATATTGCAGTCATCATATTATACAGCACTGTGTACTTACAATTGCTCATTTTACCCTTCTACATAGGTTAATTCTTATCTTTTCTATTAAGTCTATGACATCACGTGCTTAAAAACTGATTAGCTGAATCCTTCTAAGCTCTATGTAGAAACAGAAGGTCTATTTTGCCTGAATGAGTCACCATTAGAACTACAATTCTACATCACTACAAAGTCTCAGGGGAAGATACAGAGCAGCTGGGTCAGGAGTTGAAGAAGAGGTGGAGCTGGGCTGTCAGGGACTTTGCAGTGAACAGAATTGTATTTCTAATGATGACTCATACAGGGAAAAGAGACTTCTGTTTCTGCATAGAGCTTAGAAGGATTCAGCTAGTCAGTTTTTAATCACATGATGTCATAGAACTAATGGATAAGAGAAGAATTAGCCTGGTAAAAAGGCAAAATTATCAATTGTAAGTATACCGTGACATATAATATGATGACTGCAATATATTAAAAGGATAAAAACTTTGATGGGAGTGCTTCTTTAACTTGCAGCAGAATCAACAGCACATTTTGGAAGAATTAATTGTTTTACTTGGAAAAATGCAGTAACCATTATGTGCATCATCACAATATGAGGGATTACAGGAAAAGAGCTGAAGCAAACAAAACTGAGAGGTCATAGAGTAGAATCTAGAGCATCTACATGCACATAAACAAATTATAACAGTTAACACAGAGCCATCTGCTGTTATTATTATTATTCATTTTTAACATTGCTGTTGAACATAGTCCCTCCAAATCATAAGCCTGTGGCTGTTGTATACTTCCTCAATGATGAGGTCAGCTGCGTTTCTGACCTGGCGTCCATCAGAACAAAATAGCAGACCATGCTGACAATTATTTTCTGTATTTTTATCCAATCCTGTAACAGAAGCCCTGAACTCCAGAGCAATAAAGCACATTTGTCAATGTGGATATCATTAGACGAGAGTCAAATTACTGACATTTTATCTTATGCAAACTGATAAACAAAAAAGAATAATTATAAGCACGATTTAAATGCAATTTGCTTTGTTTTGTAACCAGTGGAAAAATTCAGTGTCCTATCAATAACATATTTTCTGCATTCCACTGTGCGCTGATGAAGAGTAATTACACAAAAAGCATTTTGTCTGAATTGCTATTAATTTCACCAGTAGGAGCAATTCTTTTGGACGTGTATATCAGCCACATACACATTTAGGACAGAAGTTCTGAAACACATCAATATAAGAATATCAGTGATTAATACTTCTGTAAAAATGTCACTAATGAGCTAATAAGCTTGTAATGGTGGCTGTTCACAGACAAGTAAGCCGCTGCTGGTCAATTCTGGCTAAAGTTTATCTCGATGGACAACAAAAGGATTGGCATCTAAATTTGACACCCTTTAACCCACCAACATAATTTGTAAGGGAAAAGACATTGGGCCCTGTAGTGCAGCGTTGTTCACACAGTGCAACAGATAGGCAGGGACCCCAGAAAGTTCAACATTAAGTGTCTTTCTTTATTCCATAAAGCTCTCAAAAACAGCTAAGTGATTTCCTCTGGTTCACAGCAGGGTCCTCAAAACAGTCCGTGTCCAAACCCATTGCCCCGCCGTATCTCTTGGGTGCATCAGCCGCTTTGAAGTCCCTGGCTCTGTGTTAGCTTCACACAGGTCTGGGTTGCACAGAGCCTCCTGCTCTGCAGCTTGCAAAACAAAAACTGACACACCCAAGACAAAACTGAGAGTTTAAATGGGAATCGTGGACATAAAACCACTCCCAAAGCCAGGAGTGGAGGGAGGGATTCGCCCCACTACCAAACCCGCAAATCCCTCCAAAAATAAAAGGCCATGAAGGGTTTTCCTAAAATCTGACTTGGTCAACTACTTTGACCAAATACACACTCACTTTTACTCTGCCTTGTAATCACAGATGTTTTGCTGCAATCACAATGCGCGAGTTTAATATGTCTCTATACGCATCCTGGGGGACACATACTGGCCCTCATATATCATTCCCCTCACTGCCTCATAGCCCTTTGGTAGTGGTCTAGTTTTGCCTAAATTGGAGAGTTTAACTCACTTTAATGTGTATGAGACCCTTAAAGGAACTCTGTCACCAGGGGTTTGCTACTTAACTAGAGAGTAGCATAATGTAGGGGCAGGTACTCTGTTTCCAGTGATGTGTTGCTTACTGGACTACTTGCTTTAGTTTTGAAAAAAAATCACTGTTTTAACAGCAGGAGATTATCACTAGAGGACTTGTAGAATAGCTCCCATGTAGTCCATGAGCTCTGTATAACCCCACCCACACCACTGATTGGAAACTTTTTGCCTATGCACAGTATACACAGAAAGCTGTCAATCAGTGATGTGGGTTAAGTTATACAGAGCCTAGCATTCAAAGAAATATTTAGCATATATAAAATCACTCCAGGAGGTGGGGATTGGGATAGATTCATGACAAAATTGCTGTATGTAACATTTTTAAAAAGTTGTAATTAATAGTGTTGAGCGATACTTTCCGATATCAAGAAATATCGGATCGGATTGAATCGGACCGATACCCAAAAAGTATCGGGTATCGCCGATTCCGATACCGGAAACCAATGCAAGTCAATGGGACAGAAATATCGGAATTAAAATAAACCCTTTCTTTCCTTGTAAACACTAGATATACACACATAGAATACATATATATAGTACAGACCAAAAGTTTGGACACACCTTCTCATTCAAAGATTTTTCTGTGTTTTCATGACTATGAGAATTGTAGAATCACACTGAAGGCATCAAAACTATGAATTAACACATGTAGAATTATACATTACACTTTACAAAAAAATACAGAAAAATCTTTGAATGAGAAGGTGTGTCCAAACTTTTGGTCTGTACTGTATATTATATATATATATGTATATATATAATATACATGTCATTGTGACATATATATATACATATATTTATAGTTCATACACTTCTACATAGTAAAATAGCCGCTGGTTCAATTGCCGGCTTTTGTGAAATTACAGAACCACCCGACATGAAATGACACATGGTTTACATACAGTTAACCATGTCATTTCATGTAGTTTGATATATGGTTTTCACTAACAATTACATGAGTGTATTATGTGCAAAATTTCATACAGCTAGGGGTTAATTAAAGGTGTAAATTCGTTGAAAAAAAATGCGTGGGCTCCCGCGCTATTTTATCAACCAGACAGACAAAGCCAGCGAGTGTGGGCAGATAATAATAGCCTAGGGAGGGTGCATTTATTTTTGTGCCCCCCCTGGCTACTAACATCTGCCCCCAGCCACCCCAGAAAAGGCAAAACTATAATTAGATGCGCCCTTTCTGGCACTTTGCCTGTCTACTCCCATTGCCCTGTAGCTGTGGCGAATGGGTTAATAATGGGTTAAAGCCACCTTGCTATTGAAAGGTGACTTTAAGCCAGGTTAATAATTGAGAGTTGTCAATTTGACAACTCTCAATTATTAATCCTATTGAAGGAAATAAAAAAACACACACACACATGAAGAATAAATAATTTTAATGAAATAAACACATATTTTTTTGACCATCGTTTATTTAACTGTTAATCCTTGTGAAGCCCTTGCTCTCCTATAATAAAGAAAAAATAATAAAACAACATTATTCTTACCTATCTGCCGCTCTGTCAGGTCCCACGCTGTAATCCTTCACAAAGGGTTAACTAGCTTTCAGCCAAGCAGCGCAGCTAATGCTGCCTGCTCAGCTGTAAGCTCCCGAATGAATGAGTTCCTCTCCCAGCGACAGGAGAGGAACTGATTACTGTGGTAAGCCTCATTGATTGCTTCCCACTTTCACTTCAGGTCAGCCGGGACTCCCTCTGACGTCACTGATGCTGTGCGGTGTCCCCGGCTGACCTGAAGTGAAAGTGGGAAGCAATCAATTAAGCTTCCCACACTAATCACTTCCTCTCCTGTCAGCTGGGAGAAGAGATGAATCATTCGGGGGTTTACTGCGAGGCTGGCAGCATTAGCTGCGGTCCCTGCAGTAAACAGTAATACTTTCAGAAGGATTACATCGGGGGACCTGACTGAACACCGGATAAGTAAGAATAATGTTGCTTTATTATTTTATTTTTATTACAGGAGAACAAGGGCTTCGCAAGGAATGGCAGTAAAATAAAAGATGGTCAAAAACTGTGTGATTATTTCATTGAAATTATTTTTAATTAAAGTGTGTGTGTTTTATTTTTATTTCATACAATAGGATTAATAAGTGATAGTTGTCTAACTGACAGCTCTCAATTATTAACCTGGCTTAAAGTCACCTTTCAATAGCAAGGTGGCTTTAAACCATTATTAACCCATTCGCCACCGCTACAGGGCAATGGGAATAGACGGTCTAAGTGCCAGAAAAATAAAAAAAAAAAAAAATATTCCCCAATAAATCATTTTTCCTGTTTAAATCAAAAAAAACCCAAAACAATAAAGTACACACATTTGTATCGCCGCGTCCGTAACAGATCCCCCCCTAAAAAACTGTTCCCACTAGTTAACCCCTTTAGTGAACCCCTTAAAAAAAAAAAACGAAGCAAAATATCAATTGGCCTTTATTTTACATACCGCAAAAAAAAAGTGGAAAAAACCGATCGGATCAATAAAGAACCAATATAAATAAAAATGGTACCGCAATAAGAAACGTCATCTTGTCCCGCAAAAAACCGAGCCACCACACAAGCATCATCAGCGCGAAAAATAAAAAAGTTATAGCTCGCAGAATAAAGCGATGCAAAAATAATTATTTTTTATATAAACAATTGCTTTTATTCTATAAAAGCGCCAAAACATAAAAAAATGATATACATGAGGTATCGCCATTAAATTGTTACTGACCCAGAAAGAAAAATAAAAAACTGCTTTAATCAATTTTCCACACGCAAAACTAATAAAAACGCCTCCCCCAAAAAGAAATTCATGAATTGCTGAATTTTTATCATTCTAACCTCCCAAAATCGAAATAAAAAGGATCAAAAAATGTCGCACGCTGCCAAAAATGGTACAAATAAAAACATCAACTCGTACGACAAAAAATAAGACCTACACATGACTCTTGGCCAAAAATAGCAAAAAATTATAGTATCCAAAATGTGGCCGATGCAAAAAACTATATTTTTGCAATAAAAAGCTCATTTATTGCGTGACAGCTGCAATCATAAAAAACCGCTATTAAAATAGTAAATCAAACCCCCTTTATCATCACCCCGTTAGTTAGGGAAAAATAATAAAAATTAAAAAATGTAAAAATATGTATTTATTCCATTTTCCCATTAGGGTTAGGGTTAGGGTTGCGGCTAAAGTTAGGGTTAGGGTTGGCGCTAAAGTTAGGATTAGGGTTAGGGTTGGGATTAGGGGTGTGTTAGGGTTAGGTTTGTGGTTAGGGTTGGGACTAGGGTTAGGGGTGTGTTGGGGTTAGGGTTGGAGTTAGAATTGGGGGGTTTCCGCTGTTTAGGCACATCAGGGGCTCTCCAAATGTGACATGGCGTCTGATCTCAATTCCAGCCAATTCTGCGTTGAAAAAGTCAAACGGTGCTCCTTCACTTCTGAGCTCTGCCATGAGTCCAAACAGTAGT
The DNA here is from genome assembly GCA_033576555.1 of Oophaga sylvatica. Taxonomy (NCBI): domain Eukaryota; kingdom Metazoa; phylum Chordata; class Amphibia; order Anura; family Dendrobatidae; genus Oophaga; species Oophaga sylvatica. The sequence continues at coordinate 576,651,702 of JARQOD010000003.1, read as the reverse complement.
TTATCCCCACATATGGGGTATCAGCGTACTCTGGACCCCAAGAGTTATTGTGCAATTTGTCCTATTTCTTCTGTTACCCTTGGGAAAATAAAAAACTGGGGGCGAAAATATCATTTTTGTACAAAAAAAATTATTTTTTTGTTTTTACGGCTGTACATTATAAACTTCTGTGAAGCACTTGGGGCTTCATAGCGCTCACCACACACCTAGATAAGTTCCTTGTGGGGTCTATTTTCCAAAATGGGGTCACTTGTTGGGGATTTCCACTGTTTAGGCGCATCAGGGGCTCTCCAAATGCGACATGACGCCCCCAGACCATTCCATCAAAGTCTGCAATCCAAAACGTCACTACTTCCCTTCCGAGCCCCAACGTGTACCCATACAGTAGTTTTCTCCCACATATTGGGTATCAGCGTACTCAGGACAAATTGGGAAACAACTTTTGGGGTCCAATTTCTCCTGTTACCCTTGTAAAAATAAAATATTGGGGCAAAAAAATCATTTTTGCAAAAAAAAAAAAAGATTTTTTATTTTTACGGCTGTGCGTTATAAACTTCTGTGAAGCACTTCGGGGTTCAAAGTGCTCACCACACATCTAGATAAGTTCCTTGTGGGTCTATTTTCCAAAATGGGGTCACTTGTGGGGGGTTTCCACTGTTTAGGCGCATCAGGGGCTCTCCAAATGCGACATGACGCACCCAGACCATTCCATCAAAGTCTGCAATCCAAAATGTCACTACTTCCCTTCCGAGCCCTGACGTGCGCCCATACAGTAGTTTTCGCCCACATATTGGGTATCAGTGTACTCAGGACAAATTGGACAACAACTTTTGCGTTCCAATTTCTTCTGTTACCCTTGTGAAAATAAAATATTGGGGGCGAAAAAATCATTTTTGTAAAAAAAAAAAAAAGATTTTTTATTTTACGGCTGTACGTTATAAACTTTAGTGAAACACCTGGGGGTTCAAAGTTCTCACCACACATCTAGATAAGTTCCTTGAGGGGTCTAGTTTCCAAAATGGTGTCATTTATGGGGGTTTCCACTGTTTAGGCAGATCAGGAGCTCTCCAAACACGACATGGCGTCCAGCCAATTCTGCGTTGAAAAAGTCAGACGGCGCTCCTTCCCTTCCAAACTCTGCCATGCACCCAAACAGTGGTTTACCCCCACATATGGGGTATCAGCGCACTCAGGACAAATTGCACAATAACTTTTGGAGTCTTGTTACCCTTGGAAAAATAAAAATTGGGGTGAAAAGATCATTTTTGTGGAAAAAATATGATTTTTAAATTTTACGGCTCTACGTTATAAACTTGTGTGAAGCACTTGGGGTTCAAATTGCTCATCAAAAATCTAGATAAGTTCCTTAGGGGGTCTAGTTTCCCAAATGGGGTCATTTGTGGGGGGTTTCCACTGTTTAGGCACATCAGGGGCTCTCCAAATGCAACATGGCATCCAAACTCAATTCCAGCCAATTTTGGTTGGAAAAAGTCAAATGGTGCTCCTTCCATTCTGAGCTCTGCCGTGCGCCCAAACAGTGGTTCCCCCCCACATATGGGGTATCAGCGTACTCAGGACAAATTGTACAACAACTTATGTGGTCCAATTTCTCCTGTTACCCTTGGGAAAATAAAAAATTAGTGACTAAAGGATAATTTTTGTGGGAAAAAATAGGATTTTTTATTTTCATGCCCGGGCATTATAAACTTGTGTGAAGCACTTGGGGGTTCAAAGTGCTCACCAAAGATCTAGATAAGTTCCTTAGGAGGTCTAGTTTCCAAAATGGGGTCACTTGTGGGGGGTTTCCACTGTTTAGGCTCATCTGGGGCACTGCAAACTGAACATGACCCCCATTAACGTCTGCATTCCAAAACGTTACTACTTCCTTTCCAAGCCCTGCCGTGCGCCCAAACAGTTCCCCCCCCACATATGGGGTATCAGCGTACTCAGGACAAATTGGACAACAACTTTTGGGGTCCAATTTCCTTGGGAAAATTCAAAAATTGGGACTAAAAAATCATTTTTGTGGAAAATTGATTTTTTTTTTTCACACCCAGGCTTTATAAACTTTTGTGAAACACTTGAGGGTTCAAAGTGCTCACAACAGATCTAGATAAGTACCTTAGGGGTATAGTTTCCAAAATGGTGTCACTTGTGGGGGGTTTCCACTGTTTAGGCGCATCAGGGGCTCTCCAAACGCGACATGGCATCCAATCTAAATTCCAGCCAATTTTAGTTTGAAAAAGTCAAACGTCGCTCCTTCCCTTACGAGCTCTGCCGTGTGCCCAAACAGTGGTTTTCCCCCACATATGGGGTATTGGCGTACTCAGGAGAAATTGCATAACAACCTTATCTGTCCATTTTCTCCTTTTACCCTTGTGAAAATAAAAAAAAAGTTTGTAAAAGATCATTTTTGTGGCTAAAAAGTAAAATATTCATTTTTTCCTTCCACGTTGCTTTAGTTACTGTGAAGCACCTGAAGGGTTAATAAACTTCTTGAATGTGGTTTTGAGTACCTTGAGGGGTGCAGTTTTTAGAATGGTGTCACTTTTGGGTATTTTCTGCCATATAGACCCCTCAAAGTGACTTCAAATGTGAGGTGGTCCCTAAAAAAAATGGCTTTGTAAATTTTGTTGTAAAAATGAAAATCGCTGGTCAACTTTTAACCCTTATAACTTCCTAAGAAAAAAAATTTTGGTTCCAAAATTGTGCTGATGTAAAGTAGACATGTGGGAAATGTTATTTCTTAACTATTTTGTGTGATATATTTCTCTGTTTTAAGGGAATAAAAATTCAAAGTTTGAAAATTGCAAAATTTTAAAAATTTTCGCCATATTTGTATTTTTTTCAAAAATAAACGCAAGTTATATCGAAGAAATTTTACCACTAACATAAAGTACAATATGTCACGAGAAAACAATCTCAGAATCGCGAAGATCCGTTGAATTGTTCCAGAGTTATAACCTCATAAAGAGACAGTGGTCAGAATTGTAAAAATTGGCCCGGTCATTAACGTGCAAACCACCCTTGGGGGTGAAGGGGTTAATGAAATAATGCACAACACAGTTTTCATTATTTTTTATTGCACACTCATCCTGCGACGCCATTGATCTCCTGTAAAAACAACAAAAATAACAAACCAACACAAATACTCCCTGTCCGACGTAGTCCAAAATAACGAGTGTCCCACGACGAGTCCAGCTCTGCTACATCTGGATGCCAGGCTCAGCCTGACATCCAGACACAGCAGAGCTGCTTACCTGAGGAGATTCCCCGGCGGTCACGTGACGTTGAATGGATTTCTCACGGCCAGCTGTCGCGAGAGTACAGCTGGCCGAAATTACCCAGTACCCGGCAGTCACGTGCACTTATCACGAGAAACTGCACGTTACCGCCAGGGAGAGGGTAATGGCCGGTCAGCTGTACGATCAGCTGGCAGCGAGAAATCCATTCAGAGTCGTGACCACCGGGGATCCTCTAGTAAGGTAAGTGCTGACAGCCCCGACACTGACACTCGGGAAGTTCCTGTGTCACGTACTTCCTTCTGTGACACAAGAACTCCCCATAAACTGCTGACTGCTGACAGGGGAACTTCCGATTCCGGTATCCGATGTGCAAAATGTACTGGAACTCAGAATCAGAATTCCAATACCGTGAATATCGGCCGATACCCGATATTTGCAGTATCGGAATGCTCAACACTAGTAATTAATGAATCAACGGTTGTCTCACCATGAAACTGTTTTTCAAGGACCTTCCAGCATGATATAAAATAATGAAATATGCTAATCCTTACTGATCACTTAACCCACTTACCTCTCCACTTGAATGATGCTCAGGTCCTCCTGGTCACTATTCTACTTTTTCAGACATATTTTTGCATTAATTTACAACAAGCTGAATAGAAGGATCTGGTGCTTATTCCCCATTTCATGCTTTTTTTCCCATTAACTTTGGGCCAATGATTCGCCACCATGTCTTCGTATTCTATTTGTATTCTAACAATCCAGTTCTCCAAGAGTTTTGCACAAGTTTTTACACCCACCCTCAAAGGAGATGCAAGGGTCTCCATAACAAATGGTTGGTATATCAGAGACTAAATCTGCAACACACCCACCAGGTGCCATTTTTAATACATTTGTATTTTCAAGTGGCAAAGGGACATTGCGACCACTTCAGGTGTGTGTCCTCTGTACTCCATATGTGTGGTCTGTACGTCCTTAGACAGAGACCATCATCTCTTCTTGACTCTACTCATTGGTGATGTACTGGGATCAACATGTAAAATAGAAAAAGGATTCAAATAGGGAAATTATTCTTTGCCTCCAGATCAAGGAAGAATTGAAAAAAAAACATAGAATCAGGCTGACATAAAAAACCATAAGCTGGTCCCCATTGCTGTAGAAGATGGTTGTGGACGGTACAGCGGGACCCAAACAAACATTTTTTTAAATAGCCTCTTGGTTCCTTGTTCCGCCTTTAGCTATTAAATAGTCAGATAACACATTAACTGTTATATTTGTCTGTGTGAGATCCATCTCTAGTCCTTGTGTTAGCTCCAGTACGTCAATCCAAGTTGTGAGACTCGGTCATGACCTTGACAAAATCCTTATATCTTATTAGGTAGTAAGAAGCTGTCAGCCGAGCAGACTACATCACTGAGAACTGCTGGCTACAGGGCAAATGTTCAACTCACTGTTAGCTCATTTCTACATTACTTAGTTTAAGTAATACTACAGAGACAAAGGGAAATCCATGAATAAATTCAGTAACTCGGTGACCGGCGTTGTAGAACTACATTATACTTAACGGAGAGCAGACAGCAGTGAGGGGCTTTGGGGGCTTTCCACCAGATTTTTCTTATTCTTTTCTGCTGCTCTAACTTTCTCTTTTTTTCTACATAGATAGATAGATAGATACAGTAGATAGATAATATAAGATGTTTCCAGCATTAAAAATTGGCTCATCATTGTTTGGTATCTATCTATTGTGGTGTAGTGACCCCTGATGCAGCTAGGGGGCACTGTGTATGCTCCTCGGGATATGCATGGAGGCATGGTTTGTGGTTGTAAAGGACCTGTGGTGAGTTCATGACCAGGTGACCTAACCATGTGATCCTGACCTCACCTGTGGGTGGAGTTACACCTATGTAATGGAGTGTGTTTGGCACCTGGGAGAGTGTTGTGGGAGTCTGCCAGTGTGGACAGACTTCCATGTATCCAGGCGGGACATTACAGAGAGGTCTCTGTGTCTGAAGAGTGATGTGGGAGTCTGTGAGTGTGAACAGACTACCATGTGTCCAGGCGGGACATTACAGAGAGGTCTCTGTGTCTGAAGAGTGATGTGGGAGTCTGTGAGTGTGAACAGACTACCATGTGTCCAGGCGGGACATTACAGAGAGGTCTCTGTGTCTGAAGAGAGTGTTGTGGAGTCTACCAGTGTGGACAGACTTCATTGTGTCCAGGCGGGACATTACAGAGAGGACTCTGTGTATAAAGAGTGAGGTTCCAGGACCAAGCTGAAGTACTTGAGAATTGTACTGTACGTTACTGTGTGGTTTATGGAGCAATAAACCTGATGAACTTTTGATATAAAAGTGCGTCCTGATTACCTCTGAATCAGCTGAGTGAGTTGAAACCTTACAACTGGTGGATGGAATGCTGGCAGCGACCCAAGGAGCACATGTTGCAGGACTGGGAATCAGGAACCAGAGGAGGAACGGACGGTCTGTGAAAACCGTGAGTGTGACCAGTGGTCACGAATAAACTGTGTTTATGTTGATGTGGTACCTCTGAAGATAGGAGGTATCTGAAGAAGCTGTTAAGCAGTGGTGACAGACGGGAGTCTGTGTTATGTGACCGGGGTCATTGAGAAGTAAGCAAAGAGCATGCTGATAGGATACCTCTGAGGAAGAGGTCTCCAGGAACCTGTGTGGCTGACGCCAACAGGTAACGGTCTTGAAAACCGTGTTATGCTGGTCGGGACCAGAGGGAACTGTTTGTGAGAGAAAGACTGTATTTTTGTGTTTGCTGGGTACCTCTGAGGCTGAGGTCTCCTGGAACCTGTGTGGCTGACGCCAACAGGGGATGGTCTTGACAACCGTGCTAGGCTGGTCGGGATCAGTGAGAAGAATTAGTGAAAGACTGTTTTTTTTTCCTTTGTTGGATGCCTCTTAGAGGAGGTGTCCGGAAATCTCTGTGGCCAAGAGTGTGACAGACAGGAGTCTGTGTTGTGCTGACGGGTCAGTGAGAAACTGTATTTGCTCTGTTGGATGACTCTGAGAGGAGGTGTCCGGAAATCTCTGTGGCCGAGAGTGTGACAGACAGGAGTCTGTGTTGTGCTGACGGGTCAGTGAGAAACTGTATTTGCTCTGTTGGATGCCTCTGAGAGGAGGTGTCCGGAAATCTCTGTGGCCGAGAATGTGACAGACAGGAGTCTGTGTTGTGCTGACGGGTCAGTGAGAAACTGTTTTTTTTTTCCTGGAACACGTGTGAGGTGTTTACTATGGCTCGGAGGAGTCATGAAGGTGACAAACGGCTGGCTGTGACTCGTGGGGTCACGAAGGTGACAAGCGGCAAGACGGCGCAGCGTGCAGAGACTTGTGGTAGCAGGAGCTACAGTGACTGTTGCAGCAAGAGGTTCTGCAGCAGCCGGAGCTGCAGTAATAGCCACAGCAGCTTAGGAGTAGCATCTGGAGGTGCTGGTGGTTTGTGGCTGCAACGGAAGTGGTGGCAGTGCCAGCAGGAGCTGGTGTGGTAAAAAAGGACAGTGTGAACCAGGCCACACAAACTCTTAAAGGGCCAGTACACGCCCTAAATAAAAGGACACTGTCAAGGGTACTGTGTGAACTGGGGCCTGTGAGAGCCGTGGTGTGTACCCCAGTGATGGGTGGTGTCCCTAAAAGGGGAGGAGTCCCAAAAGGGGGTGGCAACCCAAAGCAGGGATGGTTACCCAAAAGGGGGCAGAGTCTCAAAAGGGGGTGGTAGCCCAAAGTGGGATGGTGGCCCAAAAGGGGGCGGAGTCCCAAAAGGGGGCGGTAACCCAAATTGGGATGGTGGCCCGAAAGGGGGCGGAGGCCCAAAAGGGGGTGGAGATTCCTAAAGGGTGTTATGCTGGTATACCACCGAACTTAGTGTACCCCTATGAGAGGAAGCGGGACTTCATGTTTTTTGAAACTGCATGGGAAGTTGATAAAGTGTGGTGTTGTTCAGAGGAGGGAGCCCCACCACAGCAGGCAGCTGTAGTGGTTCCTTGTCGTGTGATGTGTGAAAAGAAGGTAACACCTAATATCGATAGTCTAGAGTTCCAGGTGACCAGAAGAAAGTGTGGGTCAGACCAACTCGGGGACTTGGACGTGACAAGACGTGTGCCCGTGAGAAACGGGATAGCTCCAGAAAAGGGGGCCGACACCTGTCTAAGTGGGGACGTGCTGTTCCATAATGACAGGGTGAGGGGGAGTGACTTCTATGCAGTCTGTGACTCGACCGCAAGGGAAAGTGAGTGCAGTAAGCTGGAGCTCGTTGAAGTTACCAGGAGTCGTGAGACAGTGGAAACTGCGGATGCAGGAACGGGCGGAACTCTGGAGAGGCAGAGTGTGCGTGGGCAAGAGTGCCCAGCTGAAAATGTAATTAAAGAGGTGATGGTGTGACATGTATGTGCTGGCTAAAAGAGAGCAGGACTATGAGATAGAGCTGTTTAAAGAAACAGTGAAAGAGACAGTCGAGCGAGAAAGGGTCCTGAGACAAATGATTGAGCACAAAGTGGAGGAGCTGGAGAAGGAAGTCTCTAAGCTCAGAGATCATCTGTCAGCGTGTCAAAGTATGAACAAGGCTCTATGGAAAGAGACGGAGGTGCTCAGAGAGGCCCAAGAGAAACATCAGCAGGAGCTTCTCCAGAGAGAGGAGGAGTGTCGCTGTGTAAGGTTCTTTGTCTCTGTTGACATGTTCCTTGAAACTCAGTTTTCCATCGGCCATTTTGCTTTCTGTCTTTCTGCAGCTCTTGCCCTCAGTTAATATGGAGTTCCAGTTTTCATGTTCCCGCCCTGATTCTTCCCTCTTGCTTCTTAAGCAGCCTCAGCTGAACAATCAGTGCTCCTGAATCAAGCCTCAGTCAGTCTGTGACCTGACTCCTGGAAACCTTGGACTTGTACTCCAGCTATTCCCTACTGAGGAACCTTTGAACACTTTTGGACTCTGGAAACCTGCTGTTTGGTGAATCCATGTTTGCAGAGGAATTACGGTACAGAGAAGAGATCCTGAACCTGCTTTGGAGATTTATTGTAGTGCTTGAAATTACTCTGGCCTGCTGTGTCTCCTGACTCTGTTCCTGCAAACTGTGTGAACTTTTCAGCATGCTTGTATGAAGTAATACAAGTCATTTCATTTCAACCTATGTCTCCTGTGTTTTCCTCGCACCCAAGCACAAGACGCTATAGGAACTGTACATTATACATGACAAGATTCAGGAGCCAATGTTTAGTGTCTGCTGGGTCTGGGAAAGCCGTGTCTGCTGTGACTGTGGATATCAGATGTCCGTTTAAATACCTTATGTGATGACAGTGGTTGTGACTTCTCACAACCATTCCAGGTGAGCACATTCCCTTAAAATTTTACTCTGCAGTGTTACCACAGGTAAACACTATTGTTTTTTTTTTTTTTTCCTTTCCTCTTCTCCTTCCAGCACTTCTGCCTTAAAAGATCTGGAAGATGGAGGCCCGCATAAAGGAACTTTGCGGAGTGACTGATACAATCCTTTCAGATGTACAGACTTTAAAAACTCGTTTTGCAAGCCTACAGGACCTCACTAATCATAATTTGCAAGTGTTTGGACAGACTACCCAGGAATTGCGAGCCAGGATTGAGGCTCTAGAGGAACGAGCCCAGGCTCCTGCCATAACCCCGAGTTCTGGGATCCCCAAATTACCTCCTTTTCGTTTTGGCGGTGAACGTGAGAAATTCAGGGGATTTATTAATCAATGCAATTTATTTTTCTCTGCACATGCTTCACAATTTCCCACTGAACGATCCAAAGTGCTTACTATAATCATGTTGCTTACCAATAAGGCTTTGATGTGGGCAAACCCTCTGATTGAGACTGAGGATGATTGTTTGAATCACCTTGATGCTTTTATTTCAGCCATGGGGCAGGTGTTTGATGACCCCAATCGAGGTGCAACAGCTGAAGCAGCCATGTTAACTTTGCGCCAAGGTAAGCGTTCAGTAGCCGAATATGCCCTGGATTTCAGGAGATGGGCTCTTGATACCACTTGGGACACTTCCGCTAAGAAATCTATTTTTCGGAAAGGGTTGTCTCCACTGATTAAGGATGAACTTGCTCGTGCCGACCCTCCCACTGCGTTAGGTGACTTTATTAACTATTGTATTTGTATTGATGCTCGTCTGACTGAACGCAGACAAGAGAGATGGTTCGAAAATAATCGCACTAACCTTTTACTACCTCCCTCCTCAGCTAAGGAACCTTTGAGTAGGATCACAAGGGAACCAGAACCTGAACCCATGCAGGTGGACTCTTTACAAAGACGGGTTAGTGATGCACGCAAAGAACATCGTATAAAGGAAAATCTATGTTTCTACTGTGGTAAGTCAGGGCACTTCATTATAAACTGCCCCAGCCATTCTCGTAAGACTACTGCAGCAGTCATTCACTGTGAGTGTTGCGAGAGGAGCTCTGTCATGTCCGAGCCTCAGGCTCCAGAGAGATCTGCTGCAAGAGATCTTGATTTCTCGGACTTAAACTCTGTTAGTTCTGGGGACGATGACGGTATAAACGCTGCAATTTTTCAAGTTTCCTCAGCGGTGTCCCAGCTGAGTTGTAAAAGAAACAATTCTCATTGCTTCCTTTCCATCAAACTCTGGGTTGACTCAGTCTGGGTGTCTAGCTCTGCTATGATCGACTCAGGAGCAAGTGGAAATTTTATGGATATCTCCTTTGCTCTGAAACAGGGGATACGTTCAGTGAAGAAGGCTACTCCAGTACAGATGGAGACTGTGGATGGCTCTCTACTGACTTCTGGACCAGTGGATCAAGAAACAGAGCCTTTGAGGGTCCTTATGGGTAAAGATCATCAGGAGAAAATGTCTTTTATGCTTATCTCTTCTCCCCACTTTCCCATTATTCTAGGGCTACCATGGCTGCAGGCGCAGAATCCTACGATTAACTGGGAGACCAAGGAATTACACTTTCCGGAGAAACAGATGAGTCAAGGAGTTTCAGCTTGCTCTGTTCCTAAAGGAACCATGTCAGTCCCTGAACTACCAGCTGTATACCAGGACTATGTGGATTTATGTAACAAGAAGAACGCTGATCAGCTTCCTCCTCACCGTCCATATGATTGTCCAATTGAATTATTGCCTGGAGCCGAGATACCTTTTGGTAAGATCTACCCCCTAGCGGGGCCCGAGCTAAAAGCTTTGAAGGATTATATAGACGAAAATTTAGCCAAGGGCTTCATACGCCCCTCTTCATCTCCCGCAGGTGGACCCATCTTCTTTGTGAAGAAGAAAGATGGATCTCTGAGACCCTGCATAGACTATAGGGAACTCAATAAGGTTACTATTAGAAACCGTTATCCATTGCCTTTAATCCCTGAGTTGTTGGAGAGAGTGCGGCATGCCAAAATTTTCTCTAAACTGGATCTCCGTGGGGCCTATAACTTGGTCCGTATTAGACCTGGGGATGAATGGAAGACTGCTTTCAGGTCACGCTATGGACACTTTGAATATCTAGTTATGCCTTTTGGTCTGAGTACCGCCCCAGCCACTTTCCAACACTTCGTGAATGATATCTTCAGGGATCTCCTAGATACATTTGTGGTGATTTATCTGGATGATATTCTAATTTTTTCTAACTCCACAGAGGAACATCATGGACATGTGAGAATGGTCTTAGAACGCCTAAAACAAAACCATCTCTACATCAAACTTGAAAAGTGTGAATTCCATAGGACCGAAATTCAATTTCTGGGGTATGTACTATCTACGCAAGGGATTAGTATGGATGGAAGCAAGACCCAAGCCATCAAGGATTGGCCAATTCCTAGAAATGTGAAGGAGGTGCAGCGCTTCATCGGGTTTGCCAACTTCTATAGACGTTTCATTAAAAATTTTTCTGAGGTAGTGTCACCTATCACCCAACTTACCTGGAAACAGTCTAGGTTCTCCTGGACCCCGCAAGCTCAGGAAGCATTTTCCTGTTTAAAGGATAAATTTACCACCGCACCTATCTTAGTACATCCCAACCCCGAGCTTGCCTTCATAATAGAGGTGGATGCTTCAGACTGTGCCGTTGGAGCTATACTCTCTCAGAGAACAGGTGAGAAGAATGTCTTGCATCCCTGTGCCTTCTTTTCCCAGCAGTTGTCTTCGGCTGAGAGGAACTACGATGTGGGCAATAGAGAATTGTTGGCCATTATTGCCGCCTTCAAGGAATGGAGACACCTTCTTCAGGGCGCTGCACAGCAAATAGTCGTCCTGACAGACCATCGTAACCTTGAATTTATCAGGTCGGCTAAGTGCCTGACTCCTCGCCAGGCTCGCTGGAATCTTTTCCTAAACCAATTTAATTTTTTCATTTCTTATAGACCAGGATCGCGCAATGGAAAGGCTGATGCACTCTCTAGGATTCATTCAGCAGAGACACGTCCACTTACTCCTCCTAAGACTATTCTTCCTGACTCTAGATTCCTGGGAGTGATTCATAATCAAGACCTACTTAAGGACATCAAGGAAGCATACCATGCGGATTCTTTGTTGGCTCAACCCCCAAGGGACGTAAGTCTTGTCTTTAAGAATGGTGTGTGGATTCAGGGACAACGTCTGTATATACCTGAAACAGTCAGATTGAGAGTATTGCAACTCATCCACGATTCCAAGATAGCCGGGCATAGGGGAATTCTAAAGACACAAGAATTTCTTTCTCGTTTCTTTTGGTGGCCCACTTACAGGAAAGATGTTTTAAACTATGTCACTTCATGTGAAGTCTGTGCAAGATGCAAAACACCTCGCTCCTCACCAACTGGTCTGTTGCAACCTCTTCCCACCCCGTCCCGCCCGTGGGGATCCATTTCTATGGACTTCATTGTGGAGTTACCAACCTCTCAAGGGAAGAACACCATTCTAGTGGTGGTTGACCGTCTAACAAAGGCAGCTCATTTTATCCCTTGTGTCGGCTTACCCACTGCAAAACAGACATCAGACTTGATGATTAAGAATGTGTTTCGCTTACATGGAGTACCGGATGAGGTCATTTCGGATCGAGGGGTGCAATTCACTTCAAGGTTTTGGCAAAATTTCTGTGCAGCATTGGACATTAAAGTAAACCTTTCTTCTGCTTTTCATCCTCAGACTAATGGACAGACAGAACGAACCAATCAGACCCTGGAGCAGTATCTCCGCTGTTTTATCTGCCACCTACAGGATGATTGAGTGGATCTACTTCCACTGGCTGAGTTCTCTTATAACAACTCTCAGAGCGCCTCACTAAGCAGTCTCCTTTTTACTCCAATCTAGGTTATCATCCTAACATTCTTCCTCGATTTCCCATAGATACCCCTTGCCGGCAGTGGCTGAAAGAATCACTTCTTTACAAAAGAATATGGATCTTCTAAAGGAAAATCTAGAATTGGCTCAGGAAAGGTACAAGAAAGCAGCAGATAAATTTCGTAAACCTGCACCAGCTTTCAAGGTAGGAGATTTGGTCTGGCTGTCAACCAGAAATCTTAAATTAAAGATTCCATCGTCTAAATTGGGACATAAGTACATTGGACCTTATAAGATCAGTAAGATTATAAGTGCTGTTGCTTGTCGTCTTCAACTGCCCAGAACTATGAGAATCCACCCTGTCTTTCATGTATCCCTACTAAAGGCTGCAACACCCAATACGTTTCCTGGACGTTCTTCTCCTTGCCCTGACCCAGTGCTGGTCGATGGTCAGGAAGAATTTATGGTGGAAAGGATTCTAGATTCCAGGTTGTACAGAAATCAGTTGCAATATTTGATTAAATGGCAGGGCTACCCAGTGGAGGACAACTCATGGGAACCAGTCAACAATGTAAATGCTCCTCGCCTGCTCCGCCAGTTTCATCAGAGGTACCCTGACAAGCCTGGTCTGAGGTCATCCGGAGGTTGTCCCTAAGGGGGGAGTAATGTAAGGTTCTTTGTCTCTGTTGACATGTTCCTTGAAACTCAGTTTTCCGTCGGCCATTTTGCTTTCTGTCTTTCTGCAGCTCTTGCCCTCAGTTAATATGGAGTTCCAGTTTTCATGTTCCCGCCCTGATTCTTCCCTCTTGCTTCTTAAGCAGCCTCAGCTGAACAATCAGTGCTCCTGAATCAAGCCTCAGTCAGTCTGTGACCTGACTCCTGGAAACCTTGGACTTGCACTCCAGCTATTCCCTACTGAGGAACCTTTGAACACTTTTGGACTCTGGAAACCTGCTGTTTGGTGAATCCATGTTTGCAGAGGAATTACGGTACAGAGAAGAGATCCTGAACCTGCTTTGGAGATTTATTGTAGTGCTTGAAATTACTCTGGCCTGCTGTGTCTCCTGACTCTGTTCCTGCAAACTGTGTGAACTTTTCAGCATGCTTGTATGAAGTAATACAAGTCATTTCATTTCAACCTATGTCTCCTGTGTTTTCCTCGCACCCAAGCACAAGACGCTATAGGAACTGTACATTATACATGACACGCTGCTTGGCAGAAGAGCGAGATAGATTTCTCCGAGAGCTCAAGATAGAGGAGGAGACTAGTGCCCAGCTCCAGAAATCTATGGGAGAAGAAATCCAGCAAGGGAAGTGCCATGCAGATGGGCACACATGGGAGAGCGATGTCTTGGAAAACTGTACTAACGCTCAGGACGAAGAAGTCCAACAGTCTGTCCAAGAAGGTGACGGGTCAGTTTTCAAGTGTGTAATAGAGATACCCGAAGACCTGCGAGAAGTGTGTACCAATGAGGAGGTGCATGAGGCCTTTAGAAAGACGGTAGAAGCATGCAGTGTGAACTGGGTGCCAGAGATGAAACAGTTAGTCATACTGTCAACTAAGGAAGTCACACTGAAGCGAGTGACTGTCCTGAGAGACATGCATCTACAATGCCTCAGAACAAAACAGATGATCATGTGGAGGAATAAAGAAGCCGCTCGACATTTGGAGCAAGCAAGAAAGGCTCAAAGTCGGCTTGGATTGGTGGAAGACATCATTCAAGTGCCCAGAGGTCTGGTGAAGAAAGTCATTGGAAGACTTGGGAAAGTGATGCAGGAGATGGTGAATAAGTCCGGTGTGACGAGAGTCAGGATTCCGACTGATGACGAAGTCCAGGTCGTGGGTGAAGATGGGATGGTTCCATTCCTCATTGTCGGATCCAGGGAAAGCCTTGGGAATATCCGGATGCTCCTGGAGTATCGTGTGTCATACTTGAGAGAAGTAGAGCAGCTACGACTGGAGAGGGAGCAGGTCAACAGAGAGCTGCAGGAAATGGAAAGAAGATGGCCGCCACCTTCAATCCGTGGTGTTGAGAGGGAAGAGGTTCGCTTAAGACTATAAGTCCTGAAGCTGGAGCTAATACAGGAAATAGGTCGCCTAATGGAAGAGGTAGAAATAGTGATGCCTCAGTTAGCTCAGTGATGAGTGACCTAAGCAGGAGAACCTGTGGTGGATGAGATGAAAAGGACTCAGACCAGACAGGATGTATGGGTGCAGGGGAATTGCGACGCCGTACTGACCGCTGGGGAGGCGGGTGGTCTGACAGAGGGCCCGACTTAGCCAGACGGTTTGACTGGCAGAGACGACCGAGAAGGATCTCTGGTCAGGTAACAAGTGTTCAACCCCACAAGTTTGAACAGAAGGGGGAGGTATGTGGTGTAGTGACCCCTGATGCAGCTAGGGGGCACTGTGTATGCTCCTCGGGATATGCATGGAGGCATGGTTTGTGGTTGTAAAGGACCTGTGGTGAGGTCATGACCAGGTGACCTAACCATGTGATCCTGACCTCACCTGTGGGTGGAGTCACACCTATGTAATGGAGTGTGTTTGGCACCTGGGAGAGTGTTGTGGGAGTCTGCCAGTGTGGACAGACTTCCATGTATCCAGGCGGGACATTACAGAGAGGTCTCTGTGTCTGAAGAGTGATGTGGGAGTCTGTGAGTGTGAACAGACTACCATGTGTCCAGGCGGGACATTACAGAGAGGTCTCTGTGTCTGAAGAGTGATGTGGGAGTCTGTGAGTGTGAACAGACTACCATGTGTCCAGGCGGGACATTACAGAGAGGTATCTGTGTCTGAAGAGAGTGTTGTGGAGTCTACCAGTGTGGACAGACTTCCATGTGTCCAGGTGGGACATTACAGAGAGGACTCTGTCTATGAAGAGTGAGGTTCCAGGACCGAGCTGAAGTACTTGAGAATTGTACTGTACGTTACTGTGTGGTTTATGAAGCAATAAACCTGATGAACTTTTGATATAAAAGTGCGTCCTGATTACCTCTGAAGCAGCTGAGTGAGTTGAAACCTTACACTATTTATTATCTATCTATTATCTATCATCATTGTTTGCTATCTATCTATCTATCTAAACACACAGAAAAACGGGATCAGCTCCTCCTAGGAGGTTTAACTATTGGATGCTGGCTGCCTCCAGCTTGATTTTGCACTGTTCCCATTGACCTACAGGTGGCCGTAATCAGCTCTACCTGCCCATAAAGTGTAGGCTTAGCCTGGGAGTGACATGAATGTCCATAATTTCAGGGTGATAGCCCAAGAGAGGCATATACAGTAGAGCAGGGACCCATCAGAGGGAGGTCACCTTGCCGTGGTTGATGGGCATACATGAATTGGCCAATTTGTGCACTAAGAACCTTTATTTTCATCTATTACTGTAAGTTAAAAAAAAAATTGAAAAAATTTGAGGAGTAAAATCTAAATTTAATGTTTTTAATGTTTTCTGTGTTTCACGTGGCCTAGATTCATGCCCAGTGCTGATGTGCTCTTTTTTGTCTATTTATCTATCTAATATCTATCTATCTATCGATCTATCTATCATCTGTCTATCTAGGAAAAATCAAGGCAGCACCAGCAAAAAAAGAGGGGGCTGGGGTGCAGAACCTCCCAAGCATAAATCAATCTTCCAATATACGTACAAAAATGAAGGCAGCACTGCCAAAATAGAAAATTAGAAAAACTTAATAGCCCTTAGTGGCGGCAATATTTCAGACCAATTGTGGACCTTTTCTCAAGCAGTATTAAGGTTCATATGCCAAATATTTAAAGGTGCATCAGTTTTTTTTGATAATTTTTCTCTTCAATTTTTTTGTCATATAGAGTCAATCATGAATTGAACAGAATTATCATAACTGATAATTAGTGTTGAGCATTCCGATACCGCAAGTATCGGGTATCGGCCGATATTCGCGTTATCGGAATTCCGATACTTAATTCCGATACTTTTTCAATATCGTATACCGGAATCGGAAGTTCCCATAATTCTTTGAGAGGCAATGTGATGTTAGTCAGCCAATGATGAATCTTATGAAGTGTGGGCACATCCTGTAATGCTGCGGTCATCTTAACTAATGGCATGGCTGTGATTGGATGCTGAAATGATGTCAGAATGCACTATAAAAGGCGCCGCAGTCATTTTAGCGTCACTGTGCTGTGAACTCAGTTAGGGACAGAACGCTACTCTGCTCACTCTGAGGGACAGTTAGATATTGCGATTTTGTGTACTACTGTGCTTGAGGCAGGCTAGTTTACCAACAGGTCCTGCCCACATCCTTCTTCCTAGTGAGGATTCAACATCATCAGCCGGCGTTCCTGATCTGGCCACGGAGGCCAGAGATCACCGGCTTTCATCAACGGATGTAAGTTTCGTCTGCGGGCCATAGGAGGCTGAAGTCGGACTTTCTACTGCAAGTGACCCATCGGGGTTGTCAGCAGGCCAGAGGAGGCTGAAATTGGACTTTCTATTGCAAGTGACCCATCGGGGTTGTCAGGTAAAACCTGTGCAAACAGGACTATTTTCTCCACAGTGCACCACTAATACTCATTCATCTGAGCTGTCACCGGCCGGGACAGTGTCAATTTCTTCTGACCTTTCTGCATAAAAGGTTTTTTAGGATTTCTGCAGCGTTTTTCTGCTCCATCGTTAAAAGAGGACCTCTTTTACTTTTTCAGGGTTTGTCCATATTAATACCCATATGAATAAATACCTTATGCGTATTATGACTATTTAGTCCTTTGGTTTGGGGTTTACTACATAATAGACTACAGGCTTTTCTCATCACCTTTTTCTCACGGGTCTTAGTGCAATATTTATTTATTACTGTATTATTACATCTGCATCTCAAACTGTTCTACAGAGTGCGTCTGAATTTATGTATTGTTTTCCATTTGACACATGCATATTCCTATTTTTCTACAGATCCTTTTGTGTCTTGTAGTTTTTATGTGCGCAAACTATTTTTATTTTCAATTATAGAGGGCCATGTTATTGACTTTGCATTGACGTGTAAAAGATTTATGTTGTGCCACTGGCTATATGTATTCTAAAGGTGTACCCAGTCTCAACAGATCATTAGTCTGATTGTTCTTTGATTCTCCTAAATGTGAATTTGTCTGATTTGGTGTCAAACTTGACTTTGTCCCTATTTTTGTTTTGCCATGTGACCCAATGATTATACAAATCTATATAGGGTTTGGCATCATCAAAAGTAACAGAATATTAGCATGCATGCATATTTAGGATATAAAAGAGAAGTATCTTGTTGTGCCAGAGTGTTCCTAACTCCTGAATGGATATAAAACAATATGGTCTACGGATCAGGTAAAATCGAGGGTCCGCATGTCTATATTTTATACAATTTGAGTGGGCAAGGGTGGGATTTAGAGATTAGCCCATTCATGAAAGTTTTGGGAGCAGAGAACCTTCAGGAGTTGTTAACCATGCTTTGAGGTCGATTGAATGCCATGTCACTCAGGCAGCCAATCACTGCTGTCAAGCGCAATGGAAAGCAACACACGGTTGGTCCTGTGGCCAGCAGCACAGGAGGGGTAAGGGTAAAACATGAATATATTAGATTATGTTTTACTATTTGGAGCAAGTTTGAAGTTTTCTTTAAGGATTGGAAAACCACCTTCAGTTAGGAATCGGATCAATCAAACAGGGCACAATATGGAATAATGTGCGTTGTTATACACAGTAACTTACAAACGTGGTTCTCTCTGGCATCTATGTACATGGGCAAGTATTACTCTAATTTGGGTCTAATGTGTAGTTTATTGGGTGCAATATAGGCTCATTGTAGGACTGCAAACACACAATTTGGTTCTTTGCAGGTAGAATATGGTACTTTATGCAAAGTATATGGCTGTGTGCAGGCACAGAATCGCACTGTCCTATGAAAACAAACTATGGGACTATTGTGGCATGGTATGGCGGTCTCTGGCCACTGTTTAGCATAATATAGTACTATATGGACATTGGACAACAACAACTTTTTAATGTGCTGGTATTGTTGTGGTTACAATTAAAGAAATATTCTCAATTTGTCTCTGGAGCAGGTCAGAGCTATGTTGCTCTTTACTTCTTTGTTTCTGATAGGATAGGCTGAGTTATAGTATTAGTAGAACTATAAAGTTCTGCTGTAACACATTCAGCTATTAGTGATTTGTTTTATAATGTACACTGCTATCACTGTATTTACGGTACATATAGAGATAATGGCACTTGAACAAGCACATAGCTCAGGATAGTCAGAGCTGTGATTAGGAGAACTGCTCTTGGAGAAGCTAGTGCTATAGATTGGTGATTTTGCAAGTAGAGATGGGCGAACCCGAACAGTAAAGTTCGGCATCCAGACCGAACACCTATGACCTATGACCCGACATGAAATGACACTTGGTGTACATAGGGTTAACCATGTCCTTTGCTATCTGATTTGCACAAACAATTAAATCAGTCTATGTGTGCAAAATTTCACACCTGTAGGGGTTAATTAAAGGTGTAAATTCGTAGCAAAAAAGTCCGTTTTTTTTACAACGAATTTACACCTTTAATTAACCCCTACAGGTGTGAAATTTTGCAAACATAGACTGATTTAATTGTTTGTGCAAATCAGATAGCAAACGACATGAAAAGACATGGTTAACCCTATGTACACCAAGTGTCATTTCATGTCGGGTGCTTCTGTCTTTTCACTGAAGCCGGCTTTACCCGGCAATTGAATCAGAGGATATTTTACTATGTAGAAGTGTATAAACTATACATATATGTATATATATATATGTCACAATGACATGTATATATATATATATATGTATTCTATGTGTGTATATTTAGTGTTTACAAGGAAAGAATGGGTTTTTTTTAGTTGCGATATTTTGTTCCCATAGACTTACATGGGACTTCCGGTATCGGTATCGGGTATCGCCGATATTTTAGTGATATCGGCGATACCATTCCGATTCCGATACTTTAGGATATCGGAAAGTATCGCTCAACTCTACTGATAATCCTTTTTATTCTCAAGTATTGACTGTAGGGTAAAGATTGTACCATCTTTCTAGGGTGCCGACTTGCATATCTAAGACGATTTTTCTATCAGTTGATTTCATATAAAGTGTTGTAGAAAGTATTCTTGCATTCTGTGTGATTAACACATCTAGAAACTGCACTTCTTTTTCTGAATATACCAAGGTAAATTTAATGTCATCATCCAAACAAACATGTTAGGGCAGGTTAGGATAGGATATGGGTTGAACTAGATGGACTTAAAGTCTTCCTTCAACCTTAATTACTATGTTACTATGTTACTATGTAAATTAAGAATTTCCTTAAATTCCAGTAACTCAATTACGGAACCAGTCCAAAGGAGGAGAACGTCATCTATGTACCTCCAACACTTCAACACATGTGCAAAGTGGTAGGACACATCGATAAGGTCCTCCTCTACTGCTACCTTCATCAAATTTGTACAGATCTGCAAATGATACATTTTATCCTGTATGGATTTATGTACTGTATATATCAATGTAAATAAGTGCACTACTCTTTATAAAATTAATTTATTGTATTCTTTATGAATTATGAACATTGTATGTAATTTATGTATTGATTAATGTACCTATAAATATTTGGCATATGCACCTTAGCACTGCTTTAGAAAGGTCCTCAATTGGACAGAAACGTTGCTGTCACTATGAGCTATTAATTTTTTTAAATTTCAGACTTTGGGAGTGCTGCCTTAATTTTTCTATGTCTATCTATCTATCTATCATCTATCTATCTATCTATCTATCTATCTATTCTATCTATCTATCTATCTATCTGTCTTCACATAGGTAGATGCATAGAGGTAACATACAGGCAGAAATGTATTTAGAGGGAGGAAGAAGGAAATGATGGCACTGCTTATAATCTGGGATGCTGGTGCTCCTTTCCGCATAAGCAAAGTAGAAAATTGTTTCCATTGCCTGCTATGCAGTGAATGGAGATTCACTGTGCAGAGACCTATCTGTGAGCCCACTGACTAAGACCCCATTCACACATCAGCATTTTTGATCAGTATTTCATCAGTATTTGTATGCCAAAAACAGGAGTGTCTACAAAGCACAGAACAGGTGTCAATCTTTTAGTTAGGCTGTGGTTCCACGATCCGGAACCACAGCGCTTTGGATGGAGCGGAAAGTCCGCTCCGCCCAAAGCCCTGCCCCCTACTGAACGCGCGGTCAATCCGGATGTGTTCATGGAACACATCCGGAACACATCCGGAATGACCGCAGGCTACATAGCCCTGTGTTATTTCCCTTGCGGCGACGCAGCGTCGCCGCAAGGGAATAGGACATGCTGCGGTCTAAAAAGACGCGCTGCATGTCCGTTAACGCAGGTCTGCCGCCTGCGTGTTTTGAAGCATAGTGGAGACGGGATTTCTTGAAATACCCTCCACTATGCTGTAACATCTGGACGCTGCGTGTTTGACGCTGCGCCAACGCACAGCGTCAAACACGCAGCTAATCCGGACTGTTTCCTGACTGTGGAAACATACCCTTATAGTTTTGTCTGTAAATTCTGCTTCTGGTATACAGACACCAATGCAAAATACTGACCAAATACTGACGTGTGAATGACACCTTATAAGCATGTGTTTCCAGCAACACTCAGACAATGAGGTGGATGTACATATCATTATACACTCTAAAAACCAGGTGGTGCCATACTCTGTCTTTGTATCTCATCATTTATATCACTTTTACAGCACACAGATAACAATTGTTTTTTTATGATTTGTACAATAGATATGATATTAATTCATGAATTTATTTTACCCCTGATCCGTACAATATAGTACCAAATCTACATCCAAACTCCTATAAAGGCAAAACAGTGATCAGTTTTTGTTCTTTGATCCTAAAAAAATAGTTTGAGACAGAATAATTTAACTTGGCTCCTTGATGTGAGCGATTTTCTTTTTAGCGAGTAACAAAGAGCTGACTATTTCATTATACAGTAATCCTTTTTCCAATTGTACACCATGGGGCTTTCTCACTGTGTCAAAGAAGATATTGTTTTTTTGAAGTACTCTTACCAAATGAAAAAAAAGACCAAAAAAAAATCATATAATACATTCATAAAAGTTCTGTAGAATAAATTCAATTTTTATCATTTTTTTTTAAATAATTGGAGCAATTAAAGAATCAATGAAGGATTAAATATGTTTTTAAAATCAGCATGGATTTCTTGTTTGTGTAGGAAATGGTTTTAATAAAGTGCAAAAAAGTCATAGGTATAAAGTACAGAGGAAAAAGGAAAAATCAGATTTGCTTTGCAGGGATATCATTCTTAATTGTTATTCTCCGTCGGTTCTTTATATTGATTTAAAACTGCTATGAATGAATTCAGCACATTGTGCCGTAGAAAACAAAAAAAATAAAACATTTACCCTCGTCCCCCAGAGATTTAAGTATAAGCCATGGTAGAAGACGGTAAAATATTGGCGGCTGTAGATGGAACTTTTTCGTTGCTTTGCATACCTTTATTAGTCTGTACTGTATAGATCTTTACCGTGCTCTCGAAATTAAATTGTAGTTCTAGGAACCGAGTGCAATAACTTTTTACCCCAGTCTTCAATTTAAAGGCCAAAAAGTACCTGTTTGACACATCATTGTCAGCCATACTAGTTGTTATAGGGTTGTCACCAGATAAAGTTTGGGATCCAGAATTTTAACCCCTTCACCCAGGGCATTATTCCATTTCTGTTGTTTTGTTTTTGTTTTTTCCTCCCCTTCTTCCAAGAGCTATAACTTTTTTTTATTTTTCCATCCACATAGTCATACCATGGCTTGTTTTTGCGGGACGACTTGTACTTTTCAATGACATCATTTCTTTTTATCATGTAATACAAGTGGGAAAGTGGGAATAAAATTCCAGGTGCGTTGAAAATGCAAAAAAAAAGTGCAAAACCACAATTTTTTTTATTTTTTATTTACCATGTTCACTATATAGTAAAACTGACCTTGCAATGTGATTTCCCAGGTCAGTGCAAGTACGCAGATGCCAAACTTGTAGTTTTTTTTAAAGTGGTGAAATTTTTTGTCTGAGAAATGATTTTGCTTCCGCCGCCATTTTTAATAGCAATGTTGCGAAGCTAAAAAGAAGTAATCCTGGTATTTGGATTGTTTTTATTACGCCATGTACTGATTAGATTAATTTAGTTTACATTTTGATAAATCAGACTTTCCTGAATGCAGGGATACCAAATGTGTGTAGTTTTATTTTAATTGTTTTATTCTTAATGGGGCAAAAGGCGGGTGATTTGAATTCTTGTGTTTTTTTTCATATATTTATAAAGTTTTTTTTACTTTTTACTGTATTTTTAGTACCTTTAGGGGACTTGAAGCTGCGATTGTCTGATCATTCACAAGTGCTATACATTGCAGTGCATCAGCAGACCACCAGCTGTCATCAGCAGACCCCTAGATGTCATGGCCAACCATCAGCACCCCGCAATCACATCACAGTCACGCTGATGGACAGGTTGAATGACGCGCTCCCTGCTGTCAAGAGATTGACAGCAGAATTTAACAGGATAACTGCCTTGGGTGGTGCAGAGTTGTTAGAGGCACATGATGGCTGATTAAATCCTCCATCATGTGCAAGCAAAAGATGTGGGTTCAGCGTGCAAACCCGCATCAATGTCAGGGACACAACTTTTTTTTTTCCTCAACTGAGTTTTTATTGAAGTTTTTATAATACAATGCAAAACAATATTATTAATACTAATAGAAGTGAAGGAGAAAGGTGGGTGAAGGAAGGAGGAGAGGATTAGGAAGGGAAGAACTAGGAACTACAAGGGAGATGGGAAAACTAACTACTACAGTCCTAATGGTAAATTTGCACTCTATAACCAATTTAATTTCAAAAAGAAATCAAGTACTGCATGTATCATTAGGGATCATATGTCCAACCGGTATATTGAACTTAGATTTCGAAGAAGTCCTTTAATACTTGAGTTTGTTGAGGATGATGAAACTTGGCTTGTCTTGTCCTGTTCTAGCTAAGGGGAAGGAGGAAAAACGTCATTTCAAAGGTGTCATCTCGTGGTATATATTTATAAATTTGTTTTCTCTTAAAGCAAGTGAGAGTTCAAAAACTCTATGAGTAGAAATTCCCTCTACAATATCTGAAATTTTGTGAATATCCTTCTGTTTCCCCTTGAAGTAATCATTATTTAGTGACAAATAAAATATGAATAATTATATATATAAATTGAAAAGGAATATCTTGAATACCAAGAGATAATACTGCAAACACAACATTTGACGTACATGTATATGTCTGGATATAAGCAGGCCCTGGAGTACACTCATGGCAGAAAGTCAAGGCCTAGAGTAAGCACCAGGCTGCGAACTCCAGCTGCAGGCCCAGGAGGTCAATATCATCTGTAGTGATCCTTTACGTCTGCTTGGCTGGAAGACATTGCCTAGAAAGAATGCTGGGTTGAAAATTTGACATGACAGAGGCGTGGATGACCGAAAATCATGCAGCCAGCAAATGGGATGGCTAGAATGCTGAGGTTAAGGTATGTTTTTTCTTTTAAACTTTTGAAGGCTGCTTACAATTTCCGGTCACTCTGCTGCTCCATGCCCACTGTCAGGACTTCTCTCCCTCTATCACATCGCAACTCCAGCCCAGTACTTACTCTAAGCAGGGTGAGTAAGTAGGCCCTGGAGTTCACTGCGTATCCTCTGGGACTTTGCCACAGTTGAAATTTTTGGCCTTCAGTGAGCCTTGGGTCTCAGATGTGATGCCAAAGGAGGTGTGGAGGACTAGACAGCGAATGACGAGCAGCAGAAGTGTCAAGAGAGATGAGCAGAGGGTGAGTATAGTGAATTTTTTATTTTTAACATATAACATTTATTATTCTCTGAGGTCTGGAGAGAGCATAATAATGGATATTAAATTTGTAGTGGATGTCTCCTCTCCCTGAAATGATATTTCCTGGTAAAATCCATGAAAAGACACAATTTCATATTTTGCCTCATCCGCTCATCTCTACTGCCCATAAACTTGAACTAGAACTTGGATTAAATTTGGGCATACACTTGGACTAGAAAGTCTGAATGATACATCTGGCACATCAAGGGACACTTTGTAAATTTTGGGGCATGATACCCAGTTTAAATCCACAACTCTTAAGTTCACAGCTCCCTTTAAATCACTTTGTCAACAGTGACAAGTAGGGATGAGCTTTCCGATATTGCAATATCGGAAATTGGCCCAATATTTGCTATATCGGAATTCCGATTTCCGATTCCGATATTTTTTTCACATCGGAAATCGGAAATCCCATAATCCTTCAGCCTCTGAGCACTCCGTGGAGCCAATCAGGAGCTGAAGAATTGCTGACAACATTGTGTAACTCCCCTAAGCTTGGTAGGAGGCGTCCAAACTTGCTAACTAGGGGCTGCGCTGCGATTGGCTGGCTGGATGGTGTGATCAGGCTGTATAAAAGGCTGCGCCTGCCATTTTAGCCTCACTCTACTGTGAAAGCAGATAGGGATAGGTTGCTGTTGGAGATAGGGAGAGTGTTGTGAATATGCTGGAGGCGGCTTCTGAGCTGGGGCTCCCTCTGGTGGTTGCTGAGGGTAATGAACTGATTAATGAATGGCCTTCAGCTGGCACTGAATGGTAGGATATAAGTGGCCTCAGTTCCCAGCTGCCTTGCCGGTTATCAATTGTTCTTCTGGTCTTGCTTGAAGCACTGCTAGTTTCCTGCTCTCCTTCAGATAAGTGTTTGCTGTTTTTTTTTTTCTCTGTTTGATTTTCTCTGCTGGTTTGCTGTCTGCAGTGGACTGCAGCCTGTCCCCTTTTGGGGGTCTGGCGCTGCAATTGTGCTCCGTTTGTGTCTGCACTTTTGCTTTGCTCTTTTGTTACTTTTAATTTGCTGAATAGTGTTTTGTTACACCAGATATCTGATTTAGGTGAAAGAGGTCATGTGATCTCAGGTTTTTTTGGCAATCAGAAGTGTTGGTATTTTTGTTAGGGTTTTTGTTGGATTGCAGTCAGAATTCTTTCCTGTACTTTTCTGTCTAGACAGATTGGGCCCCAGTGTTTGCTCATTCTATTTTCTGTCTGTGTCCGTGCTTTCTTCTTGTCTAACCGCCATTACATGTTTGAGGGCTTCCTATTTTCTTTGGGAATCTGCTCCGGGGCAGATAGCTGTCATCTTTCTGCCTTTAGGTGTAGTTCTCTCTCAGGCTGTGATGAGGCGTCTAGGATCAATGTAGGAACGCTCCACGGCTACCTCTAGTTGTGTGGTTAGTTCAGGTTACTGCAATCCAATAGGTTCCAGCCTCTCTGGTGTATTACCGCTTTTGCTATTTTTTGCCATTTCTCCTCAGTTACCGAAACATAACAGGAGAGATCTCGAATCTAATATTGAAATTGCCGTTCTGAATCCATCAATAGAGATGAAGGCAGGGAGTAAGGGACATCCCGTGGCAGCCGCGGAAGAAGTACATCAGCAGCTAGACATGGTGCACATCCAGAGCAAGCAGCAGGCCCAAGTCACTCAGCACCTACTTTCACCCGGCAGCAGTCATTTATGCGCAGCTTGTTAGGAGCACAGGGCCATAGGCTAATAAGAGAGGATCAAGCAGAAACCGTTGTTGGATGGCAGCTGAGGCATCCACCTCAATGAGCGCAGCATCCTCCCAGGACCTCTCCACCACATCGGGTCAGGCCACTGAAGAGCAGCACACATCTGCTTCTTCATCGCCCACTAAATTGCCCAGACATTCAGAAGGCCAGGAGCCAACCTTAATCCTCTTCTCAGAATCTGTTGGGTTGGAATCTGTGTGCCAGCCAGACAGCATTCCTGCAGGTGAAGAAGAGGCAGTGTGCACAGATGCGCAACCACTGTGTGCGTCTGAGGAAGAAGTGAAGGGTGGGTCAGTGCCCACAGTGACCAGACCCCAGTCAGCAGATGATGATGAAACTCAGTTGCCAGTTTCTGCTGATGAAAGTGTATTGGATGATGAGGTCCTTGACCCATCATGGTATGCTGAGGGGCAGCAAGCAAGTAGGAATAGCTCAGAGGAAGAGCTTGCAGGTGTGGCGCAGCGTGGCCGTCCACGTGGGAGAGGAAAAGAGAAAAAAATTTTGTCTGCTCCCTCAACTTCAGCACCCGTTAGGAGCAGGGCTCTTTTAAAGAGCACAAGGGGTGCGCCCAAGAGTTGTGGTGCATGGGCCTTTTTCGACCAAGTTGCAGATGACGTTACAGTAGTCAGATGCAAGCTTTGTCGACAAACTGTGCGGAGAGGGAAGAACGTCAGCAACCCTAATACCACCAATATGTTGACGCATGTCAGGAAGAGGCACCCTGTGGAGTGGCAGCATCACACCCAAGATGATTCGCCACCTGCAGCTGGTCCCCCACCTTCCATCTCTTCAGCCACCTCTTCCTCCAGCTCGCAAACAGCTGCTCCCGCTTCCTCGCCAGAATGCCAGGGTGCATCTGCAGGCAGTGTTGTACGGCGGCACACTGTCTGTACTTCGTCAGCATCAGCATCCCAATCGCTGGCATCCTCACACTCCCAATCCAGTGTGCAGCCATCTCATAGAATCATAGAATCATAGAATGGTAGAGTTGGAAGGGACCTCCTGGGCCTTCTGGTCCAACCCCCTGCTCAAAGCAGGATTCTCTAAATCATCCCAGACAGATGTCTATCCAGCCTCTGTTTGAAGACTTCCATTGAAGGAGAACTCACCACCTCTTGTGGCAGCCTGTTCCACTCATTGATCACCCTAACTGTCAAAAAGTTTTTTCTAATATCTAATCTGTGTCTCCTCCCATTCAGTTTCATCCCATTGCTTCTAGTCTTTCCTTGTGCAAATGAGAATAAAGATGATCCTTCTACAATGTGACAGCCCTTGAGATATTTGTAGACAGCTATTAAGTCTCCTCTCAGTCTTCTTTTTTGCAAGCTAAACATTCCCAAATCCTGCAACCGTTCCTCATAGGACATGGTTTGCAGACCGGTCACCATTCTGGTGGCTCTTCTCTGAACTTGCTCCAGTTTGTTGATGTCTTTTTTAAAATGTGGTGCCCAAAACTGGACACAGTATTCCAGATGAGGTCTGACCAAAGAGGAGTAGAGGGCAATAATGACCTCACGTGATCTAGACTGTATGCTTCTGTTGATACATCCTAGAATTGCATTTGCCTTTTTTGCTGATGCATCACACTGTTGACTCATGTTAAGTCTGTGATCAATTAGTATACCCAAGTCTTTTTCACATGTGCTGTTACTTAGCCCTATTCCTCCCATTTTGTATATGCTTTTTTCATTTTTATTGCCCAGATGTAGTACTTTGCATTTTTCCCTGTTAAAATCCATTCTGTTAGTTGCTGCCCACTGCTCCAGTTTATGTATATCTTTTTGAATCCTCTCTCTCTCTTCTCTAGTATTAGCTACTAGAGTTGAGCGATACTTTCCGATATCCAAAAGTATCGGAATCGGAATGGTATCGCCGATACCATTAAAATATCGGCGATACCCGATACCGATACCGGAAATCCAATGTAAGTCTATGGGAACAAAATATCGTAACTAAAAAAACCTCTTTCTTTCCTTGTAAACACTAAATATACACACATAGAATACATATATATATATATATACATGTCATTGTGACATATATATATACATATATTTATAGTTTATACACTTCTACATAGTAAAATAGCCTCTGATTCAATTGCCGGGTAAAGTCGGCTTTTGTGAAAAGACAGAAGCACCCGACATGAAATGACACTTGGTTTACATAGAGTTAACCATGTCTTTTCATGTAGTTTGATATCTGATTTGCACAAACAATTACATGAGTGTAAGTGTGCAAAATTTCACACCTGTAGGGGTTAATTAAAGGTGTAAATTCGTTGTAAAAAAAACAGACTTTTTTGCTACGATTTTACACCTTTAATTAACCCCTACAGGTGTGAAATTTTGCACACTTACACTCATGTAATTGTTTGTGCAAATGAGATATCAAACTACATGACAAGACATGGTTAACTCTATGTAAACCAAGTGTCATTTCATGTCGGGTTCTGCATTTTCACAAAAGCCGGCAATTGAATTAGCGGCTATTATACTATGTAGAAGTGTATGAACTATAAATTATATATATATATATGTGTGTCACAAACTTAATGACATGTATATATATATATGAGGTGTAAAATTGCTGAAAAAAAATGCGTGGGCTCCCGCCCTATTTTCGCAACCAGACAGACAAAGCCAGTGAGTGGGGGCAGATAATAATAGCCCAGAGAGGGACCATTATTTTTGGCCCCCCCGGCTACTAAAATCTGCCCCCAGACACCCCAGAAAGGGCAAATCTCTAATTAGATTTGCCCTTTCTGGCACTTTGCCCGTCTATTCCCATTGCCCTGTAGTGGTGGCGAATGGGTTAATAAGGGGTTAAAATGACCTTGCAATTGAAAGGTCACTTTAAACCAGGTTAATAATTGAGAGCTGTCAATTAGACAACTATCAATTATTAATCCTATTGTATGAAAGAAAAATCAAACACACACACTTTAATAAAAAAGAAGTTTAATGAAATAATCACACAGTTTTTGACCATATTTTATTTACCTGCTAAAACCATTTCCTGTAATAAAAATAAAATAATAAAGCAAAATTATTCTTACCTATCCATGCACAGTCAGGTCCCACGGTGTAATCCTTCAGAAAGGGTTAATGTTTACTGCAGGGACCGCAGCTAATGCTGCAGCCTCACAGTAAACCCCAAATGAATGAGCTCCTCTCCTGGCTGACAGGAGAGGAAGTGGAAAGCTTAATTGATTGCTTTCCACTTTCACTTCAGGTCAGCCAGGGACACCATCAGTGACGTCAGAGGGAACTGATTAACAAAAATAGGGGTTCCCTTCGAAAAAAAAATGGCGTGGGGTCCCCCTATTTTTGTTAACCAGCCAGATGAAGCAGACCGCTGAGGCCTGGATTTTCAGGCTGTTAAGGAGCCAAGATCCATGGACCTTGCCAGCCTGATAATACCAGGCCACAGCAGTCTGCATATCTTGGCTGATTAACAAAAATAGGGGATCCCCTCGAAAAAAATTGGCGTGGGGTCCCCCCTATTTTTGTTAACCAGCCAGATGAAGCAGACCGCTGAGGCCTGGATTTTCAGGCTGTTAAGGAGCCAAGATCCATGGACCTTGCCAGCCTGATAATACCAGGCCACAGCAGTCTGCATATCTTGGCTGATTAACAAAAATAGGGGATCCCCTCGAAAAAAATTGGCGTGGGGTCCCCCCTATTTTTGTTAACCAGACAGATGAAGCAGACCGCTGAGGCCTGGTTTTTCAGGCTGGTAAGGATCCAATATCCATGGACCTTGCAAGCCTGATAATACCAGGCCACAGCAGTCTGCTTAGCTTGGCTGGTTAACAAAAATAGGGGATCCCCTCGAAAAAAAAAACGGCGTAGGGGTCCCCCTATTTTTGTTAACCAGCCAAGTAAAATGCAGACTGCTGCGGCCTGGTATTAAAAGACTGTCAAGGCCCATGGATTTTGGCCCTCAACAGCCTGATAATACCAGGCTACAGCAGCCCCACATTTGGCGCATCAAAAGATGTGCCAATTGTGGCACTTTACCCGGCTCTTCCCACTGCCCTGTAGCGGTGGCAAGTGGGGTAATAAGGGGTTAATGTCACCGTTGATTGCACGGTGACAATAAGCCCGGTTAATAATGGAGAGGTGTCAATAAGACACCGATCCATTATTAATCCCAAAGTTATTAAAAGTATAAAAAAAAGACAAAGCAAGAAAAAAGTCTTTTAATGAAATAAAAGAGACAACACAGTTTTCATTAATTTTATTATACACTCATTCCTGCGACGCCATCGATCTCCTGTAAAAAAAGAAAAAAAAAAACCAACAGTATACCACCTGTCCGACGCAGTCCATAGTAACGACTGTCCCACGACGATCCAGCTCTGCTACATCGCAATGACAGGCAGAGCCTGTCATCGCGACGCAGCACAGCTGATTACCTGCTTCCCCGGCGGTGACGTCATCGGACTGACTGCTTTACGGCCGGGATTACCCAGCAGTCACTGCAGTTATCGCGAGAAACTGCATGTGACCGCCGGGGAAAGATGATGGCGGCCATGAAGCAGTCCAGGCCGTGACCGCCGGAGATCTTCTGCCAGGTAAGTGCCGCTGACTCCTGACAGACCCGACCGACGGACACTGACAGTGACAGTGACATTCCGATTGCGGTATCCGATATGACGAAAATATCGGAACTCGGAATCGGAATTCCGATACAGCCAATATCGGCCGATACCCGATATTTGCAGTATCGGAATGCTCAACCCTATTAGCTACCCCTCCTAGCTTTGTGTCATCAGCAAATTTGATCAGTTTACCCTCAATTCCTTCATCTAAATCATTGATAAAGATGTTGAACAATACAGGGCCCAAAACAGAGCCTTGTGGTACCCCACTTGAGACATTCTTCCAACTGGATGTGCAGCCATTTACAACCACTCTTTGGGTCCGATCACTAAGCCAGTTATGAATCCACCTAACAGTTGCCTTGTCCATTCCATACTTAGTTATTTTTTCAATAAGGATTGTGTGAGATACTTTGTCAAATGCTTTGCTAAGTCAAGATATACTATATCTACAGCATTTCCCTGATCCACCCAGTCAGTGATTATGTCATAGAAGGAAATTAAGTTAGTCTGACATGACTTATTAGTTACAAACCCATGCTGACTCTGTTTAATCACTTCATTCTTATCCAGGTACTTGCATACATGTTCTTTAATAATTTGTTCAAAGATCTTTCCTGGTATAGAAGTCAGACTCACCGGCCTGTAGTTCCCTGGGTCCACCTTCTTCCCCTTTTTGAAGATAGGAACAACATTTGCTCTTCTCCAGTCTTCTGGGACTTCTCCTGTTCTCCAAGAATTTTCAAAGATTATGGACAGTGGTTCAAGAATTTCTTCTGCTATCTCCTTCAGTACCCTGGGGTGTAATTCATCTGGACCTGGAGACTTGAATTCATTTATGTTAGCTAAGTGTTTCCTCACTGTCTTTCTGTTTATAGATATCCTGGATTCTTCTATTCCTTTAATAGGACAGTGAAGATCAGTTGATGTTACTTTTCCTTTCTGAGAGAAAACAGATGCAAAATAGGAATTTAAAAGTTCAGCCTTCTCAACATCCTGACTTACCATTTCATCATTTTCATTCCTGTAAAAATCC
Organism: Oophaga sylvatica; assembly: GCA_033576555.1. Lineage (NCBI taxonomy): Eukaryota > Metazoa > Chordata > Amphibia > Anura > Dendrobatidae > Oophaga > Oophaga sylvatica. The sequence goes on along the minus strand of JARQOD010000003.1, from coordinate 576,619,896 downwards.
TATAGCATCTTTGACTTTTCTTTTACTTTTGACGTATCCCCAAAATCCTTTTTTGTTGCTTTTGACGTCACTTGCAAGCCTTAATTCATTGTCAGCTTTAGATAATCTGATTTGTGCCCTGCAGGTTCTGCAGACGGCATTATATTCTTCTTTAGATATGCCTCCCTCTTTCCATTTGATAAACATTTCTTTCTTCCTTTTTAGCATGTGTTTAAGTTCTATGTTCATCCATCCTGGTTTCCTTAAATGCTTCCCATTCTTCCCTCTTTTCGGAATTGTTAACGATTGTGCTTTGAGAATCTCATTTTTCAAGATTTTCCATCCTTCCTGGACATTTTTGTCCTTAAGGATATCCAGCCATTGGATCCCTCCAATTCTCTTTCTGAGTTCCTTAAAATCTGCCTTTCTGAAATCTAACCTTGACGTCTGAGTCTTCACAGGTCTTCCTCCTCTTGTTATCCAAAATTCTAAAATAGCATGGTCACTACCTCCTAGAGTCCCAGCCACTCTTACACCCTCCACCATTTCCTCCCTGTTTATGAGGATTAGATCCAAGGTAGCAGATCCCCTTGTTTTCTCCATTACCTTTTGGAAGATAAAGTTGTCAGCAAGAGAGGATAAGAATTTCCTGGACCTGTTAGTTTTGCCTGAGAGAGATTCCCAACAAATGTCTGGATAGTTGAAATCTCCCATGACCACTATGTCATATTTTTTGGAGAACTTGGCCATTTGATGCATAAAGAGTTCATCCATATCTTCAGCTTGCACAGGCGGCCTGTAATAAATGCCTACAATGGTGTCCTTTCCATTGTTCTGTCCTTGTATTCTTACCCAAACAGTTTCCACAGAACTCCCAGTCTCTGAAGCGTCAATCTCTGTGCAGATATACGCTTTTCTAACATACAATGCAACACCTCCTCCTCGTTTATCAAGTCTGTTTCTTGCAAATAAGTTGTATCCTTCTAGCCTTGTATTCCAATCATGTGTATCGTCCCACCAAGTCTCAGTGATTCCAATGACATCATATTTCTTCTCCTGCGTTAGTAGCTCCAGTTCTCCTTGTTTGTTGCCCATGCTTTGTGCATTCGTATAGAAACGCTTTAGTTTGTGATTGGTTTCTCTTCCTTCAATATTTTTATTATGTAAATTTTTTTGTCTTTGTTCTTCCCCTTCACTTCTAATAGCAGAAATCTCAATAGTATTTGTCAAGTGTATGGCTTTTGCTGGCGTTTTGCTTCCCTTCCCACATTGTTCTAGTTTAAAGCTCCCCTGATGAGTGTAGCAAGGCGACTTCCAAATACATGTTTTCCAGTCTTCGTAAGGTGCACCCCATCTCTAGCAAGTAGTCCATCATATAGGTAATTCACTCCGTGATCCAGAAATCCAAATCCTTGCTGACGGCACCATCGACGTAGCCAGTTGTTCACCTGCAGAATCTTATTCCACCTCCTTGTTCCATGGCCATCCACTGGGAGGATGGAAGAGAAGACCACCTGCGCTCCCAGTTCTTTCACTTTCTTACCTAAGTTTTCAAAGTCACTGCAGATGGTTTCCAGGTCGTTTCTAGCGGTGTCATTTGTCCCCACATGTATTAGCAGGAATGGGTAGTCATCTTTAGGTCTGAAGAGTCCTGATATCCTGTCAGACACATCTTTAATTTTTGCACCTGGAAGACAGCACATTTCTCTTGAGGTTATATCAGGTCTGCAGATAGCGGCCTCTGTTCCTCTCAACAGGGAATCGCCCATGACAACAACTCTCCGTTTCTTCTTCACAACAGTTTTCTTTCTCCATTCAGGAGGACTCTGAGGGCGTACAAGGTTGTTTGTGGGCAAAGTCTTATCCTGATGTATTTCTTCATCGTTCTCCTGTGTAAGAGCCTGGTATTGGTTCCTGAGCAGAATTGGTGCTGACTGCCTCCTGATCCTCCTGCTTCTCTGGGTCACATGCTTCCATTCCTCTGTTTCTTCAGTTGCACTTCGAATTTCTTCTCTTTCTGTACCATGAAGAGATAATTCTGCTCTGTCTAAGAACTCTTCACCTTCCTTAATGGTCTTCAATGTAGATAATAGATCTGTCACACAGGTGTGGGAGAAAAGGCGCCCGTACTCGGCAAACCACCCACGAGCACAGGGCATGAATTTTCGCATTGCCAAACTGCTTGCAGTGGAAATGCTACCATTCTGGCTGGTGAGCAAGCCAGCCTTTATCGATATGTTGGGGTTTGCAATCCCACAATACAGCGTTCCCAGCCGCTTCTACTTCAGCAGGCAAGCCGTCCCCGCCCTGCAACAGCATGTGGAGTGTAAAATTAAGCATGCGCTACAAAATGCAGTTAGTAGCAAGGTCCACCTGACCACCGACGCGTGGACCAGTCTGCATGGCCAGGGACGCTACATTTCCATCACCGCCCATTGGGTAAATGTAGTTGAGCCTGGAACTGAAGTAGACAGTGCAAGCGTGCGGGTCCTGCCAACTCCACGGATTGCAGGCCTCTCCTCCGTACATATTGACTCCTCCTCATACTCCTCGTCAGACTCGCCTGCACCCAGACGTTACCACAACAACCGATTTCAGCACTGTATCGGCCAAACATCAACAGGCCGTGTTGAAATTGGTTTATCTGGGTAATGTTAGCCACACCGCAACCGGGCAGTGGAACACGCTCAAGGAGCAGAGCGAGATGTGGCTTGCGCCGCTCAACCTCCAGCCAGGTATGTGACAACGGCCGAAACCTGGTCGCGGCTCAGGGCCTAGGTGGTCTGACTCACATTCCATGCCTTGCCCATGTCCTAAACTTGGTGGTGCAGAGTTTCTTTAGGAACTATCCTGACCTTGAGGAGCTGCTGCACAAAGTCAGATATGAGTGCTCTCATTTGCGGCGTTCAAGCATGGCTGCATCGCGCCTTTCAGCCATGCAGCGCAGATTGGGCCTGCCCGAGCACCGCATCATTGTTGACCTCCCCAACAGGTGGAATTCGACTTTGCATATGCTGCGGAGTTTGTGTGAGCAGCAACCTGCAATTATGGAGTTGCAGCTGCAGCAGGCGCAAAGTAGGCGACACACATCGCAGTGGATGGGGTGATGCAGATCAGCCAGAGCACATTCCTCCAGCTGGTGACAGCGATGCATGGCCAGTTGGCAGCCTTCAGCACATGAGTGACTTCATGCTGCAGTGTCTCAGAAAAGACCCACGCGAGGCTCGTATTCTCCACACAAATGACTACTGGGTGGCCACCCTCTTAGATCCACGTTACCGGGACAGCCTTGAAAGCCTAATTACACCGTTGAACCTGGCGCGTAAAATGCAGGAGTACCAAGAAGCACTGGTTAATTCACTCATGTACTCTTTTCGCGGCTCAGGGCCTAGGTGGTCTGACTCACATTCCATGCCTTGCCCATGTCCTAAACTTGGTGGTGCAGAGTTTCTTTAGGAACTATCCTGACCTTGAGGAGCTGCTGCACAAAGTCAGATATGAGTGCTCTCATTTGCGGCGTTCAAGCATGGCTGCATCGCGCCTTTCAGCCATGCAGCGCAGATTGGGCCTGCCCGAGCACCGCATCATTGTTGACCTCAGATCAGCCAGAGCACATTCCTCCAGCTGGTGACAGCGATGCATGGCCAGTTGGCAGCCTTCAGCACATGAGTGACTTCATGCTGCAGTGTCTCAGAAAAGACCCACGCGAGGCTCGTATTCTCCACACAAATGACTACTGGGTGGCCACCCTCTTAGATCCACATTACCGGGACAGCCTTGAAAGCCTAATTACACCGTTGAACCGGGCGCGTAAAATGCAGAAGTACCAAGAAGCACTGGTTAATTCACTCATGTACTCTTTTCCACCGCATATCAGTGATGCGCGTGCACTAGCGGGCACCTCAGTGCATCCTGAACCCAGCGGAATCCGTTCAGAAGCCGGTAGTAAAAGCAGTACATCTGCTACTGACAGGTTCAGTATACCCAACCTGTTCCAACGGTTTCTGAACCCGCAAACAGTTCGGGCACCATCAGCACAGACAGTGCAACGCACTGGGAGGCAATGTTACCGTGACATGGTGGCTCAATACCTCTTCACCCCTGTCAGTGTGCTTCAGGATGGATCTGCCCCCTTCAAGTTTTGGGTCTCCAAGTTGGATACATGGCCCGAGCTTAGCCAGTATGTCTTGGAGGTCCTGGCTTGTCCTGGTGCCAGTGTGATTTCTGAACGCGTCTTTAGTGCAGCTGGCAATGTACTAACAGACCAACGTACCAGACTATCCGCTGCAAATGTGGACCGGCTTACATTCCTAAAAATGAACCAGGCCTGGATTTCTGGTGACTTTTGCTGCCCTGGGCCACAGTACACAGGTTACATGCATGGTTAGTAGCAGCATGCATGCTCAAACATGTGCCTATGTTGCACACAGCGTAATCTGTTATGCCCGTGCTCTGGCCTGTACTTGGTAGCACCTGGTTCTGTGACTGACTCTTTCACCTCATACTGTTTTCCATTGGCTCTAGTACCGCCAGCTAGTGCCCATTTATGTGACTGCCACTTTCACAGCATGCCGTGTTTCTGGGCTCTAGTACCGCCAGCTAGTGCCCATTTCCGTGACTGCCACTTTCACAGCATGCTGTGTTTCTGGACAACAGTACCGCCAGCTGTACCTCGTTAGACCAAAGTGGAAAAAAGGACGACAGATGACAAACACCTATAGGCTGAAGCACAAGAGGCGGGATCCAGCCACGCCGGCTGTTTCGTGGCAGTGAAGTGCGGACACAGGTGCCTCCCCCAAAGGGTAAACTGAGTTCCAGCATCGCCAGCTGGTTCTCGGGAGTGCCCAAGGGCACAGGTACCTCCTGCTCCAAACCGTGTTTCGACAACGCTCGCTCTAACCCTAACCCTTACCCTACTAACCATAAACCCTAACCCTACCCCAACTAATCCTAACCCAAAGAAAAAACACAGCTGTTAAGAAGATGGCGACCAGGTTTCCTGCTACAGTTTTCGCTCTGTGCATTTTTCTAGCGATTTTTTTGCTCCTCTGCCTCTGCATACTCCTTCCCCATTATCCTGAGGTGTTTCCCCTCCATTTTATCCATTATATAGCACTGTAGTGGTCATTCTGTAATTCCGATTTTTTTCTCCCATTGACTTGCATTGATATCGGAAATTGGAATTCCGATACGATTTCGGGCAATATCGCTCATCCCTAGTGACAAGTAACCTGAGTGTCCTGACTCTGAGCAGTCTCGAAAACTTGCTATTTGTTACTATCTTATTAGTTAACTACTAAAAGGTATTAATTATTAACCACTGAGAACTCTCAAATTGTAATATTTTCCTTATCAAATGAGTAGTAAATGTGGGTTGAGGCATTTGTTGCTAGGCATTTACACCAGTTTTTGGAGCAAAGTGCCCTAGAATTCTGACACAAGTGGAGAGGGGGGTTGCAAAAATATTAGGGTTTTAATGAAAAATAATTTAACCTAGACCATATATTGCATTTAGAAAAACAGATACCGTATATACTCATGTATAAGCCGACCCGTGTATAAGCCGACCCCCCTAATTTTGCCACAAAAAACTTGGAAAACGTATTGACTCGCGTATAAGCCGGGTGTATAAGTTGCCGTCCTGCTCTGTGCTCCCCCATCCAGCTCTGTGCGCCCCCATTCTCCTCTGTGCTCCCCTCCTCCTGCTCCATTATCCTGTCCTGCTCGGTGCTTTCCATCCTCCCCGTCCTGCTCCATGCTCCCCCATCCAGCTCTGCACTCCCCCATTCTCCTCTGTGCCCACCCCCGTCCTGCTCCGTGCTCTCCGTCCTCCCCCCGTTCTGTTCCGTGCTCTCCGTCCTCCCCCAGTTCTGCTCCGTGCTCACCGTCCTCCCCCGTTCTGCTCAGTCCTCTCCGTCCTCCCCCCGTCCTGCTCCGTGCTCCTTGTCCTCCTCCATGCTCCCCCATCCTCCTCCATCATACTCACCCTCCCCGTGCCATCGCTGAACGTCCCGGACGGCATCCTGCGTTCTCCCCGGCTTCCTGCAGCTCTCCAGCGCTGAGCGGTGACGTAATACCGCTCATTAAGGCCATGAATATGGAGGCCACGCCCATGGGAGTGGCGTCGCGTCCATATTACATGATCTTAATGAGCGGGTATTACAGCACTGCTCAGCGCTGGAGAGCTGCAGGAAGCCGGGGAGAACGCAGGATTGCAGGGATGTTCAGCGATGGCACGGGGAGGGGTGAGTATGATGTCCCAGCCACCGGCTCCTGCCGCCGCATCCCCTCCCGCGCTGGTTTCTGCCCTATGACTCATGTATAAGCCGAGGGGGCATTTTCAGCACAAAAAAAGGTGCTGAAAATCTCAGCTTATACACAAGTATATACGGTAATTACATTGTTTGTCTTTGCAACTAAGGTAAAAAGGCAAATTAAATCATGTTTGCATCCTCATAGTAAATAATGAACCTAATTTAGGTTGAATAGTTATTTAATATGTTACGTTATGTATTTTTAGCTTCCCTATTTCAGGATATATACTTGAGATGAGTGTCCATTAGAAGATTTGAGTTGACCTTCCCTCTGTGAAATAGGCTAACAATGAAATAATGCATATCTCCAGATTTCACACACATCTGTTCCGCTGATTCTCACTCTGGCATGACCTTTAATAATCTAGAATAAATTTAGTTGATATCCCCAGGCATTGAACATTATTGTAAATGTATCAAATCATTGCGACATGTGTTTTCCTACTGAGCAAAACTTGGATAACGACCATTTCCTTTATATTTATGATGTTTAAAATGGAAAAATAGAAATACATGTGTAATTATTATAGGAGCTACAGATAGCCGAGCGCATAATTATAGAACATTTTACAATGATTATTTAGTTTCACATAGGGTGTGATCAATATCAGTCCAAAACTGTATACTGGTAATGCACATAAGAGAAAATTAATTTCACTTTGCAATAATCAAAGGGATAATCCAGAACTAAAATGTATTTTAATCTTAAATGCCTATTTATTTAACGTCAAAATCTCATCTCTTTTCTAATACACTTATATTAAAAAGTCCATATCCTTCCCTCACAACAATATCTAACTGCTTTATTTTTTTTTACTACTTCCTCTTTGATGACGCTTCATTTGAGAATCTCCAGTGCATGCTGGGATAGTCAAAGGAGTCATCATCAGGGGGCACAGACTGCAGTCACTGCTGCAACATTTGGCCCCTTCCTGAAACAAAGCTTCATCAGTGACACCTGATTCAGGGGCTGCTTTACTGAGCATGTGTGGATTATGCTCAGTATATTTTTGTCATTGTGCAATATAAAATATATGCACAGTGACAGTGCGCTTGCTCTTCAGCTCTGATTAGAATTAAAGAGCCGGCAAGAGAGCACTGTCAGTACGCATTGTAAGGAGAATACTTGGCATGAAGGAAAAGAAGAGACCAGTGCCGCCACCGTAAGTGATGTCACTCTAGATGTAATGAGATGAGATAAAGTACTGAACTGTATTGTAACCAATCTCTGTGTCTCAATCTTGAAGTATTACTGCCAAGCTTTGTAACCTCATAGTTGTGAACCTGCCAAGCCCTGTGCAACGACACAATGTGTAACCACTAGGCTTGTACCCTCTTTGAGAGGCTGCAACCCTTACTGATTTGCCACACCTTGAGCTGGTTTAGTTTCATCTTGCTTGTGTCTACAGCTATGCCATCCCCAAGTGAGGAATCAAGGGACACACACAAACAAAATGATGTGCTTGCATGCTCCTGAGCCATAATAGTACGTTACCTTGTGTAAGGTGGCGGTGTTCACACCGTGCAGTAACTGAGGCAGTGACCCAAGCAAGTCCAAATTAAACAGCTTTTATTCAGCAACTCACGGGTTAAACAGAAAAGTCCTCCGGTACGCAGCCGGGGTAACATCAGTCCATAAACAATGGTTGCCGGGGACAACGGCCACGCCGGGCCGAACAGAGCCTGACAGGTGCAGAGCCGTCCCAGGCGTGGGTTCAGCTACACACAATCCTGTGGAGCTTTCCTGCTATGCTCCTAGCAGGGTCCAAACATAGAACTCCACTAATCCTTAGTGCAGGAGTTTTAAAGACCTGTGGCAAAAGCCACTGGAAAACCCGGGTTGGAGGGAGGAGGCCGCCCCACTGCCTCCTGTGACCTCCTCCATGAAATGAAGGCCCTGCCGGATTTTACTTAATCTGCCTTAGCCAGGTAGTCTGACTAGGTCATTGCTCACCTTCATTCCTGCATTGCAGCCGCAGCTGTGTGTGTGACTGCAATGCACTCCAATGGCTTTAATAGGTCTCTGTACTCATTCTGGGGGAAATATAACGTCCCTCGTAAACGATCCCGGTCACTGCCTCACATATCCCCCCCTCTGTTCAAACTTGTGGGGTTGAACATTTGCCACCATACAGGGTGCCCGAGACAGGGCATCCGCGTTTGCTTGCAACTTCCCAGGGCGATGTTCTACAGAGAAACTGAAATTTTGCAGTGACAGGAACCACCTGGTGACTCGCGCATTCCTCTCCTTGGCATTCCTCATCCATACCAAGGGTGAGTGGTCCGTCACCAAGCGGAACTGACGCCCGAGTAAATAATAACATAGTGATTCCAAGGCCCACTTAATAGCCAAACACTCCTTCTCTACCACGCTATAGTTTTTCTCTGCCGGGACAAGTTTTCTACTCAAGTAGGTGACCGGGTGCTCTTCACCATTCACTTTTTGTGACAACACCGCCCTAGTCCTACCTCCGTCTGTACAATGAAGGTTTCATTGAAGTTGGGGCTGATGAGGACCGGCTGTCCACACAGGGCCAACTTCATGGACTGAAAGGCTTCTTCTGCCTGAGGGTTCCACCGAACCATTACCGTTTTTTTTCCTTTCAAGAGATCGGTCAGGGCCGCCGTTCGCCCGGCAAAATTAGGTATAAACCGGCAGTAATACCCAAGGATGCCAAGGAACGCCCTCACCTGTTTTGTACTCGATGGTTTAGGCCAGTTTTTTATCGCCTCAACTTTATTGATTTGGGGCTTGATAGCTCCTCGGCCTATCACATACCCCAAATATCGAGCTTCCTCCAGCCCTATCGCACATTTTTTTGGGTTTGCCGTTAACCCCGCAGCTCTGAGAGAATCCAGCACCGCTTGTACGTGTGTTAGGTGCGTTTGCCAGTCGGTGCTAAATATGATGATATCATCTAGATACGCGGACGCGTATTCCTGATGAGGCTTGAGCACTATGTCCATCAATCTCTGAAATGTAGCCGGGACCCCATGTAACCCAAAAGGTAAGACCACATAGTGAAATAGACCCTCCGGAGTTACGAAGGCGGTCTTTTCCTTCGCCGAATCTGTGAGAGGTACCTGCCAGTAACCCTTGGTGAGATCGAGCGTGGTAAAGTACTGGGTCTGCCCCAGTCTCTCAATCAGCTCGTCCACCCGGGGCATTGGATAAAGGTCGAACTTTGACACTTCATTCAATTTCCGGAAATCATTACAGAAGCGTAATGATCCGTCTGGCTTTGGAATCAGTACAATGGGCTAGCCCACTCACTCCGTGATTCCTCTATGACGCCTAACTGAAGCATTTGTTTTACCTCAGCCGTGATGGCTTGTCTCCGGGCTTCGGGCACCCGGTACGGTCTTATTCGCACCCTTACCCCAGGTTCGGTGACAATGTCATGTTGGATAACCGTAGTCCTACCTGGTAGCTCTGAGAACACGTCAGTATTGTTTTGCACCAGGGAGCGAGCCTCCCGTCGCTGCTGTTTAGTGAGGGCATCACTTATCCTGACCTCCCCCTTGGATGCTTCCCTGGCTGAAGGTAGAGAACTCTCTGGTGATATGCCCGGGGTGATGTCTGTAACTAAACACTCTCGATCTTTCCAAGGCTTTAGCAGGTTTACATGGTAAATCTGCTCAGGTTTCCTACTTCCGGGCTGATACACCCGGTAATTTACCTCCCCCACCTTTTCTCGAATCTCATATGGCCCTTGCCACTTGGCCATGAGCTTACTCTCGGCTGTGGGTACCAGTACTAATACCCGATCGCCCTTGTTAAAAGACCTGACTCTGGCTCTTTTATTATATGTGCGCCTCTGGGTTGCCTGGGCATCTAACAGATGTTCTTTCACGATGGGCATGACCGCCGCGATCCGGTCCTGCATACTAGCCACGTGTTCAATTATATTCTTATGTGGAGTCGGCTCTTGTTCCCATGTCTCTTTGGCTACGTCCAACAGACCCCTAGGATGTCTGCTGTACAATAACTCAAAGGGAGAGAACCCTGTGGAAGCCTGGGGTACCTCACGGACAGCGAACATCAAATAGGGTAGCAACTTGTCCCAATCCCTTCCATCCTTAGAAATCACCTTTTTTAACATGGACTTGAGGGTTCTATTGAACCGTTCTACTAACCCGTCGGTTTGAGGGTGGTACACCGAGGTGCGCAATTGTTTAATTTTTAGCAGTTTGCACAGTTCTCTTGTCACCTTGGACATAAAGGGGGTCCCCTGATCCGTCAGGATCTCCTTAGGTAGTCCCAGGCGACAGAACATGGCAAACAGTTCTCGGGCAATAAGTTTTGCCGAGGTGTGGCGTAGTGGTATAGCCTCCGGGTACCGGGTGGCATAGTCGACGACCACCAGTATGTGTTGGTGGCCACGGGCGGATTTTACAATGGGCCCTACCAAATCCATTGCAATCCGTTCAAAAGGTACCACTATTACTGGCAGGGGTACCAATGGACTACGGAAACTTGCAGTGGGTGAGGTCAACTGACATTCGGGGCAGGATTCGCAGTACCTTTTGACCTCCGCATAAACTCCAGGCCAAAAGAACCGCTGCAAGATACGTTCTAGAGTTTTTTTTTCCCCTAAGTGGCCACCCAGCAAGTGTGAGTGTGCCAAATCTAGAATCACCCGACGATACGACTGAGGTGCTACCAACTGTTCCACAACCTCGTCCCTGATTTTATCTATCCTATAAAGCAACTCACCACTGACTACCATGCGTGGAAATACCGTATCTGCATTGGGCTGTTGAGCTACGCCGTTTACCTCTAGCACCCTTTCCCGCGCCTGAGTCAGGGTGGGATCTTGTAGCTGAGCTGTCCCAAACGTGGCCCTGGACACTTCCAGCTCGGGAATCAATGCGGTCTCCTCCACCTCTTCTGCCAGCACCTCTAAGGGAAACCTATCGGGGTCACACTCTATCCCTATGTGGGACACCCCTACGGCAGGTTCGTCGGGTACAGCATCTGTAATACATTTTACCAGGGGAGAATGGATTTTGTTTTTCCACAGAGTCCAGAACAGGGGCAAGTCTCTTCCCAACACAGACCCATAGGGAAGATTTTTTACCACTCCCACCACATGTTTTATGTCTCCACATGGCGTGGACAAAACTACCTCTGTAGTTGGATACTCTCGGAGGTCCCCATGGATACATACAACCCCGACCTGCCGTCCGCTGGGGTTGTCTCCTGCCACCAGTGACCCATGTAACAGAGTCACGAGGCTCCCTGAGTCCAGGAGAGCCTCCGTAGGGTACCTATTAACCAGTACCTGGCATAGTTAGAGTTCACTGTCCTGGGGGTCGAGGATTGCTGTGCAGACGGTCTGGGCATACATTGAGACCCGGCGGCTATATCCGCAGTCCATGGGTTCCAAAGTCAGGGGACAATTAGCCATCACATGTCCCGGCCCCTGACACCGCCAGCACCTAAGGGTGGAGGTACTGTTAGGTCTTATGACAGTTTGGGAGGGAACCGGTCTCCTGCCACTCTCACTCCGGGGTTCCCCTTCAGCACGGGTACGGTGCTGACTGTCCCCAGCAGAGGGACGCGACCCCTTTCCCGATTCCTGGGTTGGCAGGGATCGGCGTGACAGCTGAGAGGGGGCGGAGTCTCGAATAAAGTCTTGAGTGGCCGAGTAGCACTCGATCAAACTGACTACCTGGTCGAGTGTGCCGGGGTCGCCTTGCCCCACCCAACGTTGGATAGCAGCCGGCTGAGTCCTTACCAGCCGGTCAACCACCACCCTCTCCACCATCTGGGCTGGAGACAAAGTCTCTGGCTGGAGCCACTTCTTTACCAGCTGCAGGAGGTCATAAGCCTGAGACCGCGCGGGTCGTGTCTCCACATAGGCCCATGAAAATACACGCTGAGCCCTCACGTATGTATTAACCCCAGTCGGGAAAGAATCTCACCTTTGAGCCTCTGGTAGTCCTGGGCGTCCTCCCGACTGAGATCGAAGTAGGCCTTTTGTGCATCGCTGACCAGAAACGGAGCTACTACTTCTGCCCACTGGCCGGCGGGTAGGTTTTCCCGCTCCGCTGTGCGCTCATAAACTGTCCGGTCCCATCTTCCTCAACGCTGAGCGAACCCTGTCTCGGGCCTCGCGACGTTCAGGGGCTGGTGCCATCGAGGTCTCCCGCAGTGCAGAAATCTGTTGCAGCAACAGTTCGTTTGTTTTTTGCTGCTGCTGGTACAATAGCTGCTGTTGCTCATTGTGCTGTTGCTTCCGCTCCTGCTGTTGCCGCTGGAGACTCAGGTACTGCTCCTGCTGTTGTCGCTGAGACTGCAGCTGCTGCTGTTGTGTAATCACCAGCTGCTTTACCAGCTCCTCCATTTTGTCCACGGGGTGAGGCTGAAAAGTGGCCGGCCGGATTGGGGTCATGAAGCTGCCGGTGGGTGTATACCTCAGTCACAATGCCCACATTCTCCACCAAGTTGTAAGACGGCGGTGTTCACACCGTGCAGTAACTGAGGCAGTGACCCAAGCAAGTCCAAATTAAACAGCTTTTATTCAGCAACTCACGGGTTAAACAGAAAAGTCCTCCGGTACGCAGCCGGGGTAACATCAGTCCATAAACAATGGTTGCCGGGGACAAAGGCCGCGTTGGGCCGAGCAGAGCCGCCCCAGGCGTGGGTTCAGCTACACACAATCCTGTGGAGCTTTCCTGCTATGCTCCTAGCAGGGTCCAAACATAGAACTCCACTAATCCTTAGTGCAGGAGTTTTAAAGACCTGTGGCAAAAGCCACTGGAAAACCCGGGTTGGAGGGAGGAGACCGCCCCACTGCCTCCTGTGACCTCCTCCAAGAAATGAAGGCCCTGCCGGATTTTACTTAATCTGCCTTAGCCAGGTAGTCTGACTAGGTCATTGCTCACCTTCATTCCTGCATTGCAGCCGCAGCTGTGTGTGTGACTGCAATGCACTCCAATGGCTTTAATAGGTCTCTGTACACATTCTGGGGGAAATATAACGTCCCTCGTAAACGATCCCGGTCACTGCCTCACACTTGAGAAAAGTAAAATTAATTGCTCTTTAAAAATAGAAATGTACTCTTAACCTACAGGATAGCTTGTACATTTATCACGTTTGGTTTATCTGTCCATACAGTCCTCCTTGGCAGAATGCATAGAAAACACTGTACTATGCAGAAACCTGAAAGATCATGATTGCCTCCTAAAATTTATGGTGCAACTCAAGCTAAGGCTTAGGTCTAAAAGAGGACAATAGGGGGTTCTCCAAAATGCATCCTCTGTAGAAAGGAACACTTTGGGTACATTTGAGTCTTTTGGTGCATTGGGGTCTTTGTTCTTTAAAGCACTACGCCAGCATTTTTTTTTATTTCAGCACTGCAGTGGTGCCACAAATTTAAGATTCCTGACCCTAGTATTATACTAACCGGCTGCCATCTTCATCTGTTATCCGGTCAGTCTTCAGTAGTTTTGACTAGCTGGATCACTCCAGTGTGTCCTGAGCGAGCTGGAAGTCCCTACTCAAGGTAAGTCTATGAGAACCAAAACGAGGCTAGTAGGAGGATCTCATAGACTTACTTAGAGCTTGTGATCATTTCCTCTGACTTCAGGTGAATCAGATGTTGCATTCACAAGATGGCAGCACAGAACCGGAGAAGCGCTGGGAAGAACTGAAGATGACGGCTGGTAAGTATATTATTAGGGACAGGGAACTTAGATCAGTGGCACCACTCCAGCATTGAAATAAAAAACAAAAAAAAACGCTGGAGTGGTGTTTTAGCAGGATAGACACATAAGAGTCTTGTTTTTGCTCCCGGTTGTAATGAGAATGAAAGACACTGGAATACACTAGAGGAAATGATTACAACAACTGTCCACATCCAGAAAATCTCTACTATATGATGCGTAACAATCTGTAAAATGTAATTTAGGTTAGTCAGCAGGAGAACATAGTGTGGAGAAATGAAACCCAAAATTCAATGTCCAGAGCTCTAAAGGAAACAAGGTAGTATAGAGAGATGCCAACAGTGCGTCTACGAGCGCAACAAAGCTAGCTAAGCATGAAGAAACCAGATTAGTATCTTACCTTGTGTTTTATGAGCATGTTGTTTCATTAAGGGATCAGTGAGCAATATGAAGATATTTCACTTTTTTTTTTCGAAGATACTGTGCAAGAGTTTGTTGTTTGAGGGATGAGCTGTAAATTTTACTGGTACAATCCTAAACCTCACTTTGGAACAGATTTTCATTAGTTATTTTTTACTGTCCAGGTTAACAATTATGAATAATTTATAGTTACAGATGAGCCAAAGTTTGATTTTGTTTTGCATACTATAGCGGGAGGGGTACAGGGTTTCCATTTTTAATCTTGGTTCTTTTAAACTTGACATATTAGTAACCTTATTTTAACTTTTCTTACTTTTCTTTGCCCCATTAGAGGATTTGAACATGTGTTTGCTTATTTCCACTTAAAAAAACAATAAAATTGTACAAATATTTGTCACCAGTATGCAGGGAATACTATTACTGGGATGCTGGATTTTATATTAGTAATTTACATCCTCCCAAAAAATTATTGATTGCTAGGGGTGCAGCAAAGATGGTCGCAGACAGTGACCAGGCACATGCTGGAGGGAGGACCGCTGACGCCAGCGCAAAATTCATCAAAATGTGCATCCGAGGACACACATTCAATTGAAATGCATTGCAACGCCAATCAGAGGCTGGCAGCCGACATCATCGTGCAAGTCACCGGCGGAGCATGGCAGTGGTGTCATCCGCTGCCCATCGCTTGCTCACTGAAGTCAGCTGCAGGCTTCTTCGCCAGCTATGGAAGAGGACGCTGCATAGAGTAGGTGAGTAGAATAGATTAATTTGTTATGCACTAAAGAACAGCGGCAGAATGGGGGGAAACATATATACCAGGATGTGCCCAGGATGGGAGACATAATTATCAGGATAGAGGACATATATACAAGGATGGGTGACATATACAAGGACTGGGGACATACAGCTGTGTGAACAAGTGTTTTCCCTTTCCTGATTTCCAGTTCTTTTGCATCTTTGTCGTACTTAAATGTTTCAAATCAACAAACAAATTTAAATATTAGACAAAGATAATCCAAGCAAACACAAAATGCAGTTTGTAAGTGAAGGTCCTTATTATTAAGGGAAAAAGAAATCCAACCCTACAAGGCCCTGTGTGAAAAAGTGATTGCCCCAGATGTTAATATTCTGGGAACGGGCCAATATCCATAAAGGTTCCCATGCTATTAATATCAGCTCACAGCTGACAGCTCACAGCCTTTACAGGGTACTATAGGGGAGACCCACCCAAAAAAGATGTTGTGTCACACCTATAATTAAAAACCATCAAAGGATAAACAGACAGCTGCAGGCTGATATTAACCCCTTCCCGACATCGGGTGTACATTTACACTGATGTCACTCTCTCCCTTTGATGTGGGCTTTATCAGCACATGTCACCTGTTTTGAACAGCCGACAAGTACCCGAAACAGCCAAGGGTGGAACCGCGATTCACCCGCAGCTATTAACCCACTGTAAAACTCTGACAGCGGCATTTAACATGAGCTTCTGGCAATCGCGCAGAAAATCCGCCCATCACGTGATCGCGGGTCACCGGTGGGTTGGCATGACAACCGGAGGTCTCCTGAATACCTCTATGGTTGTCACTGCCAGCTTGCTGTGAGCGTTGCCCATTGGTCGGCGCTAATAGCAAGTGAACAATTCTTCTGCATACAGGTGAACTGGTCATCGCCTGTATGTAGCAGAGCCAATCGGGCTATGGCAGCGTCTAGTCTCCCATGGAGACTATTGAAGCATGCCAAAAGTTAAAAAAAAAAGTTTTTAAAAATATAAAAAAAATATAAAAGTTCAAATCACCCCCTTTCGCCCCATTCAAAAAAAGCAATAAAAAAATCAAACATACACATATTTGGTATCGACGCATTCAGAATCACCCGATCTATCAATGGAAAAAGGAATAACCTGATTGCTAAACGGCGTAGCGAGAAAAAAGAAAAAATGCCAGAATTACATTTTTTTTGGTTTGCCACAACATTGCATTTAAATGCAATAACAGGCGATCAAAAGATTGTTTCTGCACCAAAATGTTATCATTAAAAACGTCAGCTTTGCACGCAAAAAATAAGCCCTCACCCAACCCGAAAAATGGAGATTCTACGGGTATCGGAAAATGGTGCATTTTTTTAACAAAGTTTTGAATTTTTTTCACCACTTAAAAACCTTGACATGTTTGCTGTCTATGAAATCATAATGACCTGGAGAATCATAATGGCAGGTCAGTTTTAGCATTTAGTGAACCTAGTAAAAAGCCAAACAAAAACAAGTGTGGGATTGCACTTTTTTCCCGTTTTCTAGTACATGACATGATAAAACCAATGGTGTCGTTCAAAAGCACAACTTTTCCCACAAAAAACAAGCCCTAACATGACCATATTAATGGAAAAATAAAAAAGGTATGGCTCTGGGAAGAAGGGGAGAGAAAAACGAAAACGCAAAAAACAAAAATACTTCAGGGGGTTAATAGCCTAGGAAAGGGCCATGGATATTATCCCCCTCCCAGGCTAAGAACATCAGCTCTCGGCCGCCACAGAAATGGCGCATCCATAAGATGCACCAATTCTGGCACTTCGCCTCATTCTTCCTGCTTGCCCTAGTGCAGTGGCAAGTGGAGTAATAGATGTGGGGTTGATGTCAGCTTTGTAATGTCAGATGACATCAAGCCCAGAGGTTAGTAATGGAGAGGCGTCTATATATTAACCCCATAGTCACATTGGCTGAGGGCAATATCCATGGCCCATGTTACACCCGGTTCCTGTGCTGGCTCTGCACTCCGTTCTGGTCACTCACCTCCTGCTCTTCAAGCTGTCCCTGTGCAGCAGCGAGCTCCCTGTCTGGGGTCTCATGATCTCTCTACTTCTCAGTGTCCTGCTCCCTCCCCATTTCCTGGCACGCTGCCAGAAGGCCTCCAGGGAGAGTGCTTAAGATGCGAGCGCGCCTCCCTCTGGTCTCTTAAAGGGACAGCGCGCAGATTTTTCAAAATATCAATTAACCAATGGCAGAGCACTGATTACTATATCTGGCCACTCCGCCATAGGGGGAGTGCCGGAGCAATGAGTGTTATGTTTCGGTAGCTGAGGTGGACAGGAACAACAGCAGGGCAGCTGAACACCTGAGATGTTGGTAACTGATGGGTTGCAGATTCCTAAACTAGCGACACAACTAGAGGTAGCCGTGGAGCGTTCCTACGTTGATCCTAGACACCTCATCACAGCCTGAGAGATAAATACACCTAAAGGCAGAAAGATGAAAGCTATCTGCCCTGGAGCAGATCCCCAAAGAAAATAGGAAGCCCCCAAACATATAATGGCGGTTAGACAAGATGAAAATACAAACATAGGCAGAAAATAGACTGAGCAAATGCTAGGGCCACAAGCTGACTAAATAGGATAGGACAGGAGAGATTACTTTCTGCAACCCAGAAAACCCTACAAAAATCCAACAATTCTGATTACAAAAATACTGAGATCACACGATCTCTCCACCCACTAAATCAGATCTCAGTGTGAACAAAAACCAAGCCGCAACCGCTGAAAAAACAGGAAGAAGCAAATGAGCAAATAACAGTGGCTGCAGAAAAACTGTGAGGAGCTCAGGCCCCAGGAGGGGACCTGGCTGACCTCCACAAAAGTGCAGAAAACAATGCAAAAAGCAAGCACAAAAAGAAAAGCAAAAAATATCTGAAAGCAGGAGATGCAGGCAAGCCTCCAGCAAACTTCCAAATGAACCAGGAACCACAATTGAGACAAGAACAATTGATAACCGGCAACCATCATGGGAGGGAACCTCCCTTATATCAGACCAGTCCGTGATTCCAGATTGCCACTCCTCGCTGAAAGGTTCAGTACTGTCTGTAACAACCAGAGGGAGCCTCTGCTCAGAAACCATCTCTAGCACATTCATAACAGTACCCCCCCTTGAGGAGGGGTCACCAAACCCTCACTTGTGCAACTAGGCCGATCAGGATGAGCTCGGTGATAGGCACGGATCAGTCTCCTAGCATGGATGTCCGAAGCAAACACCCAAGAATTGTCCTCCTGACCATAACCTCTCCACTTAACCAAATACTGGAGTTTCTGTCTAGAAAAACGAGAATCCAATACTTTCTCAACCACATACTCCAGATTGCCCTCAACCAAAACAGGGTCAGGAGACCAGCCATAGAAACCACTGGCTAGACAAACCTCTTCAATAAGGACTTGTGGAACACGTTATGGATCTTAAATGTCCCTGGAAGAAGCATCGGAAGGAAACAGGATTAAGAATCTCCATGATCTTATAAGGTCCAATGAACCTTGGCTTAAACTTTGGAGATGCAACCCTCATAGGGATATTTCTTGAGGACAACCAAACCAAGTCCCCCACTTTAAACCGAGAACCATCAGTCCTATGCCGGTTGGCAAACCGTTGGGCCTTCTCCTGAGAGAGAGACAACCTCTCCACTACCTGGTCCCAAATCTGCTGCATTCGCTCCACAACAGAGTCAACACCTGGACAGAGAGAAGCCTCCCTCTGTCCCGAAGAAAATCGAGGGTGAAACCCAAAATTGCAGAAAAATGGAGACATCAAGGTGGCAGAGCTAGCCCTATTATTAAGAGCAAACTCAGCCAAAGGCAAAAAAGAGACCCAGTCATCTTGATCAGCAGACACAAAACATCTCAAATAAGTCTCCAAGGTCTGGTTTGTTCTCTCTGTTTGTCCATTGGTCTGAGGATGAAAAGCAGAGGAGAAAGATAATTGAACACCAAGTTTAGAACAAAATGTCCTCCAAAATCTGGAAACAAACTGGACTCCTCTATCAGACACAATGTTCTCCGGAATGCCATGTAACCGAACCACGTGCTGAAGGAACAAAGGAACCAATTCGGAGGAGGAAGGTAACTTAGATAATGGCACAAGATGTATCATCTTGGAAAACCTATCACAGATTACCCAGATAACGGTCATTCTCTGAGAAACAGGGAGGTCGGAAATAAAATCCATAGAGATATGGGTCCATGGCCTCTTGGGCACAGGTAATGGCATTAACAAACCACTAGAGCGAGAGCAAGGCTTGGAGCGAGAGCAAGTCCCACAGGACTGCACAAATTCCCTGACGTCACAAGGCAAATTAGGCCACCAAAAGGACCGACTCACCAAGTCTCTGGTACCAAAAGTCCCGGGATGACCAGCCAATGAATCTCAGACATCACACTCTTCTTCCACTGGTCTGGGACAAACAATTTCCCAATAGGGCAGCGCTCAGGTTTATCCTCCTGACACCCTTCCAAGGCCAGTCTCAAATTGGGCGAGATGGCGGAAAGAACTACACCCTCTTTCAAAATAACAGTAGGATCAGATAACTCAGGAGAGTCCGCAAAGAAACTCCTCGAGAGGGCATCCGCCTTAACATTCTTAGTGCCAGGAAGAAAAGAAACCACAAATTTAAAACGTGTGAAAAACAAGGCCCACCTGGCCTGTCTAGGATTAAGTTGCTTGGCTGATTCCAGATAAACCAGATTTTTATGGTCCGTGAGGACCAACACCTGATGTTTGGCTCCTTCCAGCCAATGTCTCCACTCTTCAAAGGCCCACTTCATGGCCAATATCTCCCGATTACCCACGTCATAATTACGTTCAGTTGGAGAAAATTTTCGAGAGAAAAAGGCACAAGGGTTACTCTTAGAGGTCTCTGGATCTCTTTGGGACAAAACGGCACCTGCCTCAATTTCAGAGGCATCAACTTCCACCTGAAATGGTAGAGAAACATCAGGCTGCCGTAGAACAGGAGCAGAAGTGAATCTCTGCTTAAGTTCCTGAAACGCAGAGACTGCCTCAGGAGGCCAATTCACCACATCAGAACCCTTTTTGGTCAAATCAGTCAATGGTTTAACAATAACAGAGAAATTACCAATAAATTTACTATAAAAATTGGCAAGACCCAAAAATCTCTGAAGAGCCTTTAATGAAGTAGGCTGGACCCAATCACAGATGGCCTGAACCTTGACCGGGTCCATTTCAATAACAGACGGAGACAAAATGAATCCCAGAAATGAGACCTTCTGTACGCCAAAAAGACACTTTGATCCCTTCATATACAGTGCATTCTCTCTCAAAATGTGGAACACAGTCTGAAGATGTTTCACATGAGAGTCCCAGTCATTGGAAAAAATCAAGATATCATCCAAATAAACAATCAGAAATTTATCCACAAAATCCCTGAAAATATCATTCATGAAGGATTGGAAGACGGAAGGAGCATTAGTGAGCCCAAAGGGCATCACTAGGTACTCAAAATGCCCCTCTGGGGTATTAAACGCCATCTTCCATTCATCCCCGTGCTTAATGCGAATAAGGTTATACGCCCCCCTGAGGTCAAGCTTGGTAAACCAACTGTCATGTGTGCATTGCCACGAAGATCGTCGCGGTTGCACATTTTGACTTCTCACAGCTGAGCTGCTGTTTCTTTGTGTTTGGCAGCTAGGGAGTTAATTCTGTCTGTGCTCGGTGCTGGGACTGGGTGCAGTTTCTCCCGGCTGCAATTGATTATTTGTTGATTGGTTTCCTTTAAATTCCTGGTTGTCTGCTTGGGGAGTTGCCAGTGAAACCTTCATGCAGACCACAGATAGGAATGAATCTGTATAGACTTTAGTTGTGAGCTCCTTAGTTGTTCTAAGCTCAACTTGGTTAGAGTTTATTTCCCAGACCATTTATGTTCCTTTGGTGTTTGAGTGTGTATGCAAGCGAGTGTTATCCTGTCTGTCTTATATGTCTAATCTGTGTATTTAGCTAAGATCAGCCCATATCCCTTTGGTGGTAGTCAGGATCCTTCTTAGGACTGATTACAGGGTTCAGGGTCTGATAGGAGACAGGGTTAGGTTGGTGACTTGGACCTCTGAACCATTATCAGTACCTCCAAGGTGAGGGATTAGTTAGGACCCCAGTTTAGGGTCAGGTTAGATCCCGGTCCACCTCTTTCCTGTTTCAGCTCATCAAGTCCTCAAGATTAACCCTGGGTTCAGCAGATATCGTGTCAGGTAAATCTATTCTATACTTACATGCTGATGTTGCTTACTAGTTGTTGTATAGAGTGTTGTTCCTGTATTAATAGTTTACTGACATTGTATACATATCATTAGACAGCGTGACATTTTCACTGGCCATAAAAATTATCTCCAGTTACCATGGATCCAGTAGCCCAGCTGGCTCTGCAGTTGCAGGGATTATCCATGGAGCTGACGGACATTAAGTCCAAAGTTTTGTCTCCCCTGGAGCAAACCAGAGTTGAACCTAAGGTTGCTCTCCCGGACAGGTTCACTGGTGGGCGAGACAAATTTTTCACCTTCCGGGAGGCATGTAAATTGTATTTTCGGCTTCGGCCTCGATCATCAGGGAGTGAGGAGCAGAGAGTGGGAATTGTTATATCACTTCTGCAAGGGGACCCTCAATCCTGGGCATTTTCCCTTCCTCCGGGATCCCCGGCTCTACTGTCTGTAGATCAATTTTTTACTGCCCTGGGATTGGTATATGATGACCCAGATCGGGTCTCTCTTGCTGAGACAAAATTACGTAAGATACAGCAGGGAGATCGTCCGGCAGAGGAATTTGCTTCTGAGTTTCGTAGATGGGCCACAGATACTCAGTGGAATGACCCAGCTCTTAGGAGCCAGTTTTGTCATGGGCTTTCTGATAAATTAAAAGACGTTTTGGCTCAGTATGAGTCTCCTCCTTCTCTGGAGGCTGCTATGGCCTTAGCTATCCGTACTGATAGACGGCTTCGGGAGAGGGGTGAGGTAACCCCACTCCCTGTTGTTTCTCCTCCTACCACTAAAGTCCCTTATGTTGAGGTTCCCCTTGTCTGTTCGGATGAGCCTATGCAGTTGGGAGGGACATCATTTCGTAGGAGGGGATTGGCGGTACGCCGCAGGACTAGAAGATGTTTTTTCTGCGGGAAAGAGGGAAATTTTGTTGGAGAATGTCCATCCCGTGCCTTGTTGAGCCAAAAGTCGCCGGAAAACTGTTAATCCCAGGTTGTGTGGTGGACGACAACCTGGGAGTATGTATTTCATCCGCCAGTTCTTCTCAGTTCCTTGTACCAGTGGAGGTGGTAGTTGGTACGAGAGTGGAAAGATTGTCTGTTCTTCTTGATAGTGGTTCCGGGGCTAATCTGGTTGACGCTCAGTTTGCTCAGGCTCAAGGTATGCATCTGAGTGTATTGGTCAAACCGATCCCTATATTCTCCATTGACGCCAGGCCTCTCGGCCAAGGTAGCTTTGTTCATGAGGTTCATAACATTGACCTTCGGGTAGGGGCAATACATAGGGAACAATTATCTTGTTATGTGCTGGAGGGTCTACCTACTCCCATTGTGTTGGGACTTCCTTGGTTGGTTAAACATAACCCTGAGATTAATTGGCAGTCCAGAGAAATAAGCCAATGGGGTGAGTTTTGCAAAAGCAACTGCATGAACACAGTCATTAGTGCGGTCGTGCCTAGTACATTGCCTCCTTTTTTGGAGGATTTTGGGGATGTTTTCTCTGAGGAGGGGTGTCAGGAGTTGCCTCCTCATCGCGTGTATGACTGCTCTATTAATCTCCTTCCTGATGCTAAGTTGCCTAAAGCTAGGTTGTATAATCTTTCTGGTCCTGAGAGGCAGGCTATGAAAGATTATATTTCTGAAAGTCTGGCCAAAGGGCATATTAGACCTTCATCTTCCCCAGTAGCCGCGGGGTTCTTCTTTGTGAAGAAGAAAGATGGAGGCCTACGCCCTTGCTTGGATTTCCGCGAACTTAATCGGATTACTGTTCGAGATCCGTATCCACTCCCTCTTATTCCTGATCTCTTCAATCAAATTGTTGGCGCCAAATGGTTTTCTAAATTGGATCTCAGGGGGGCGTATAATCTGATTAGGATAAAAGAGGGGGATGAGTGGAAAACGGCGTTTAACATGCCGGAGGGACATTATGAGAACCTAGTCATGCCTTTTGGTCTGACTACTGCACCAGCAGTATTCCAACATTTTGTTAATGACATTTTTCGTCACCTTGTGGGGCTGTTTGTGGTTGTATATTTGGACGACATTTTAATTTACTCTCCAGATCTTGTGTCTCATCAGGAGCATGTGAGACAGGTGTTGCAGATCTTGCGAGACAATAAATTATACGCCAAACTGGAGAAGTGTGTATTTGCCGTACAGGAACTTCAGTTTTTGGGTTTTTTGGTGTCAGCCTCCGGTTTCCGTATGGACCCTGAAAAGGTGAGAGCAGTGCTTGAATGGGATCAGCCAGGGGATCTTAAGGCTCTGCAGCGTTTTTTGGGGTTTGCTAACTACTACCGGAAATTTATTTGTAATTTCTCATCTGTCGTCAAACCTCTCACTGACATGACAAGAAAAGGGACGGATTTTTCTAAATGGTCGGACAAAGCTTGTCAAGCCTTTTCCTCTTTGAAGAGATGTTTTGCTTCGGCACCCGTTCTCATCCAACCAGATGCATCTCAGCCGTTCATTGTGGAGGTGGATGCGTCTGACGTAGGGGTGGGTGCTATATTGTCCCAGGGTCCGTCCCCTGGTAAATGGCATCCGTGCGCTTTCTTTTCTAAGAAATTGTCGTCCGCCGAAAGGAATTATGATATCGGCAATAGGGAACTTTTGGCCATTAAGTTAGCTTTTGAAGAATGGCGTCACTTTTTGGAGGGGGCAGTCCACCCGGTTACCGTTATTACTGATCACAAGAACCTGTTGTATTTGGAATCCGCTAAGCGTCTGAATTCCAGACAAGCTCGATGGTCGTTGTTTTTTACCAGGTTTAATTTTGTCGTCACTTATCACCCGGGGTCTAAGAATGTAAAGGCTGATGCCTTGTCTCGCAGTTTCCCAGGGGCCGGGAAAACGGATGACCCGAGTCCTATCCTTCAGGAGGGGATGGTAGTGTCGGCTGTATTTTCTGAGCTTGAGGAGGAGGTGTTAGAGGCTCAGGGGGACGCCCCTGCAGGACCTCCAGGGAGACTGTTTGTCCCAAATCTGTTGAGACAAAAGGTTATTGAGGCACATCATAATTCTGCTCTAGCAGGACATCCAGGGAGTAAGGCTACTTTAGATCTCCTTTCTCGCCGGTTTTGGTGGCCTAATGCTAATAAAGATGTTATAACTTTTGTCGCGTCATGTGGGGTGTGTGCTCGCTCTAAAACCCCTCATACCCGTCCGTCTGGGACCCTTTTACCCTTGAAACTTCCGGAGCGTCCATGGACTCATTTATCTATGGACTTCATTACGGACCTTCCTCCGTCGTCAGGGAATACTGTCATACTGGTGGTTGTTGACAGGTTCAGTAAGATGGCACATTTCATTGCTCTTCCTGCACTCCCTAATGCTAAAACTCTGGCGCAGGTGTTCATTAGGGAGATCGTTAGACTTCATGGGTTGCCTTCTGATGTGGTGTCAGATAGGGGGTCTCAGTTTGTGTCCAAATTTTGGAGGGCATTTTGTTTACGTCGGGGGATGCAATTGTCATTTTCCTCGGCTTTTCATCCGCAGACCAATGGTCAGACAGAGCGTCTGAATCAGAGCTTAGAGACATATCTCCGGTGTTTTGTCTCAGAGAACCAAGAGGACTGGTCTTCTTTCTTGCCTCTGGCAGAGTTCGCTCTTAACAACAGGCGGAGCGAGTCCACTGGTAAGTCCCCGTTTTTTGGGGCATATGGTTTTCATCCTCAGTTTTGTACTTTCAATGGGGGGGGCCCTTCTGGGGTTCCTGAGGAGGAGCGTTTCTTTTTGTCACTTGCTTCTGTGTGGAGAGGTGTATTGAATAATCTGAGTGCTATGGGGAACCGTTACAAACGTATGGCTGATAGGAGGAGAGTTTCTGGTCCAGATCTGAATGTGAACGATCTGGTATGGTTGTCTACCAGGAATATAAAACTTAAAGAACTCACCCGGGCAGGCCTGGCCCTGAGGGTCCGGAGGCCCCTCGTAGAAGGGGGGGTACTGTCATGTGTGCATTGCCACGAAGATCGTCGCGGTTGCACATTTTGACTTCTCACAGCTGAGCTGCTGTTTCTTTGTGTTTGGCAGCTAGGGAGTTAATTCTGTCTGTGCTCGGTGCTGGGACTGGGTGCAGTTTCTCCCGGCTGCAATTGATTATTTGTTGATTGGTTTCCTTTAAATTCCTGGTTGTCTGCTTGGGGAGTTGCCAGTGAAACCTTCATGCAGACCACAGATAGGAATGAATCTGTATAGACTTTAGTTGTGAGCTCCTTAGTTGTTCTAAGCTCAACTTGGTTAGAGTTTATTTCCCAGACCATTTATGTTCCTTTGGTGTTTGAGTGTGTATGCAAGCGAGTGTTATCCTGTCTGTCTTATATGTCTAATCTGTGTATTTAGCTAAGATCAGCCCATATCCCTTTGGTGGTAGTCAGGATCCTTCTTAGGACTGATTACAGGGTTCAGGGTCTGATAGGAGACAGGGTTAGGTTGGTGACTTGGACCTCTGAACCATTATCAGTACCTCCAAGGTGAGGGATTAGTTAGGACCCCAGTTTAGGGTCAGGTTAGATCCCGGTCCACCTCTTTCCTGTTTCAGCTCATCAAGTCCTCAAGATTAACCCTGGGTTCAGCAGATATCGTGTCAGGTAAATCTATTCTATACTTACATGCTGATGTTGCTCTACTAGTTGTTGTATAGAGTGTTGTTCCTGTATTAATAGTTTACTGACATTGTATACATATCATTAGACAGCGTGACACCAACTAGCACTTTTCACCCTGGAAAACAGGTCAGAAATCAAGAGTAACGGGTATTGATACTTCACAGTGATCTTATTCAAGAGACGATAATCAATACTCGGCCTCAATGAACCATCCTTTTTGGCCACAAAGAAAAAACCAGCACCCAAGGGTGGAGAGGATGGTCTGATATGACCCTTCTCCAATGACTCCTTGATATAAGATCGCATAGCATCGTGTTCAGGTACAGACAAGTTAAAAAGGCGACCTTTTGGAGATTTACCACCAGGCACTAATTCAATAGCGCAATCGTAGCTCCTGTGAGGGGGCAAAGATGCAGATTTACTTTCACTAAATATATCCGAAAAATCAGTCAAAAAGTCAGGAACATCCTGAGACTTGAGAGAGGCAGAAAAAACAGGAGTGTCGGCATTAACACATTGGCAGCCCCAACTGGTCACAGACACAGATTTCCAATCCAAAACAGGATTATGAGACTGTAACCATGGGAAACCTAGTACAGTAATGTCATGCAGATTATACAGCACCAGAAATTTGCAACTCTCCTGATGATCTGGTTCAACCCTCATTATCACCTGAGTAGAAAACTGGGGTTTATTCTCCGCCAAAGGGGTAGAATCAATGCCCAGTAGGGGAAAAGACTTCCGCAGGGGTATCATGGGAAACCACAACGTTTGGCAAAGTCAAAATCCATCAGGTAATAGCTACCCTACACACTACCCAAGACAACTGAGCATGCAAAACGTCTTCCCCGCTTAGGGCAGACTGAAATAGCATGAGAGGCATCACCACAGTAGAAACATAACCCATTGCGTTTTCGAAACTCATGACGCTGAGCCCCAGAAGTCACTCTATCACACTGCATGGGCTCAGAAGCTGGCTCACAAGGCAACACTATCTCACTCATACTCAAAATGCATCAATATCATTCAAAACAGGATCCCCAGGGGTCAGGGAAAAAGCCCAATCCTGAGGATCGCCGCGCAGGAGAGAGATGACAATTTGAACCTGCTGTGCTGCGTTACCTGAAGACTTAAGCTTTAAGGCAAAAAACAACTTACAGTTATTTTTGAAATTCAGAAATTTAGCCCGATCCCCCAGAAACAAATCTGGCATGGGAATCCTAGGTTCCACAACCGGCAACCCTGCAAGATAGGTAGCAATACTCCGAACCTCAGTGGCAAGCTGATCCAAACGGCCAGACAACTGTGCAAACTCCATTGAGAGAAAAAAAAATCCTCCTCAGCACCCAGAGAAAAAGAGGGAAAAATGCAACAGACAGAAAAAAAAAAATCTCTGACAACTTTTTTCTTTCCACACTATTTTTCCTTTCTGTGAGTACCATATAATTTTCAGTTATGGCCGGTGATACTGTTATGTTTTGGTAGCTGAGGAGGACAGGAACAACAGCAGGGCAGCCGAACACCTGAGATGTTGGTAACTCATGGGTTGCAGATTCCTAAACTAACGACACAACTAGAGGTAGCCGTGGAGCGTTCCTACGTTGATCCTAGACGCTGTTATGTTTTGGTAGCTGAGGAGAGCAGGCAAAAATGGCAATACACCAGAGAGGTTGGAATCTACTGGATTGCAGTACCCTGACTAACCACCACAACTAAAGGCAGCCGTGGAGCGTTCCTACGTTGTTCCTAGACGCCTCGTCACAGCCTGAGAGGCTAACTACACCTAAAGATAGAAAGAGGAAAGCTATCTGCCCCGGAGCAGATCCCCAAAGAACATAGGAAGTCCCCAAACATGTAATGGCGGTTAGACAAGAGGAAATACAGACACAGACAGAAAATAGTATGAGCAAACGCTGGGGCCCAATCTGCCAAGACAGAAAAGGATAGGAAGGATACTTACTGTAATTCCAAAAACCCTAAAAATAACCAACGCTACTAATTGCAAAAACACCTGAGATCACACGACCTCTACCACCTAAATTAGTTCTCTGGTGTAACAAAACTAAGCCGCAGCCACAGAAAAAAACTGGAAAAGGCAAATGAACTAACAACAGTGGCTCCAGAGGAATCGAGAGGAGCCCAAGCCCCCCCGGGAGGGGAACCTGGCCAACCTCACAGAAATGCAGAGAAAAATGCAAATGCCAAGCACAAAAACAAAAAACAGAAAATATCTTATCTGAGAGCAGGAGAAGAGGCAAGACTCAGCAAGCTTCCAAGTGAACCAGGAAACAACGTTGAGACAAGAACAATTGATCACCGGCAACCATGATGGGGGGAAACCTCCCTTATATCCAGCCAGTCTGTAATTCCTGATTGCCAATCCTCATTGAATGGTTCAGTACTGTTTGTAACCACCAGAGGGAGCTTCTGCTCAGAATTCATTTCTAAAACATTCATAACAGTACCCCCCCTTGAGGAGGGGTCACCGAACCCTCATTTGTGCAACCAGGTCGGTCAGGATGAGCTCTGTGATACGCACGGATCAGTCTCCTAGTATGGATGTCCGAAGCAAACACCCAAGAATTGTACTCCTGACCATAGCCTCTCCACTTAACCAAATACTGGAGTTTCCGTCTAGAAAAACGAGAATCCAATATTTTCTCAACCACATACTCCAGATTGCCCTCAACCAAAACAGGGTCAGGGGGCGCAGCCATAGGAACCACTGGCTCGACAAACCTCTTCAATAAGGACTTGTGGAACACGTTATGGATCTTAAATGTCCCTGAAAGAAGTAAACGAAAGGAAACAGGATTAAGAATCTCCATGATCTTATAAGGTCCAATGAACCTAGGCTTAAACTTAGGAGATGCAACTCTCATAGGGATATTTCTTGAGGACAACCAGACCAAGTCCCCCACTTTAAACCGAGGACCATCAGTCCTATGCCGGTTGGCAAACCGCTGGGCCTTCTCCTGAGAGAGGGACAACCTCTCCACTACCTGGTCCCAAATCTGCTGCATATGCTCCACAACAGAGTCAACACCCGGACAGACAGAAGCCTCCGTCTGTCCCGAAGAAAATCGAGGGTGAAACCCAAAATTGCAGAAAAATGGAGACATCAAAGTAGCAGAGCTTGCCCTACTATTAAGAGCAAACTTAGCCAAAGGCAAAAAAGAGACCCAGTCATCTTGATCAGCAGACACAAAGCATCTCAGATAAGTCTTCAATGTCTGGTTTGCTCTCTCAGTTTGTCCATTGGTCTGAGGATGAAAAGCAGAGGAGAAAGACAATTGAACACCAAGTTTAGAACAAAAAGTCCTCCAAAATCTGGAAACAAACTGGACTCCTCTGTCAGACACAATGTTCTCAGGAATGCAGTGTAACCGAACCACATGCTGAAGGAACACAAAGGCACCAATTCGGAGGAGGAAGGTAACTTAGGTAATGGCACAAGATGTATCATCTTGGAAAACCTATCACAAATCACCCAGATAACGGTCATTCTCTGAGAAACAGGGAAGTCGGAAATAAAATCCATAGAGATATGGGTCCATGGTCTCTTGGGCACAGGCAATGGCATCAACAAACCACTAGAGCGAGAGCAAGGCTTGGAGCGAGAGCAAGTCCCACAGGACTGCACAAACTCCCTGACGTCACGAGACAAAGTAGGCCACCAAAAGGACCAACTCACCAAGTCTCTGGTACCAAAAATTCCGGGATGACCGGCCAACGCGGAACAATGAATATCAGAGATCACACTCTTCTTCCACTGGTCTGGGACAAACAATTTCCCAACAGGGCAGCGCTCGAGTTTATCCTCCTGACACCCCTCCAGAGCCAGTCTCAAATTGGCCGAGATGGCGGAAAGAACTACACCCTCTTTCAAAATAACAGCAGGATCAGATAACTCAGGAGAGTCCGCAAGGAAACTCCTCGAGAGGGCATCCGCCTTAACATTCTTAGTGCCAGGAAGAAAGGAAACCACAAAATTCAAACGTGTGAAAAACAAGGCCCACCTGGCCTGTCTAGGATTAAGTCGCTTGGCTGATTCCAGATAAACCAGATTCTTATGGTCCGTGAGGACCACCACCTGATGTTTGGCTCCCAGCCAATGTCTCCACTCTTCAAAAGCCCACTTCATGGCCAATAACTCCCGATTACCCACGTCATAATTACGTTCAGTTGGAGAAAATTTTCGAGAGAAAAAAGCACAAGGGTTACTTTTAGAGGTCTCAGGATCTCTTTGGGACAAAACGGCACCTGCCCCAATTTCAGAGGCATCAACCTCCACCTGAAATGGCAGAGAAACATCAGGCTGCCGTAGAACAGGAGCAGAAGTGAATCTCTGTTTAAGTTCCTGAAACGCAGATACTGCCTCAGGAGGCCAATTCACCACATCAGAACCCTTTTTGGTCAAATCAGTCAATGGTTTAACAATAACAGAGAAATTACCAATAAATTTACGATAAAAATTGGCAAAACCCAAGAATCTCTGAAGAGCCTTTAATGAAGTAGGTTGGACCCAATCACAGATGGCCTGAACCTTGAACGGGTCCATTTCAATAACAGATGGAGACAAAATGAATCCCAGAAATAAGATCCTCTGTACGCCAAAAAGACACTTTGATCCCTTCACATACAGAGCATTCTCTCTCAAAATCTGGAACACAGTCCGAACATGTTTCACATGAGAGTCCCAGTCATTGGAAAAAATCAAGATATCATCCAAATAAACAATCAGAAATTTATCCACAAAATCCCTGAAAATGTCATTCATGAAGGACTGGAAGACGGAATGAGCATTAGTGAGCCCAAAGGGCATCACTAGGTACTCAAAATGCCCCTCTGGGGTATTAAACGCCATCTTCCATTCATCCCCGTGCTTAATGCGAATAAGGTTATACGCCCCCCTGAGGTCAAGCTTGGTAAACCAAGTAACACTTTTCACCCTGGAAAACAGGTCAGAAATCAAGGGTAACGGATATTGATATTTCACAGTGATATTGTTCAAGAGACGATAATCAATACGCGGCCTTAATGAACCATCCTTTTTGGCCACAAAGAAAAAAACAGCACCCAAGGGTGAAGAGGATGGTCTGATATGACCCTTCTCCAATGACTCCTTGATATAAGACCGCATAGCGTCATGTTCAGGTACAGACAAGTTAAAAAGGCGACCTTTAGGGAATTTACTACCAGGCTGTCAAGATCCCGTCTGGGTTGGAGCCGATGTTACTGCAAACATTAGGGAAAGCAGAGGCAGGTAGCGTAGTCAGGTGGAGGCCGAGGTCGGTACACAGGAAAGGCAGTTCGGTAGCAGAGGAGCAGGCAGATAACGTAGTCAGGTGGCAGCCGGAGGTCGGTACACACGAAAGGCAGTGTTTGTAGCAATGGATCAGGCGGAGAGCGTAGTCAGAAGGCAGGCCGAGGTCGGTTCACAGGAGAGCAGTGTTTGTAGCAGCAGGAACAGCAGGAAACGCTTGACTAAAGGCTAAGAGCAACAATAATCTCGCAATGACACACCCACAGGGCCAGGTTTCTATAGGGCGTGTAATTGGCAATCAGAGGCCAAACGAGAGAGCACTGGGTGAAGTTGATCAGGAAGAACAGTCAATGGTATCTGGGTTCAGCAAGGAACTTTGTAGCCAGCAGAATAGCTCAGATGGTAGAGCTGCCGGCCGGTGGACAAGAGACACTGGGCTCGATTCCTGACACAGGCACTAATTCAATAGCACAGTCATAGCTCCTATGGGGGGGCAAGGATGCAGATTTACTTTCGCTAAACACATCAGAAAAATCAGTCAAAAAGTCAGGCACATCTTGAGCCTGGGGAGAGGCAGAAAAAACAGGAATGTTGGCATTAACACATTGGCAGCCCCAACTGGTTACAGACACAGATTTCCAATCCAAAACAGGATTATGAGACTGCAACCAAGGGAAACCTAGTACAATAATGTCATGCAGATTATACAGCACCAAAAATTTGCAACTCTCCTGATGATCAGGTTCAACCCTCATTATCACCTGAGTAGAGAACTGGGGTTTATTCTCCGCCAAAGGGGTAGAATCAATCCCCAGTAGGGGAATATACTTCCGTAGGGGTATCAAGGGAAACCCACAACGTTTAGCAAAATCAAAATCCATCAGGTTAATAACTGCTCCCGAATCACAAAAGCCTGAGCAGAAAATGTGGACAGGGAGCAAATCAGGGTAACAGTCAACAGAAATTTAGTCTGAACACTACCCAAGACAACTGAGCGTGCAAAACGTCTTCCCCGCTTAGGGCAGACTGAAATAGCATGAGAGGCATCACCACAGTAGAAACATAACCCATTGCGCTTTCGAAACTCATGACGCTGAGCCCCAGAAGTCACTCTATCACACTGCATGGGCTCAGAAGCTGGCTCACAAGGCAACACTATCTCACTCATACCTCTGCGCTCACGCAAACGTCTGTCAATTTGAATAGCCAATGACATAGAATCATTGAGACCAGAGGGAGCAGGGAATCCCACCATAACATCCTTTACATTCTCTGACAGCCCCTTCCGAAAAAGGGCTGCCAAAGCATCATCATTCCATTTGGTCAGGACTGCCCACTTTCGGAATTTCTGACAGTACAACTCAGCGTCTTCAAGACCCTGATTTAATGCCAACAAGGTTTTTTCAGCTTGATCAGTGACATTAGGTTCATCGTACAATAACCCCAGAGCCAGAAAAAGTGCATCAACATTACTCAAAACAGGGTCCCCAGGTGTCAGGGAAAAAGCCCAATCCTGAGGATTGCCGCGCAGGAGAGAGATGACAATTTGAACCTGCTGTGCTGCGTTCCCTGAGGACTTAGGTTTTAAGGCAAAAAACAACTTACAGTTATTTTTGAAATTCAGAAATTTAGCTCGATCCCCCCAAAACAAATCTGGCATGGGGATCCTAGGTTCCACAACCGGCAACCCTGCAAGATAGGTAGCAATACTCCGAACTTCAGTGGCAAGCTGATCCACACGGCCAGACAACTGTGCAAACTCCATTGAGAGAAAAAAAAAATCCTCCTCAGCACCCAGTGAAAAAGAGGGAAAAAAATGCAGAAAAAAAAAAAAATCTCTGACAACTCTGACAACTTTTTTCTTTCCACACCATTTTTCCCTTCTGTGAGTACCATATAATTTTCAGTTTTGGCCGGTGATACTGTTATGTTTTGGTAGCTGAGGAAAGCAGGCAAAAATGGCAATACACCAGAGAGGTTGGAATCTACTGCATTGCAGTACCCTGACTAACCACCACAACTAAAGGCAGCTTTGGAGCGTTCCTACGTTGGTCCTAGACGCCTCGTCACAGCCCGAGAAACCAACTACACCTAAAGATAGAAATAGGAAAGCTATCTGCCCCGGAGCAGATCCCCAAAGAACATAGGAAGCCCCCAAACATGTAATGGCGGTTAGACAAGAGGAAATACAGACACAGACAGAAAATAGTATGAGCAAACGCTGGGGCCCAATCTGCCAAGACAGAAAAGGATAGGAAGGATACTTACTGCAATTCCAAAAAACCCTAAAAAAAAACAACGCTACTAATTGCAAAAAACACCTGAGATCACACAACCTCTACCACCTAAATTAGTTCTCTGGTGTAACAAAACTAAGCCGCAGCCACAGAAAAAACTGGAAAAGGCAAATGAACAAACAACAGTGGCTCCAGAGGAACCGAGAGGAGCCCAAGCCACCCGGGGAGGGGAACCTGGCCAACCTCACAGAAATGCAGAGAAAAATGCAAATGCCAAGCACAAAAACAAAAAACAGAAAATATCTTATCTGAGAGCAGGAGAAGAGGCAAGACTCAGCAAGCTTCCAAGTGAACCAGGAAACAATGTTGAGACAAGAACAATTGATCACTGGCAACCATGATGGGGGGAAACCTCTCTTATATCCAGCCAGTCTGTTATTCCTGATTGCCAATCCTCATTGAATGGTTCAGTACTGTTTGTAACCACCAGAGGGAGCTTCTGCTCAGAATTTATTTCTAAAACATTCATAGCAAGACGCCTTCTCACAGCCTGAGAGATAACTACACCTAAAGGCAGAAAGATGAAAGCTATCTGCCCCGGAGCAGATCCCCAAAGAAAATAGGAAGCCCCCAAACATATAATGGCGGTTAGACAAGATGAAAATACAAACATAGGCAGAAAATAGACTGAGCAAACGCTGGGGCCACAAGCTGACTAAATAGGATAGGACAGGAGAGATTACTTTCTGCAACTCATAAAACCCTACAAAAATCCAACAATTCTGATTACAAAAATACTGAGATCACACGATCTCGCCACCCACTAAATCAGATCTCAGTGTGAACAAAAACCAAGCCGCAGGAAGAAGCAAATGAGCAAATAACAGTGGCTGCAGAAAAACTGTGAGGAGCTCAGGCCCCAGGAGGGGACCTGGCTGACCTCCACAAAAGTGCAGAAAACAATGCAAAAAGCAAGCACAAAAAGAAAAGCAAAAAATATCTTATCTGAAAGCAGGAGATGCAGGCAAGCCTCCAGCAAACTTCCAAATGAACCAGGAACCACAATTGAGACAAGAACAATTGATCACCGGCAACCATCATGGGAGGGAACCTCCCTTATATCAGACCAGTCCGTGATTCCAGATTGCCACTCCTCGCTGAAAGGTTCAGTACTTTCTGTAACCACCAGAGGGAGCCTCTGCTCAGAAACCATCTCTAGCACATTCATAACAAATGAGTATCTACCATTGCTACATCCGGTTCTGTCTCTGACCTGTCTGCGCTGCGTTAGCAGTCTCTGTGCACTTGCTCATACTATTTGTCTCCACAGAGTATCGGTATCATGTATCCTGCTATCCCTGACTACCTCTGCAATTTTCTTGTGCAAGTGTCATCCGGTTCTGCCACCAACCATCCGAATCCGTGGACTGTGATAAGGTTACTGGAGCCAGCTTGCTACCATCTACTCGGAACCAGGACTTTGCTCACCTGTGTCTAACTCTCTACGGTCTCTTCCATTATATCTCTTACCCCTTTTTGTCCAGCTGGGACAGCTGCCATGTGTCCAGGGTCTAACTGGAGGTAGCACCTGTGTCCTCCGGGTATTCCATTCTGGTCCTGTTCGAGGGGCCTTACTACGGGTACCCGGGGCTCACTAGTTATGCCCCCCTTCCGAGCTCTCAGACTGTGGTCCCGAGGTTACACTTTAAAAATAAAAAACGAATGTGAAGTTCACGATCTCTGCCTCTGTTTCCATTCGTTACAGCCCCTTACCAGTCTGAGAATAGAAGTCCACAGCTGTCTGTCAAAAATGGGGGGGACCCTGCGCCATCTTTTAAAATTATTTAAATAATTTAAAAAACGGTATCTATTTTTGATTACCAGCCAAGATAAAGCTGACAGCTGGGGGTTGCAACCCACAGCTATTGGTTTTGCCTACGCTGGTGGTCAAAAATAGAAGAGATACCATGCCATTTTTGTTTAATTTATTTATTGTACAGATGTTGGCTGATTGCTATTCTCATCATTGTACACTTGCTCTCATCAGTCAATGCCTGTGATGGCGGTAATTTTTTTACCACTGGTCTAAGCAGCTGTCTCACACACTGTGATCTGCATGGGAACCGCAGTGCTCTAACTGGTGTACCAAATTTACCTCCAATCAAAGCCGGTGTTTCTCGCTCTGTCAACCAAATAACAGATTGGGAAACACCCAATGTTCGGGCTTCTGAACCCGATAATAGTAACACAATCTTTCTGGAGAAATCTGTGTTCAGTGTCCGTGCATGGACACTAGGTGTTTGGTACGGACCCCAAAGTCACTATTCGGGCTTGCCCATCACTGCTAGCCACCAATGAAGACCAAAGAAGAGAGGATTAGATAAGGTAACCCCTTGGTTGACAAAGCAGTAGCAGAGCATCATTGTTAGGGCTCATACTCACTTGCTGGAAAAAAAACAGTCAGTTTTCAGGATGGTCCGATTATGTGCAATTGTCATGCGATTTGCATGCGATTTTTTATAGCACCATCTATTGCATTAGCAATTATGCCAAAATTGCATCAAATCGCAGCATGCTGTGATTTTTTTCTCAGGGCTCATACTCACTTGCGCCGAAAACGGATGATATTCAGCCGAAAAAAAATCGGATTCAAATCTGACCAATGTTAGTCAATAGGTGACATCTCATTTGCGATTTTTTTCTCAGCCGAAATTGGTGTGAGAAAAAAATCGCAGCATGCTGCGATTTGATGCGATTTTGGCATGATAATCGCCAATGCAAGTCAATTGGTGCGAGAAATCATCGCACAGCACTTGCACCATGCGAGTGCTGTCCGATTTATACGCATCAGTCTCCTTTGAAAAGCCGGCAATTCATCCCCAGCTACTGTAAAATCACACTGACAGCTCACAAAACACCAGATACATACACATAAAATACATATAATATATATATATATATATATATATACATGTCATTGTGACACATACATATATATATATATTTATAGTTCATACACTTCTACATACTGTAATAGCCGCTAATTCAATTACTGGCTTTTGTGAAATCACAGAAGCCGACATGAAATGATACATTGTTTACACACAGTTAACCATGTCATTTCATGTATTTTGATATATGGTTTTAACTTACAATTACATAAGTGTATGTGTGCAAAATTTCAGACATGTAGGGGTTAATTAAAGGTGTAAATTTGTTGAAAAAAAAAATGCGTGGGCTCCCGCTGTATTTTCTCCACCAGATAGACAAAGCAAGCAAGTGGGGGCAGATAATAATAGCCTAGGGAGGGTACATTTTTTTGTGCCCCCCCTGGCTACTAACATCTGCCCCAGACACCCCAGAAAGGGCAAATCTCTAATTAGATTAGCCCTTTCTGGCACTTTGCCCATCTATTCCCATTGCCCTGTAGCGGTGGAGAATGGGTTAATAAGGGGTTAAAGCCACCTTGCAATTGAAAGGTGACTTTAAGCCAGGTTAATAATTGAGAGCTGTCAATTAGACAACTATCAATTATTAATCCTATTGTATGAAAGAAAAATCAAACACACACACTTTAATAAAAAAGAAGTTTAATGAAATAATCAAACAGTTTTTGACCATATTTTATTTTCCTGCTAAAACCATTTCCTGTAATAAAAAATAAAATAAAAAAAACAACATTATTCTTACCTATCCGATGCACAGTCAGGTCCCACGCTGTAATCCATCAGAAAGGGTTAACAGGTTACAGCTAGCAGGGAGCTAATGCTGCCTGCTGAGCTGTTACCCCCCAAATGAATAAGTTCCTCTCCCTGCAAAAGGAGAGGAAGTGATTAATGAATGGAGCTTAATTGATTTATTGCCACTTTCACTTCAGGTCAGGTCACCCTGACCTGACCTAAAGTGAAAGTGGGACGCAATCAATTAAGCTTCATTCATTAATCACATCCTCTCCTGTTGGGAGGAGATAAGCTCATTCATTCAGGAGCTTTCAGCTGAGCAGGCAGTATTACTTGCGCTGCTTGGCTGAAAGCTAGTTAACCCTTTGTGAAGGATTACAGCGTGGGACGTGACAGATCGCCAGATAGGTAAGAATAATGTTGTTTTATTATTTTTTTCTTTATTATAGGAGATCAAGGGCTTCGCAGGGATTAAGAGTTAAATAAAAGATGGTCAAAAAAATGTGTTTTTATTTCATTAAAATTATTTATTCTTAAAGTGTGTGTGTTTTTTTTATTTACTTCAATAGGATTAATAATTGATAGTTGTCTAATTGACAGCTCTCAATTATTAACCTGGCTTAAAGACACCTTTCAATTGCAAGGTGGCTTTAACCCCTTATTAACACATTCGCCACCGCTACAGGGCAATGGGAATAGACGGGCAAAGTGCCAGAAAGGGCGAATCTAATTAGAGATTTGCCCTTTCTGGGGTGTCTGGGGCAGATGTTAGTAGCCAGGGGGGGCACAAAAAATGTACCCTCCCTAGGCTATTATTATCTGCCCCACTCGCTTGCTTTGTCTGTCTGGTGGAGAAAATACAGCGGGAGCCCACGCATTTTTTTTCAACGAATTTACACCTTTAATTAACCCCTACATGTCTGAAATTTTGCACACATACACTTATGTAATTGTAAGTTAAAACCGTATATCAAAATATATGAAATGACATGGTTAACTGTGTGTAAACAATGTATCATTTCATGTCGGCTTCTGTGATTTCACAAAAGCCGGTAATTGAATTAGCGGCTATTACAGTATGTAGAAGTGTATGAACTATAAATATATGTATATATATATATATATATATATATGTCACAATTACATATATATGTATTCTATATGTGTATATGTATTGTTTCTATTCTTTATTTAAGCTGTCAGTGTGATTTTACAGTATAGTCGGGGATGAATTAGCAGCTATTATACTATGTAGAAGTGTATGACCTATATATATATTATATATATATATATATATATATATAATTATTTGCTTTTTGTGTAAATTTTTTTTTACAATGTGATTTTTACATGACTTTTTACATAGAGATAACTGCTCTATGTAAAACTTTATGTTAAAATCGCATTGCATACAGATGGAAAACTGATGGAAAACTGATGGAAAACGCATGGTGCGATTCAAAATCGCATGCAAATTGCATGACATTTTACTAGAATCGTACCATTTTTTCCGTCCAGAAAACGGACCGATTCTTTTCCAGCCAGTGA
This sequence comes from Oophaga sylvatica, assembly GCA_033576555.1. NCBI lineage: Eukaryota > Metazoa > Chordata > Amphibia > Anura > Dendrobatidae > Oophaga > Oophaga sylvatica. The sequence continues at coordinate 576,581,158 of JARQOD010000003.1, read as the reverse complement.
GTATGAGCCCTCACACCGATTTCGGCTGAGAAAAAAATCGCAAATGAGATGTTACCTATTGAATAACATTGGTCCGATTTGAATCCGATTTTTAATCGGCTGAAAATGATCCGTTTTCGGCTCAAGTGAGCATGAGCCCTTATAGACTTATTTTGTGAAGTGCACAACATAGAGAGTCTTATTATAAAAAACTCTCAAATGCCATCCTAAATCAATGGCTAGATACATAAGGTGAACAAAACCTGAAAGAACACTGTATAGTCTTCTAAAAATAAAGTTAAAATAGCACTGAAAGTTATTGCTTTTAAAACCTTGTCCTGGTATTCTTTAACCTCTATTTTACTTTTCCATTAAGATTTGAGAGTGCATTCTCAGCTGCCATCTCTGTGCTATTGCAAGAGGTTTTCTTACATATTATACGTAAAACTAATGTATTTGTGATAAATAGTTCCATATTTCTATATTACTATGGCTGTATTTTTGCTGTTTCATTTCATAGAACATAAAGTATCGAGCTACATACTTTAAGATTAGCATCAGTTTGTAAGGCAAAAAGTTATTAATTTCACTTCTAACTATTAGAAAGCCCAATTTTTTTTTCCTTTTTTAACCCAATTTTGTATGCAATTATTAACCAATCCATGTGGGTCTTCTTCACCATGTTTCAGGTCCTGATTATTGGTGAGCGAATGTGATGATGCTGAACCATCATACTAAAAGTCCTTCTAAGGGCTCATCTGGTTCTTTTTCTGTTTCTATGCAATACATTCTGCTTTTAAGGACAACTGCTGGAGCAAACAGAGTAGCTGAATACAGCCTCTAGGCAGGGCTTAGGGTTGCTACATATGACCACATTTTTTATATTTGGTGAAAAAATTGACTATATTGTCATACAAATAGTTTAAAGTGCTTTGTGTAAAATTATGGAAGTTTAAAATTTTTAAAAACCGCTTGTCCTGCTACAGTTGCCAAAATTTTTTCCTCAAAAAATTGACTATTGTCATTCTAACATATGAACGGGCTTTGTGTAAAATTACAGTGGTTTGAAATTTGCAAAACCACTGGCATTGTCATTCATAGAGTTTAACGCGCTTTGTGTGAAATTAGGGTGGTTTGAAAATTTAAAAAAAACACTTGGCCTGCTTCAAGTGATGAAATTTTTTTTTTATTAAAAAAATAGTTTAATTTTTTTTAAGAAAACTTGGTTTCCAGAGACCTATCAATTACAAAATCCAGAAGGTCTGCGGTAATTATGGGGACATGGAAGTGCTGATGATGGTGCACTCAGACGTGGGGCAGGTGCAACTGCGCCTGTTGCTGGAGCACAAGCAACATGCTCATCCATGACACATAGCTTCCTGTCCCATTTATCAGGGAGGCATGGGACACCACTTCTGAAGCCACACCAGTGTGAAAAGGTGGTCGGTTGGATAACAGATAATGCTTTCAGCATGATTGACAGCAACACCCAATCTTCCACACGGTCCAATACCAAGAGCCTGAATCACTTAATCCTCACCCTGATTCTCCTTTCTCCCACCATGACAAGTCCCAGTAGATCAGTGATACCACACTAGGACACGCCGAGGAGCTCTTTAATTCATAATTTCTTGATTGTGGCGTCTTACCCTGCATCTTCCAAGACAGCCCACAGCCACCCAGAAAAGGCGCATTCCCACTTGTACTAGTGCGGTGTTAAGTGGGTTAATGGTTGTAGGGTTAATGTTAGCTGTTTTATGGCCGCTAAAATTAAGCCCAAAGGTTAGTGATGGAGAGGTGTCTATAAGATTCCTCCATTACTAACCCCATAATTAGATTGTAAACAAGACATTCAGAATAAAATCCTTTATTTGAAACAAAGACAAAGATTCCTTTATTTGAAATAAAAATAAAAAAGCAGTTACACTCACTTTGCGCCTATTCCATTGAATCCCTTTTCACCTGTAAAAAAAAGAAATTAATAAACAAACTTGATACTCACTTTAAGCCTAATCCACCGATACCCATTTCCCCTGTAAAAATAAAAAAAATAGCCATGTCCCTCACCTGTCCAATGTGCAGATAATCCATACTGTCCCGCAAAGATCCAGATAGAGGTCACATCAGTGTTGTGACCGTTATCCCCACCAGACAGAACATACTGACACACCTGCTGTATCTAGCGCTGATGAACCCCGGTGACCTCATGTATGGCACTTCTTTCTGTGTGAGAAATGTCTCACGCAGCTGTGTCGCAAGTGAGTTCACCGGTGTTCAACTATGAACTCCATTAAACTTTCTTACCGGAGCTCAGCACTAGACATTACAAGAGCGATTATGTTTCTGTCTGTGTGAGCCAAATGTTTGGGAGAGCTGTCTCTGATATGACTGCTCTCTGAATTATTTGAATCGTCGTGGGACAGTATGGATTATTGTTACATCTGACAGATTAGGGGTATGGTTTATTATTTTTCTTTTTTAACAGGGGACATGGGCATCTGTGGATTAAGAGTTAGGTATCAGTTGTTTATTATTTTGTGGCTTTAACAGGGACAAGGGCTTCAATAAATAGGCATAAGGTGAGTATAATTTTGTTTTTTATTCTTAATTAAATGTTAAAAGCATAGTGTTGATTTTTATTTCATTATCCTACAACCCAAAACAACTGTTCAGCACATTCAACTCTCTCCTCCGCCCACCACTGCCACCTCCAACTCCCCTCATCTCTGCTGAGGACTTTGCCACCTACTTCAAAAATAAGATCGACCAAACAAGGCAAACCTTTACTGTTCCACCACTCCAACTACTCCATATACCAGACCTCTGTCCTTCCCTACTAGCCTCCCTCTCCAACATCACTGAAGGAGAGCTTACTCATCTGCTTTTCAAATCACACCTCACCACCTGTGCACTTGACCCCATCCCTTCCCACCTGCTCCCCAACCTCACTAACATGCTCATCTCAGCCCTAACCCATCTCTTCAACCTATCGCTATCTTCTGGTACCTTTCCCTCTGCCTTCAATCATGCCACCATCACACCCATCCTCAAAAAAACAAAATTTGACCCAACTACTATGCCCAGCTATCGCCCAATATCATTGCTCCCGTTTGCTTCCAAACTCCTTGAGCAGCATGTCCACTCTCAACTCTCCTCCCACCTCTCATCTAACTCTCTCCTCGACAACCTCCAATCTGGCTTCCGCCCCCACCACTCCACTGAAACTGCCCTGACCAAAATTACTAACGACTTACTCACAGCCAAAGCTAACAGACAGTTCTCCATCCTCCTCCTCCTTGACCTGTCCTCTGCCTTTGACACAGTCGACCACTGCCTACTGCTACAGATTCTTTCTTCCCATGGCATCAAAGACCTTGCCCTGTCCTGGATCGCCACTTACCTTTCCGACCGCACATTTAGTGTCTCCCACTCCCACTCTACCTCCTCACCCCGCCCTCTGTCTGTTGGAGTCCCTCAAGGCTCTGTCCTGGGGCCCCTACTTTTTTTCATCTATACCCTTGGCTTAGGACAACTCATAAAGTCCCATGGCTTCCAGTACCACCTCTATGCGAACGATACTCAGATCTACCTCTCTGGCCCAGATCTCACCCCTCTACTGTCCAGAATCCCGGAGTGTCTATCAGCCATATCCTCCTTCTCCACCTCTCGTTTCTTAAAACTCAATGTAGACAAAACCGAACTCATCATCTTTCCTCCATCTCACGTATCTTCCCTACCCAATCTATCTATTATGGTAAATGGCATCACGATCTCTCCCGCACCTGAAATCCGCTGCCTCGGAGTAACTCTTGACTCTGCCCTGTCCTTCAAACCACACATCCAAACTCTTGCCACCTCCTGTCGCCTCCAACTTAAAAACATTTCCAGAATCTGTCCCTTCCTCAGCCCTCAATCTACTAAAACTCTTGTGCATGCTCTCATCATCTCCCGCCTTGAGTACTGCAACACCCTCCTCTGTGGCCTCCCCGTCAACTCTCTTGCACCACTCCAATCTGTCCTCAATTCTGCTGCCCGACTAATCCACCTCTCCCCTAGCTACTCCCCTGCTTCTCCCCTCTGCAAATCCCTCCACTGGCTCCCAATTCCCCAACGAATCCAGTTCAAACTACTAACACTGACCTACAAAGCCGTCCACAACCTCCTGTCTCCTCCCTATATCTCTGAACTAATCTCCCAATATCTTCCTTCACGTAATCTTCGATCCTCCCAAGACCTCCTACTATCCTCCACACTTATTCGTTCCTCACACAACCGCCTCCAAGATTTCTCCCGAATATCCCTATCCTCTGGAATGCCACACCTCAACATGTATGATTATCCACCACCCTTGGATCCTTCAGACGGAACCTGAAAACCCATCTCTTCAGGAAAGCCTACAGCCTGCAATAACCATTCCTCACCGCCACCACACGAGCTGCCACCTCGCCGCCATCACCTTAGCTGCTGCCACGCCACCACCACCAGAGCTGCCACATCGCCGACACCACCAGAGCTGCTGCACCCCCGCCCTTCTGTTTCTTCCCCATTATCCCGTAGAATGTAAGCCCGCAAGGACAGGGTCCTCTCCCCTCTGTACCAGTCTGTCATTGTAAATTTGTTTACTGTAAACGATATTCATAACTTTGTATGTAACCCCTTCTCATGTACAGCACCATGGAATTAATGGCGCTATATAAATACATAATAATAATAATAGTAATAAAGGATTTTATTCATGCTGTGTGTTTATTTCCAAACTTACTATGGAGTTAGTAAGGGGGTCGTCTTATAGACGGCTATCCAATACTACCCCCCGATCTTTATGTCACCTGATAAAACAAAGGTGACATCAACCTCACAAATTTTACCCCACTTGCCACCACCAGAGGGCAAGTGGGAAGAGCAAGGCTAAGCCCCAGATTTGGTGCATCTTAATAATGTGTCAATTCTGTGGCGGCTTAGGGCTGATGTTCTTAGCCTCGCTGTTCCCTGGCTATTAATATCAGTCTACAGCTGTTTGTTTAGACTTAGCTGGTTTGAAATTAACAGGGGACCTTACATATTTTTTTTGGGGGTCCCCATAAAATAACCTGTAAAGGCTAACCAAACAGATGTGAGCTGATATTAATAGTCTGGGAACCTTTAGGGATATTGGCCTCCTTCCTAGAATATTAACATCAGCCCGCAGCTGTAAGGTTTCCCTCTGCTGCTTATGAAATTTATGGGAGACACCCATGCATTTTTTTCAATTTAAATGGTGCCATGATGCGACCATTCAGGCTGAAAATGAAGACACAATGAGGTACTGCAAGTGCAGCTTCAGTGACGAGTAGCGCCATTGTAGAGGTTACCGCCTTTCACTGTAGGTGCGTTCCCACTTGCACTTCACTGTGAGCCAGGATGATTAACTGCAGTGACCTCATTGAGATCATCACGAGCATCATTAGAATATTCTCACAGTTCTCGCTGTGATCTCATTAAGGTCATCGTGATGTGAGACAGGGAAAGCACCATCAATGACCGGCGGTTACCTCTATTGTTATGTTTCGGTAACTGAGGAGTGCAGGTAAAAAAGGCAATACACCAGAGCAGTTGGAATCTATGAGATTGCAGTACCCTGACTAACCACCACAACTAGAGGCAGCCGTGGAGCGTTCCTACGTTGGTCCTAGACGCCTCGTCACAGCCCGAGAAACCAACTACACCTAAAGATAGAAATAGGAAAGCTATCTGCCCCGGAGCAGAACCCCAAAGATAATAGAAAGCCCCCAAACATGTAATGGCGGTTAGACAAGAAGAAATACTGACACAGACAGAAAATAGTATGAGCAAACGTTGGGGCCCAAACCAACTAAATAGAAAAGGATAGGAAGGGTACTTACTGCAATCCCAAAAAACCCTGCAAAGCACCAACTCTACTAATTTCAAAAACACCTGAGATCACACGACCTCTACCACCTAAATTAGTTCTCTGGTGTAACAAAATCAAAACAGCAGCCACTGAAGAAACTGGAAAAAGCAAAAGTACAAACATCAGTGGCTGAACTAAACTGAGAGGGCAAAAGCCCCCGGAGGGGACCCTGAATGCCCCCACAGGAGTGCAGGACAAAATGCAAAAATAAAGCACAAAAACAAAAAGAAGAAAATGTCTTATCTGTTAGCAGGAGATGCAGACACGACACAGCAGGCTACAAGGGAAACAGGAATCATGGATTGAGACCAGAACAATTGATCACCGGCAACCCTGATGGGAAGGTGACTCCCTTATATAAGACCAGTCAGTAACACCTGATTCCCAATCCTCACAATCTTCACTGGACAGACCAGTACCGCTTGTAACCACCAGAGGGAGCCTCTGCTCAGAACTCATCTCAAGCCCATTCACAACAGTACCCCCCCTTGAGGAGGGGTCACCGAACCCTCATTTGAGCAACCAGGTCGGTCAGGATGAGTTCTATGATACGCACGGATGAGTCTCCTAGCATGGATGTCCAAAGCAAACACCCAAGAATTGTCTTCCTGACCATAACCTCTCCACTTAACCAAATACTGGAGTTTCCGTCTAGAAAAACGAGAATCTAATATTTTCTCAACCACATACTCCAGATTGCCCTCAACCAAAACAGGGTCAGGAGGCACAGCAGCAGGAACCACTGGCTCAACAAACCTCTTCAACAAAGACTTGTGGAACACGTTATGGATCTTAAATGTCCCTGGAAGAAGCAAACGAAAAGAAACAGGATTAAGAATCTCCATGATCTTGTAAGGTCCAATGAACCTAGGCTTAAATTTAGGAGATGCTACTCTCATAGGAATATTTTTTGAGGACAACCAGACCAAGTCCCCTACTTTAAACCGAGGACCATCAGTCCTATGCCGGTTAGCAAACCGCTGGGTCCTCTCCTGAGAGAGGGACAACCTCTCCACTACCTGGTCCCAAATCTGTTGCATACGCTCCACAACAGAGTCAACACCTGGACAGACAGAAGCTTCCGTCTGTCCTGAAGAAAATCGAGGGTGAAACCCAGAATTACAGAAAAACGGAGACATCAAAGTGGCAGAGCTAGCCCTATTATTAAGAGCAAACTCAGCCAAAGGCAAAAAAGAGACCCAGTCATCCTGATCAGCAGACACAAAGCATCTTAGATAAGTCTCCAATGTCTGGTTTGTTCTCTCAGTTTGACCATTGGTCTGAGGATGAAATGCCGAGGAGAAAGACAATTGAACACCCAGTTTAGAACAAAAAGTCCTTCAAAATCTGGAAACAAACTGGACTCCTCTGTCAGACACAATGTTCTCAGGAATGCCGTGTAAACGAACAACGTGCTGAAGTAACAACGGCACCAATTCAGAGGAGGAAGGCAACTTAGGTAATGGCACAAGATGTATCATCTTGGAAAACCTATCACAAATCACCCAGATGGCGGTCATTCTCTGAGAAACAGGAAGGTCGGAAATGAAATCCATAGAGATATGGGTCCATGGTCTCTTGGGCACAGGCAATGGCATCAACAAACCACTAGAGCGAGAGCAAGGCTTGGAGCGAGAGCAAGTCCCGCAGGACTGCACAAATTCCCTGACATCACGAGACAAGGTAGGCCACCAAAAGGACCGACTAACCAAGTCTCTGATACTAAAAATTCCGGGATGCCCAGCCAACGCGGAACAATGAATCTCAGACATCACACTCTTTTTCCACTGGTCCGGGACAAACAATTTTCCAACAGGGCAGCGCTCGGGCCTATCCTCCTGACACCCTCCAGAGCAAGTCTCAAATTGGGTGAGATGGCGGAAAGAACTACACCCTCTTTCAAAATAACAGAAGGATCAGATAACTCAGGAGAGTCCACAAGGAAACTCCTCGAGAGGGCATCCGCCTTAACATTCTTAGTGCCAAGAAGAAAGGAAACCACAAAATTAAAACGTGTGAAAAACAAGGCCCACCTGGCCTGTCTAGGATTGAGTCGCATCACCTGAGTAGAGAACTGAGGTTTATTCTCAGCCAAAGGGGTAGAATCGATTGCCAGTAGGGGAATAGACTTCTGTAGGGGTATCAAGGGAAACCCACAACGTTTAGCAAAATCATAATCCATCAGGTTAATAGCTGCTCCAGAATCAACGAAAGCCTGAGCAGAAAATGAGGACAGAGAGCATATCAGAGTGACAGTTAATAAAAACTTAGTCTGAACACTACCCAAGACAACTGAGCGTGCAAAACGTCTTCCCCGCTTAGGGCAGACTGAAATAGCATGAGAGGCATTACCACAGTAGAAACATAACCCATTGCGCTTTCGAAACTCATGACGCTGTGCCCCAGACACCACTCTATCACACTGCATGGATTCAGAAGCAGGTTCACAAGGCAACACTATTCCACGCATACTTCTCCGCTCATGCAAACGTCTGTCAATTTCAATCGCTAATGACATAGAATCATTGAGACCAGAGGGGACAGGGAATCCCACCATAACATCCTTTACATTATCTGACAGACCCTTCCGAAAAAGGGCCGCCAAAGCGTCGTCATTCCACTTGGTCAGGACTGCCCACCTACGGAATCTCTGACAGTATAACTCAGCGTCATCAAGCCCTGATTTAATGCCAACAAGGCTTTTTCAGCTTGATCAGTGACATTAGGCTCATCGTACAATAACCCCAAAGCCTGAAAAAATGCATCAACATCACTCAAAACAGGATCCCCAGGTGTCAGGGAAAAAGCCCAATCCTGAGGATCGCCGCGCAGGAGAGAGATGACAATTTGAACCTGCTGCACTGCGTTCCCTGAGGACTTAGATTTTAAGGCAAAAAACAATTTACAATTATTTTTGAAATTCTGAAACTTAGCTCGATCCCCCAAAAACAAATCTGGCATGGGAATCCTAGGTTCCACAACAGGCAACCTAGCAAGATATGCAGCAATACTCTGAACCTCAGTGGCAAGCTGATCCACACGGCCAGACAACTGTGCAAACTCCATTGAGGGAAAAAATCCTCCCCAGCACCCAGAGATACAGAGGGAAAAAAAAAATGCAACAAACAGAAAAATATCTCTGACAACTCTGACAACCGTTTTTTCTTTCACAATATTTTTCCCTTCTGTGAGTACCATACAACTTTAAATTTTAGGCCGGTGATACTGTTATGTTTCGGTAACTGAGGAGTGCAGGTAAAAAAGGCAATACACCAGAGCAGTTGGAATCTATGAGATTGCAGTACCCTGACTAACCACCACAACTAGAGGCAGCCGTGGAGCGTTCCTACGTTGGTCCTAGACGCCTCGTCACAGCCCGAGAAACCAACTACACCTAAAGATAGAAATAGGAAAGCTATCTGCCCCGGAGCAGAACCCCAAAGATAATAGAAAGCCCCCAAACATGTAATGGCGGTTAGACAAGAAGAAATACTGACACAGACAGAAAATAGTATGAGCAAACGTTGGGGCCCAAACTAACTAAATAGAAAAGGATAGGAAGGGTACTTACTGCAATCCCAAAAAACCCTGCAAAGCACCAACTCTACTAATTTCAAAAACACCTGAGATCACACGACCTCTACCACCTAAATTAGTTCTCGGTGTAACAAAATCAAAACAGCAGCCACTGAAGAAACTGGAAAAAGCAAAAGTACAAACATCAGTGGCTGAACTAAACTGAGAGGGCAAAAGCCCCCAGAGGGGACCCTGAAGGCCCCCACAGAAGTGCAGGACAAAATGCAAAAATAAAGCACAAAAACAAAAAGAAGAAAATGTCTTATCTGTTAGCAGGAGATGCAGACACGACACAGCAGGCTACAAGGGAAACAGGAATCATGGATTGAGACCAGAACAATTGATCACCGGCAACCCTGATGGGAAGGTGACTCCCTTATATAAGACCAGTCAGTAACACCTGATTCCCAATCCTCACAATCTTCACTGGACAGACCAGTACCGCTTGTAACCACCAGAGGGAGCCTCTGCTCAGAACTCATCTCAAGCCCATTCACAACACTCTATGATGTCACTGCTTGACACTGAAGCTGCGCTCGCAGCACCTCATTGTATCCTGGTTTTCAGCCTGGACGGTCGTATCATGGCACCATTCAGGATGTAAATCAATTATTGTAGAGTGGGATTACAGCATGGGACAATATTGCTAATGTACACTTCAGACAGGTGAGGGATATGGCTGTTTATTTCTTATATTTTTTTACAGGTGACAATGGCTTCAATGGATTAGGTGTAAGTTGAGAATAACTGTGCTTTTTTATTTCCATTTCAAATAAAGGAGTCTGTGTCTTTCTTTCAATTAAAGGTCTTTATTTTGGCTGTGTGGCTGTGTCTTTTTTGCAATCTAAATATGGAGTTATTAATGGGGTTGTCTTATAGGTGCCTCTCCATTACTAACCTGTGGGCTTGATGTAAGCAGCCATAAAACAGCTGACATCAAGCCCACACCATCCCCATCAAGCACACTTGGCAAGTGGGAAGAGATGGGCAAAGCATCAGAAATGGTGCATCTAGTAGATGCGACTTTTCTGGAGCGGCTGCTGGCTGACATTTTTAGGCTGGGGGCAATATCCATGGCCACTTACCAGCTTGAGAATACCAGCCCCAAGCTGTCTTCATTAGCTTGGCTGGTTTTAAAAAAAATAAGGGAGATCCCATGCCATTTTTTTTAATTATTTATTTAAATAATTAGAGAAACAACGGCATGAGGACCCTCTAATTTTGATAACCAGCCATAATAAAGCTGACAGCTAAAGGCTGAAGGTTTTGCCTGCTCAGGTTATCAAAAATAGAAGAGGCCAAATGTATTTTTTTAATATATTATACTCTCATCATCGGTGCCTGGTCTCTCTGTTATCAGTGACAGCAGGCGTAGGCTTATGGGAGTAGCACTCTCTCATCAACCGTTGCGTATGACCAGATGTAACCTTTTTATCGCCGGTCACAGTTTCTGTGTAATGATTATAGGGGATAACTCAGGAGACTCTTTGCGTGGAACAAGACAACTATAGGACACAGTTTTATAAGTGGTAAAGTCTATATTATCACACTGTGATTCAAACAGGTGCAGAGCAAAGCTTAAGTCCACAACACTTGGTGCAGATATTAAATGCAGCTTAACAGTCTATAGGAAACTTCAGAGGAAAATGCAATCAAGCAGAGAGTCTATGAAGCACAAATATACTTGAGGATACTTGACATGAATAAGTCCTTGCTTAGTCCAAGCACAGGTAGCTATGCTTATAAGGCAGTTCAAATAATATCTTAGCTCAACCAGGGAGGCCTGCGTAATAATCTCAGGTTTAAGCAGAGCAGAGCTGCAACAGCTTACATGTCCAGCAAATGCAGAAGGAAGTAAACACCAGCAGCCAGATGAAGGAGGATTACTGGAAACCGATGTATGCAGCAGGAACTCCGAGTAGAGTAGCAGGATCACCAACAGGTTCACAGGAGCAGGTAAAACGCCAGGGAGCCACCAGAGGTCAGAAGCTGGATGCAAGGCAGAAGCTGGATGCAAGGCAGAATACTCTAGCACAGACTAAAGGCTGGGGTGGAGTTATATAGCAGGAAGACACAGTGCACATGAGACCAAAGACGCCATCTTGGAAAAGGCAGTAATGCACAAAAGGTAGTCAAAAATATTCAGAGTCCTGACATTCTGGTCCACGCTGTCAACTGACACAGTGGGAACCGCAGCTCTCTGACCGGCAGTAATGATTTTAACTCCGTTCCAAGCCGCCGGTGTTTCTCATGCTGTCATGCATGAGAAGCACTCGATGTTCGGGGTGCTGAACCCGAGCAGTAACATGAACTTCTTGGAGAAGTCAAAGCTCCGGGTCTGTGCCCAAACACTAGGGGTTCGGTATGGATTTCGAACTTTAATGTTTGGGTTCACCCATCACTAGATGTTTGTGATTCATCCTAAAGGAAATACGTTAGACGCTGGTGAAAATAGATCAACTCCAAAGTCAGTCCACAAAAGGTTGTCTTCTGCTGGAACCTTGGCAGAGTAAAGGATCTTCTGGTGGACCAAGCCAGTCAAGCATTAGCCATAAGGATTGTGTTTATATGCTCTCTCAGATTCGGACACAGAAAAAAGAGGGCCCCTGTGTAAGAATAATATATTGGAACGAGTATTAAATATAGTTGAGTTTTTTTACACTATACTTAAATATGGCAAAATATATTTTTTTACAGACAGAACTGATTAGCTTGTTTCAGATAAAATAATATTATTCCACAGTGCTGGCAACTTTTTGCCAAGTTAAAAAAAAAGAACATACAAAATTAGGTACTCACACCAATCCATCAAGTCTGACTAAAAAGCAATTACTGAAGCCAAGGCTGTTGTGTACAGTGATGGAGGAAAGCCAGGGTGAACGGTTCTTCAATATCTTTCCTTTATATAACATTGCAGAAAGGGGACATGTAAAGTTTATTACTGAGCAGTGAAGAAGTTACCAAAAGTCAGGTCTACGAGTGGAATCATCATGTTTGTATCATCAGCATTCCTTAAATCAACCTATATATATGTTGATTGCACCCAATTCAATTAGTTATACAATCTGACCCCTCAGATTGTGGTCAATGGGATAGGACACTGCTGCAAATACTATGCCACAATTAATAAAAACACTTTTTATTTAGATATTTTCTAAAAACTTGCATGTATGAAAAGAAAGAGTACCTCATAGACGCACACTGCTTGGACTACCACAGATATGGTAACACACATTTGGGCTATTACCACAAACAGTCTAATTCACTAATAGTAGTAGTATAGAGTATATGACTATAGTGGTATTCCAAGGTGTATGTCAATATAGTTGTGTATACATAATATTCCTCTCTAGATATAGACTATATTAATATGCATGTCCCAAAATCACAGTGACTAGCCATGATTTCACAAAACAAGGTTAATAGAGTCCTGTAAATTATATATCGATTAACCAAAATACTAGGGATCACAAATACACTAACTACAGTCATCTGATCCACAATGAACACAACTCATAAAAGTTGGTCTCCACTCTGCATGTTTGTAAGTAGTCTCATAATATGTCAATAGCATCATGGTATGGCTATGTCATATATTAACCCTATCCAGGGATCCATGTAAAGCTACAAAGGAATAAAGAATTGTCTTACACGTCTGAAGCCCCAACGCGCGTTTCGCTCTGCTTCCTCAGGGGGCGTTTGTAGGGTGGTGAGAGCTAGGGGTTAATATACTGTGTAATGTCCAATGGAGAGAGAGCACAGTGTTTGTTTTCACAGCGGTGGCTGATTATATATCTAAGTCCTGTACACGGCGCATCGCCAGCTCCACAGTGAGTGAATGATCCACTTCCTATTTCCAAGCCACAGAACGCAAGCCAGGTTCAGACACAATGGCAACAGCTACCAGTGCATCTGCGCATGCGCTGGCACCCTGTCGTACCGTACTACAGGAGGAGGGTCTCGGGAGTTATGGCCACACATGCGCACTAGGACTAAATATGAAGAAGTGGTTAAGAAGTGGGTCCAGGTGGTAATGCAAATGTATACAATTAAAAAAGACAAGTGGGGTCCCTTCTATTTTTGATAACCAATCAAGATAACAGTGACAGCTGAGGGCTGCAGCCCACAGCTGGCAGTTTTGCCTGCTCTGGTTAGCAAAAATAGAGACCCTAAGCTATTATTTTATTATTTATTTATTACACTGGTGCCGCTGTTCGCTGCTATCAGTGAGACTGAACATGTGATGATGAGAGTAGTACTCTCATAAGCTGACGCCTGTGACCGGCAGTAACCTTGTTACCGCCGGTCACAGCTTCTGGCTCACCCGATGTCATCTGTATGACATCGTTGGAAGCTCTAACTTGTGGTAATGAACTTACCTCCGATCAAAGCCAGTGTTTCTTACTCTGTCACACAGATGACAGCAAGGGAAACACCGATTGTTTGGGCTTCCAAACCTGAACAGTAACACACACTACAGGGAGAAGTCAATAATTGGGGTCTGTGCACGGACACAAGGTGTTTGGTACGGTAAGGACCGCAAACTTTACTGTTTGGGTTCGCCCATCGCTGATTAGAATATGAACACACTCCTATCATGCCCCTTATTAGAGACTATAAAAACAAATTGTTGCTAGATTTTGGTGATGCGCCATGCCCCCTTCATATCTCACAGTTGTTATTCTATCAATAGTGTGATTTAGTTCACGTCCTGCACCACGTCCTGCTTGGGGGCTTCAGACGTGCACTGGGTAAGATAATTCTTTATTCCTTTGTAGTTCCTATGATGTTATTGATATATTTTATATCTACAAACATTGCCGAGACCAGTTGTGATTAGAGATGGGCAATCCCGAGCAGTAAAGTTTGGGGTCCGTACTCAAACACGGACTTCTCCAGAAAGTTCTCACGAAGTGAGCAGTACCATAAGTGAGATCAACAGGGTGAACTATGGTGAATTTTCTCATGGGAGCTCAGCGCTAAACACTAAAGGAGTGATTTCACTCCTCTCAGTGTGAACCGAATGATGGGTAGAGACTGAGGTCACTGATGTGACTGTTCTCCAAATCATCCGAACCGTTGTGGGACAGTATGGATTATCTTCACGTCAAACAGGTGAGGGATATGGTTGCTTATTATTTTTCATTTTTTTTAGGGGACAAGGGCTTCAATGGAATGGGTGTAACGTGAGTACTATGATTGTTTATTATTTTCTGCTTTTTACATGTGACAAGGACTTCAATGGATTGGGCGTAAGGTGAGAATAACTTTGTTTTCATTTTTAAATAAATGTGTAAAACAGAGTGTTCATTTTTATTTAAAATAAAGGATTTTATTCTGGCTGTTTGTTTATTTTCAAATTTACTGTGGAGTTAGTAATGGGGGCATCTTATAAGCTTTGTTATATCTCTGGGCTCTGCTAGTTTGAAACCTCAAATTTGTCTCCTGACAGCACTAACTCTGCCATACTTCAGAATTCTATTTAATTAAGCCCCAAGTGTGCTGTCCAGCATACAGCTCTGCTGTTCTGTGCTGTTCCAGGTGCCATCCATCATATTCTGCTCTGCTGTTTCATGCTGTTCCAGGTGCCATTCATCATATCCAGCTCTGCTGTTCTATGTTTTTCCAAGTGCCATCCTCATATCCAGCTTTGCTTTTCTATGTTGTTCCAGGTGCCATTCATCATATCTCACTCTGCTGTTCTATGCTGTTCCAGGTGCCATTCATCATATCTCACTCTGCTGTTCTATGCTGTTCCAGGTGCCATTCATCATATCCAGCTCTGCTGCTCTATGCTGATCCAGGTGCCATCCATCACATTCAGCTCTGCTGTTCTGTGTTTTTCCAAGTGCCATCCATCATATCCAGCTCTGTTGTTTTATGTTTTTCCAGGTGCCATTCATCATACCTAGCTCTGCTGTTCTATGCTGCTCCAGGTGCAGTCCATAATATTCATATCTGTATGTTCCATGCTGCTTCAGCTGCTGTCTATCATATGAAGCTCTGCTGTTACATGCTGCTCAAGTTGATGACCAAATGCAGCTTTGGTGTTCCATGCTTCTCCAGGTTGTTAAAGAAATGGTTAAAATGTGTTTTTTTCTGTTCTTATGTTTATTTCCTTTGCAGTGGTTATCATTTGTGTCTCCGTAACATCCTTGCTCTCTCAAAATTGAGCAATAGTTGACCTTGAGCGGATGGGAGTTATTTTTCTGATCTGTCTGTACAAAAATCACTTTTTCTCCGAAATCATGGGAAAGTACAGAATCTCTCTTCCTGCCAAGGACAAACCATTTACGGTGATCTTTTAGACATCATGATGGTGTCTTAATATAATCCATCATATCAAAGTCCTAGTCTCTGCCAAATCATTGATTCTACCAATATTTATGCCAATCATTGTGCAATATTATTAAATACTTTACATAAACACGACAACTTATAAAAAATGGGCTAATTACATAATAAACAAAATTCTCTAGAAAGACAACCTGGTGTGTGTGTCTTTACTGTTTAGTCTTCAACAATGTTAGGTACCTATGCCAATTGATTCTAGTGGAGAGAGAACATATTATCTCTGACAAGGTGCTGTCCAGCATATCCAGCTCTGCTGTTCAATGCTTCTCCAGGTGCTGTCCAGCATATCCAGCTCTACTGTTTCATGTTGCTCCAGGTGCTGTCCAGCATATCCAGCTCTGCTGTTCAATGCTTCTCCAGGTGCTGTCCAGCATATCCAACTCTACTGTTCCATGTTGCTCCAGGTGCTGTCCAGCATATCCAGCTCTGCTGTTCAATGCTTCTCCAGGTGCTGTCCAGCATATCCAACTCTACTGTTCCATGTTGCTCCAGGTGCTGTCCAGCATATCCAGTTCTGCTGTTTAATGCTTCTCCAGGTGCTGTCCAGCATATCCAGCTCTACTGTTCCATGTTGCTCCAGGTGCTGTCCAGCATATCCAGCTCTACTGTTCCATGTTGCTCCAGGTGTTGTCCAGCATAACCAGCTCTACAATTCCATGTTGCTCCAGGTGCTGTCCAGCATATCCAGTTCTGCTGTTCCATGCTTCTCCAGCTGCTGTCCAGCATATCCAGCTCTACTGTTCCATGTTGCTCCAGGTGCTGTCCAGAATATCCAGCTCTACTGTTCCATGTTGCTCCAGGTGCTGTCCAGCATAACCAGCTCTACTGTTCCATGTTGCTCCAGGTGCTGTCCAGCATATCCAGTTCTGCTGTTCCATGCTTCTCCAGCTGCTGTCCAGCATATCCAGCTCTACTGTTCCATGTTGCTCCAGGTGCTGTCCAGCATATCCAGCTCTACTGTTCCATGTGGCTCCAGGTGCTGTCCAGCATATCCAGCTCTACTGTTCCATGTTGCTCCAGGTGCTGTCCATCATATCCAGTTCTGCTGTTCCATGCTTCTCCAGGTGATTCCCAGCATATCAAGCTCTACTGTTCCATGCTTCTCCAAATACTCTCCAGCATATCCAGCCCTGCTGTTCCATGTTGCTCCAGGTGCAGTTTAGCTTAATCAACTCTGTTGTTCCACGTTGCTCCAGATGCAAAGTTATTTTATCATTTTTAAACTTCAAAAATGAATCAATTGCAATACTTGTGACTTGAAATCAGAACTTACTGCTGCAGAATTCCAGAATATTTTAATCTATGACCAATAAAGCATGAGTTCCATATTTTTACATCATACATACACGATGTGTCAGCACACTGCTATTACCGAATACTTGACCTACAATATTGTTGCAAACATTTAAAGCGTAAGGCACTTAGAATGGTTTACATAAATATGGATGGTCCCCATCACTAATGTCTTACCTCTCCATGTGCCAAACCAAGCGTCATCTGAATTGCAAACGAAAGAAAAGAAATTTGACAGCTCATAATTAACCCCTTAACCCCAGAGCTTTATTCGGTTTTACGTTTTCGTTTTTCGCTCTCCTTCTTCCCTGAGCCACAACTTTTTATTTTTCCGTCAATATGGCCATGTCAGGGCTTGGTTTTGGTGGGACGAGTTGTACTTTTGAACGACAACATTGATTTTACCATGTTGTGTACTAGAAAACGGGAAAAAAAATCCAAGTGCGGTGAAATTGCAAAAAAAGTGCAATCCCACACTAATTTTTTATTTGACTTTTTTACTAGGTTCACTAAATGCTAAAACTGACCTACTATTATGATTCTCCAGGTCATTATGAGTTCATAGACACCAAACATGTCTTGGTTCTTTTTTAGTGGTGGTGAAAAAAATTCCAAACTTTGTTGGAAAAAAAGAAAAAATTGCGCCATTTTCCGATACCCGTAGCGTCTCTATTTTTCGTGATCTCGGGTCGAGTGAGGGCTTTTTTTTTGCGTGCCAAGCTGACGTTTTTAGTGATACCATTTTGGTGCAGATACGATCTTTTGATCTCCCGTTATTGCATTTTAATTCAATGTTATGGCTACCAAAAAAAAATTTCTGGTGTTTTGAATTTCTTTCTCGCTACGCCATTTAGTGATCAGATTAATCCTTTTTTTATTGATAGATTGGGCGATTCTGAATGTGGCGATACCAAATATGACAGCTGACAGGCACGGCAAGAGGTGCGGGGACCCTTTCAGTCGGTCCCCGCACCCACAGCGCTGTGATTGGTCAGTCAATGTGACTGACCAAACACAGCAGCGATCTGGCAGGAGAGGCTGAAATTTCAGCTTCTCCTGCCGGATCAGTGCAGGAGCTCAGCGCTGCAGTGGCCAAGCTTCCTGCACTGACAGCCAGGAGCGGCTGTTAACCCCCTGATTGCTGGCGCGCGATTCGGGGGGGGGAGGCAGAGGGTGGGGGCTCCCTCTGTCTCAGATCGGCATCCCCCCAATGTAATCGCAGGGCCCGATCTCTGCCTTGATGACCCGCGGTTGTCATGACAACCTCCGGGTCATCCAGCTACGGAAAGCCGCTGAGACCATGCTCATAGCATGGAGTCAACAGCTTTCTCCATTGGTATAATGCATTGCAATGCTGCAGCATTGCAATGTATTATACCATCAATCTGAAGTGAAAAAGTGAAAGTCCCATAAAGGGTCTAGCTAAACAAAACATTTTTTTTAAAAAATTTGTAAAAAAAAAATTAAAAGATGATTAAAAAAAATTCCCCTAAAAAATACACATTTTTATGTAAAAAAAAAACAAAAAACAAAAAAAATACACGTTTGGTATCACCGTGTCCGTAAAAATCCCATCTATAAAAATGCAACCCTAGTTAACCCCTTCAGTGAAAGCTGTAAAAAAAAATAAAGTAGTAAATTATACTTTTTCCAAGCAGTATCATCATACCGCTTGGAAAAAGTGCAATAATACGCGATCAAAACAATGGATATAAATAAACATGGTACAGCTGAAAATGTCATCTTGTCCCGCAAAAAACAAGCCGCTATACAGCATCATCAGCAAAAAAAAAAAGTTATAGCTCGTGGAATAAAGTGATGCAAAAATAATTATTTTTTCTATAAAAGTTTTTATTGCGTAATAAACGCCAAAACATAAAAAAAATATAAATGAAGTATCGCTGTAATCACAGTGACCCGAAGAATAAAGCTGCCCTATCAATTTTACCACACGCGGAACGGAGGAAAAAAAAAACAATTCCTTAATTGCTGGTTTTTGTTCATTCTGCTTCCACAAAAATCGGAATAGGAAGTGATCAAAAACCGTTATGTGCCCAAAAAAGGTACCAATAAAAACGTCCTCTCGTCCCGCAAAAAATAAGCCTGCAGATAACTCTGTCAGCTGAAATATGGAAAAATGACAGCTCTCAAAATACGGCGATGCAAACATTTCTTACAAAAAATTCTTCAAAAAAAGCGTCTTTTAGTGTGTGACAGAAGCTAAACATGAAAAAAGGATGTAAATCTGGTATTGCTGTAATCGCACCGACCCGAAGAATAAAGTCGCCTAATCACTAATACCGCACGAGGAACTGCGTAAAAAATAAAACCAATTTTCACCTTTTGTGGATTTGCTCATTCTGCCTCCCAAAGATCGCAGTAAGGCGATCACAGTGGTTTACCCCCACATATGGGGTATCGGCGTACTCAGGACAAATTGCACAACAACTTTTGGGGTCCTATTTCTCCTGTTACCCTTATAAAATAAAAGTTTGGGGGCAAAAAGATCATTTTTGTGAAAAAAAAAGGATTTTTTTATTTCCACGGCTCTAAGTTATAAACTTCTGTGAAACACTTGGGGTTCAAAGTGCTGACCACACATTTAGATAAGTTTCTTGGGGGTCTAGTTTCCAAAATGGGGTCACTTGTGGGGGTTTCTACTGTTTAGGCACATCAGGGGCTCTGCAAACGCGACATGACACCCGCAGACCATTCCATCAAAATCTGCATTCCAAAACGGAGCTCCTTCCCTTCCGAGCTCTGCCATACGCCCAAATAGTGGTTTACCCCCACATATGGGGTATCAGCGTACTCAGGACAAATTGCACAATAACTTTTTGGGTCCTGTTATCCTTTGGAAAATAAAAATTGGGGGAGAAAAGATCATTTTTGTGGAAAAAATATGATTTTTAAATTTTACGGCTCTACGTTATAACCTTCTGTGAAGCCCTTGGGGTTCAAAGTGCTCACCACACATCTAGATAAGTTCCATGGGGGTCAAGTTTCCAAAATGGGGTCACTTGTGGGGGGTTTCCGCTGTTTAGGCACATCAGGGGCTCTCCAAACGCGACATGGTGTCCGCTCTCGTTTCCAGCCAATTTGACATTCAAAATCTCAAATGATGTTCCTTCCCTTCTGAGCACTGCCGTGCGCCTAAAGATTGGTCTTCTTCCACACATGGGGCATCAGTGTACTCAGGAGAAATTGTACAACAAATATTGTAGATTCATTTTCTCCTGATACCCCTTTACAAAATAAAAAAAAATTGTCGAAAGAAAAATTTTGGGAAAAAAGTTAAAAGTTAATTTTTTCCTTCCCATTGCCAATTTTGTAAAGTACCTAAAGGGGTTAAATAACTTTTTAAATTTGGGGTTTTTAAACCCCTTGGGGTGCAGTTTTAAATGTTGTCCTTTTGGATATTTTCTGTAAATATTGCCCTAAAAGTGACTTAAATGTGGGGGTGGCCCCAAAAAAAAAGGGTTTTTTGAAAATTTTTTTGGAAAATGAGAAATGCTTACAATTTTTAAACTTATAATCTAACAAAAAAAAATGTGGGTTTCCAAAAATTTTGTGAGTAAAAAGAATGGGGAAATGTTATTTAAAACTATTTTTTTTGAATTTCTTGATTTTAAGGCACAAAAATTAATGTTTGAAAAATTTTCAAAATTTTTGCCAATTTCCCCCTTTTTATTTAAAAAACGCAAGTTAATCGAAGAAATTTTCCACTATCAGAAAGGGCAATATTCTCGAGAAAAACATTCTCAGAAAGGCTTGGTCCCTTAACCCTTCACCCCAAGGGGGGTTTGCACGTTAATGACGAATTTTTACAATTTTGACCACTGTTCTTTTGAGGTTTTAACTCTGGGAAGCTTAAGGATAAATTTGCGATTTTGAGATTTTTTCTGTGAATATTTATTCAGTTTGAAGTAAAAATTTTTTTTTTTTTTTTTTCATATAACTGGTTTATTTTTGAAAAAAAGCAAATATGGCGAAAAATTTTTTAAAATTTTTTAATTTTCAAACTTGAATTTTTTTTCCCTTTAAAACGGAAAAATACCAAAAATTGTTAAGAAATAACATTTCCCAAAATGTCTATTTTCATCAACCCAATTTTTGGGAAACCCCCAATTTTTTTTTTTTAGGAAATTATAAAGGGTTAAAAAATTTCTAGGATTTTCTTTTAAAAAAAATTTTCAAGCATTTTTTTTTTGGGAAAACCCCCAAAGTGAAGTCACTTTGGGGGTCTATATGCAGAAAAAACCCCAAAAAGGAAACCCCTTCTAAAAACCCCCAAAGGC
>JARQOD010000003.1:576506656-576559647 GCA_033576555.1 Oophaga sylvatica | reverse complement strand
GGGGTTTATTCTCAGCCAAAGGGGTAGAATCAATCCCAGTAGGGGAATAGACTTCCGTAGGGGTATCAAGGGAAACCCACAACGTTTAGCAAAATCAAAATCCATCAGGTTAATAGCTGCTCCCGAATCAACAAAAGCCTGAGCAGAAAATGTGGACAGGGAGCAAATCAGGGTAACAGTCAACAGAAATTTAGTCTGAACACTACCCAAGACAACTGAGCGTGCAAAACGTCTTCCCCGCTTAGGACAGACTGAAATAGCATGAGAGGCATCACCACAGTAGAAACATAACCCATTGCGTTTTCGAAACTCATGACGCTGTGCCCCAGAAGCCACTCTATCACACTGCATGGGTTCAGAAGCTGGTTCACAAGGCAACACTATTCCACGCATACCTATACGCTCACGCAAACGTCTGTCAATTTGAATCGCTAATGACATAGAATCATTGAGACCAGAGGGAGAAGGGAAACCCACCATAACATCTTTTACATTCTCTGACAGCCCCTTCCGAAAAAGGGCTGCCAAAGCATCATCATTCCATTTGGTCAGGACTGCCCACTTACGAAATTTCTGACAGTATAACTCAGCGTCCTCAAGCCCCTGATTTAATGCCAACAAGGTTTTTTCAGCTTGATCAGTGACATTAGGTTCATCGTACAATAACCCCAGAGCCAGAAAAAATGCATCGACATTACTCAAAACAGGGTCCCCAGGTGTCAGGGAAAAAGCCCAATCCTGAGGATCGCCGCGCAGGAGAGAGATGACAATTTGAACCTGCTGCGCTGTGTTCCCTGAGGACTTAGGTTTTAAGGCAAGAAACAACTTACAGTTATTTTTGAAATTCAGAAATTTAGCTCGATCCCCTAAAAACAAATCTGGCATGGAATCCTGGGTTCCACAATCGGCAACCTAGCAAGATAGATAGCAATACTCCGAACTTCAGTGGCAAGCTGATCCACACGGCCAGACAACTGTGCAAGCTCCATTGAGAAAAAAAAAAAAATCCTCCTCAGCACTCAGAGAAACAGAGGGAAAAAAAAATCTCTGACAACTCTGACAATCCTTTCTCTTTTTTTTTTTTCACACTATTTTTCCCTTCTGTGAGTACCATATTATTTTCAGTTAGGCCGGTGATACTGTTATGTTTTGGTAACTGAGGAGAGCAGGCAAAAACGGCAATACACCAGAGAGGTTGGAATCTACTGGATTGCAGTACCCTGACTAACCACCACAACTAAAGGCAGCCGTGGAGCGTACCTACGTTGGTCCTAGACGCCTCGTCACAGCCTGAGAAGCTAACTACACCTAAAGATAGAAAGAGGAAAACTATCTGCCCGGAGCAGATCCCCAAAGAACATAGGAAGCCCCCAAACATGTAATGGCGGTTAGACAAGAGGAAATACAGACACAGACAGAAAATAGTATGAGCAAACGTTGGGGCCCAATCTACCTGGACAGAAAAGGATAGGAAGGACACTTACTGCAATCCCAAAAAACCCTAAAAAGTACCAACTCTACTAATTACGAAAACACCTGAGATCACACGACCTCTACCACCTAAATTAGTTCTCTGGTGTAACAAAACTAAGCCGCAGCCACTGAAAAAACTGGAAAAGGCAAATGAACAAATAACAGAGGCTCAGATAAACTGAGAGGAGCACAAGCCCCTGAAGGGGACCTGGCTGACCTCCACAAGAGTGCAGGAAACAATGCAAAAAGCAAGCACAAAAATACAAACAGAAGATATCTTATCTGTTAGCAGAAGATGCAGGGAAGACACAGCAGGCTTCCAAGTGAACCAGGAACCAAAGTTGAGACAAGAACAATTGATCACCGGCATCCCTGATGGGAGGGAACCTCCCTTATATAAGACCAGTCAGTAACTCCTGATCGCCAATCTTCACAATCTTCATTGAATGGTTCAGTACTGTTTGTAACCACCAGAGGGAGCTCCCACTCAGAATTCATTTCTAACACATTCACAACACCAGAGGTAGCAAAGGAAAAAGTTGTCTCAGGAGATTAGAAAGAAAATTGTAGACAAACATGTTGAAGGTAAAAGATATAAGACCATCTTCAAGCAGCTTGATGTTCCTGTGACTACAGTTGCACATATTATTCAGAAATTTAAGCTCCATGGGACTGTAGCCAACCTCCCTGCACATGGCCACAGGAGGAAAATGGATAACAAATCAAATAGACGGATAATACGAATGGTAACAAAAGAGCCCAGAAAAACTTCTAAAGAGATTAAAAGTGAACTTTGAGCTCAAGGAGCATCAGTGTCAGATCGCACCATCCGTCGTTGTATGAGCCAAAGAGGACTTCATATGAGACGACCAAGGAGGACACCATTGTTGAAAAAAATTAATAAAAAAGCCAGACTGGAATTTGCCAAACTAAATGTTGACAAGCCACAAAGCTTCTGGGAGAATGTCCTATAGACAGATGAGACATAAATGGAACTTATTGGCAATGCACATCAGCTCTATGTTCACAAACAGAAAAAAGAAACATTTCAAGAAATGAACACTGTCGCTACTATGAAACATGGAGGAGTCTCTGTTATGTTCTGGGGTTACTTTGCTGCATCTGGCACAGGGTGTCTAGAATCTGTGCAGGGTTCAATGAAATCTCAAGACTATCAAGGGATTCTAGAGAGAAATGTGCTGCCCAGTGTCAGAAAGCTTGGTCTTAGTCACAGGTCATGGACCTTGCAACAGGAGAATGACCCAAAACACACAGCTAAAAACACCCAAGAATGGCTAAGAGGAAAACATTAGACTATTCTGAAGTGGCCTTCTTTGAGCCCTGACGTAAATCCTATTGAGCATCTTTGGAAAGAGCTGAAACATGCCGTCTGGAAAAGGCAACCTTCAAACACGAGACAACTGGAGCAGTTTTCTCTTGAGGAATGGGCAAAAATACCCGTCGAGAGGTGCAGAAGTCTCATTGACCATTACAGGAATTGATTGCCTCAAAAGGTTGTGCAACAAGATATTAAGTTAAGGGTACCATTATTTCTGTCCAGGCCTATTTCATGAGTTTTATTTTTTTTTAATTCTGTGGAAGCATGGCTGAAAAGCAATGTCTGACTTTGATTTGTTCATTTTCATAGATTTTTTATTTATTATTACTTTTGTCAGATTCAAATTGTTTCGGTGACCGTTGTGGGTTTTTCTATCATTAAACGAGGGGAACCAACAATTTTGACCACATGTGTAGATACACCTTGACATGGTTGGATGGCTTTTGCAACTTTTGATAAAAAAAGTTAACTAAGTGTCTTACATTTTTAACATAATTTTTAATATTGTACTTCATTTAGTCATCGTGCACGTACAGGCAAATCTTCGTATCTTGGCCACATAGCGTATTTATGCACTTATAGATTCTATTTAAACTGAATACATTTGCAGTACAAAACTAAAACCATTGAGTGCAAGTCCATTCATTCAATGTTTTCTTGATGTGAAGTTTAGATTAAAGGTGCTGCCTCATCTGAACTAGTCACCCTAATTATGACATCAGTCAATATTCACAAGGTCACGGCGACCATCGGCTTTTAGAACTGTTCCCTCTGATTGTAGTCTTAACAGTCAATACTCTTTCAAGTTGAGCAGAGACGGTTACAAAAGTTTTCAATCTATAAAAAGATGAGGGAGAGGAGTGATCTCTTTACATTCAATGCGAACCTGTTTTGTTCTTTTCATTGTCCATCTTACTTCTTCATTTCTAGATGATGTGTTTCAGGACCATGGACAGCATTTTCTTACTACTGCAGACCTGAAAAATATTTAGACTTGAGAGTCCTCAGTGGTTGATACCTTTTAATGGCTAACTGAAAAGATGGTAACAAATTGCAAGCTTTCGAGACTACGCAGGTCTCTTCATCAGGCAAAGACTAAAACAAACAAGCTGAAGAATCACATATTTATATACACAAAGGACACAGGAATAATGCAATAGGTAAGACAAGTGACGTGAAGCAGAACTGTCATTATGGCAGAGGGATGAACATAAATATGACTAGTTCATAGATAAGGAGTGAAAGTTTTATTACCCTCTGATTGGGGTCTGGTATTGTGTTGTGATGACCTAAAAGGTCAGGGAAGCAGATTCCTTAATTGTTGTGGAAAGACATAAAACTCTGGGATATATTCATCCCAGCACTAAGAGTGTCAAAGGTCATCATAAGTTTATATTCCCAGACTTTTCTATCCTTCTCAGATTTGAAGTTAGATTTTAATACAAGTAATTCCATATCCGTCATGCTATGACCGGGCATACAAAAGTGTTTTGCCACAGGTAAATCCATTCTTTTTTCTCTTATTGTGTGGCGATGAGAATTCATCCTTGTTCTCAGTTTTTGCCCGGTCTCCCCCACATACAGACCCCCAGTTGGACATTTAGTACATATAATTAGGTACACCACATTAGATGTGATGCAGCTGAAAGTACCTGGTATCTTGTAGTCCTGATGGGAGTTGGGGATCTTTATCCTGTCCGTGGTCATTATAGATGCACAGGTTTTGCATTTCTTTTGTTTGCAAGGGAAGGTACCTGCAGCTGTTGGGGAGGACAGGGAGCTTCTGACAATGATGCTTCTTAGATTTGGGGGCTGCCTAAAACATAGTAGTGGGGGGTCTGGAAATATGGATTGTAATCGGGCATCTTTTTGTAGTAAAGGTTGTAGTTTCCGTGCAGCTCCCCTGTGCATCTATAATGACCACGGACAGGATAAAGATCCCCAACTCCCATCAGGACTACAAGATACCAGGTACTTTCAGCTGCATCACATCTAATGTGGTGTACCTAATTATATGTACTAAATGTCCAACTGGGGGTCTGTATGTGGGGGAGACCGGGCAAAAACTGAGAACAAGGATGAATTCTCATCGCCACACAATAAGAGAAAAAAGAATGGATTTACCTGTGGCAAAACACTTTTGTATGCCCGGTCATAGCATGACGGATATGGAATTACTTGTATTAAAATCTAACTTCAAATCTGAGAAGGATAGAAAAGTCTGGGAATATAAACTTATGATGACCTTTGACACTCTTAGTGCTGGGATGAATATATCCCAGAGTTTTATGTCTTTCTACAACAATTTAGGAATCTGCTTCCCTGACCTTTTAGGGTCATCACAACACAATACCAGACCCCAATCAGAGGGTAATAAAACTTTCACTCCTTATCTATGAACTAGTCATATTTATGTTCATCCCTCTGCCATAATGACAGTTCTGCTTCACGTCACTTGTCTTACCTATTGCATTATTCCTGTGTCCTTTGTGTATATAAATATGTGATTCTTCAGCTTTTGTTTTAGTCTTTGCCTGATGAAGAGACCTGCGTAGTCTCGAAAGCTTGCAATTTGTTACCATCTTTTCAGTTAGCCATTAAAAGGTATCAACCACTGAGGACTCTCAAGTCTAAATATTTTTCTATCTACTGGCTAACACGGTACGAAGATACACATCTTTCCTATACTGCAGACCTGTGTGTTTTCCTTCTCATACTTTATTAGTCACCATCAACATGTGGTTTTGCATCTGTTGCAAAAAAAAAAACCTCAACATGTACTGGCAGATCTGATACTATGCGCCAATTACCTGCAGTGACTTAAAGGGGTATTCCATCTCCAAGATCCTATCCCAATATATAGTAGTTGTAATAATAATAATATTAGCTAATACCTTTAATTAGAAATGTAGTATAGTTTTTCTGATTAGCTATATCTCTTTCCTCATGTGCAGACATTGAAAGATCTTAGGTATCCCTGGTTACGACTATTAGTTACTAGCTAATTAGTCACCATATCCATGCCTGCATATGAGGAAAGAGACATGGCGAATCAGGAAAACTATACTATATTTCTAATTGGAGGTATTTGATAATATTATTATTATACCTACTACATATTGGGATAGGATCTTGGAGATGGGAATACCCCTTTAACCCTGGGTCAGGCGCATCTCTGGCACCCCAAGTTCAGATGCAGTGCGTCTGACAAGCACAGGGTAGAAAACAGCCTATAATATCTACTTATCTCAATTTCTGGGCTCTGAAAACTGGAAGCTATTTGGCGACACTTGTGAAATTTGGACACTTTTTGTTTTACTACAGTTATGGTTATTAAATTTTTTTGTGGGCGTCTGATTTTGTGTAATCTCTTTTACACATCCCTATGAAGGTCACTGATTACTTTTAGAGGACATAACTATTACCAAACATTAAAATTAGGAATAAAACTTTATTGTAAGGCACTTAGATGCTACTGGAGTGATATTCACTCAGATTCAGACGTTAAAAGTTCAGCAGAAAAGACACATAGGCAGAGAGAAAAGCAAGGCTGGCCGATCATATTATCAATTTCCCATCATATCAGAGATTGCGTGCTCAGGCACAATGTGCCTGAGAGGCCATTTCTAAGAAAATCCTCTTATTGGTAAGACAACCCTACTTATTTCTATGAAATATCCACAAACCTTGCATTATTCATTCATGATACGAGCAAAGTAAACAATTGTGATAAACCCCCCCAGAAAGCACGAACCTTCAAAAGTGAGAACCTTCAGGTGCAATGAGCCTGAGAGGCCCCAGAGGTCACATCTGCTCTTCACAAGGATGGTGGTAAAACTGAGTGGGGGGTTTCAGGCAGCTCCTAAAGATCGGAAGGTACTGAGAGGGGTGGGTTCCCCTGCCGCCTTGGAGAGGAGGTGGAAATAAAAATATGTGAACTGTGTCTCACTGGTGGATATAAAGAAAAAAGGGCCCCTGTGCAAGAACAGTATATGGGCCTTTGCAGCCCAAGAGCTCCTAGAAAATGCAAAACTGCACCTGATTTGGAGGTAGAAATGGGCGCCCTCACCTCTTGGGCCCCTGTTACAACAGGTTACAACAATGATATGTCCACCCCTGCTGTATCTGTCAGGCCTATTGCACCCGATGCAGAGTTAAACAGTACCTGACCAGTCTATGGGCACCTTTAAAAAAAAAAAAAATGAAAATAACGTTTTCTAAATAACACTTCTTATAAAAAATGCTAAGATTTCTCTAATGGCAGGCTAAAAGACCCAATTCTCTATCAAAAATTGGGTCTAAATTCCGAATACAGGGATCCCAAACCCTTCATGGCTCCCCTCACTGTAAAATCAAGTATCCCAAACAAAGCGTCATCAAGCAGGGAGCAGGTGAAAAAAAATAAAGCAGATACAGAGCTTAATGAGGGAACGATAGGGACTTTTAAATAAAAAGTATATTAGAAAAGAGATTAAATTCTGACATTAAACAGACGTTTAGGATTAAAATAAACCAGTCCTTTAAGAAAAATGACTTGAGAAAACCCATTGTTGCAAAAATGTTGAGTTAACCCTTTCCTTAGTATAAGATTCTTAAGTGTCTTTCATTTTGTGCTGTAATGTCAATTGCTCACTCTTGTACATTTTGTCTTAATATGTTTTCCTATTAATTTTATTTGCTTATATAGCATTATTCATTTGTAAAGTGTTCTGCAGATATTATCATCGCTGTCCCCATTGGGGCTCACAATCTTCATTTCCTATCAGTATGTCTTTGGAGTGTGGGAGGAAACCGGAGAACCCGGAGGAAACCCGCACAAACACGGGGAGAACATACAAACTCCTTGCAGATGTTGTCCTTGGTGGATTTGAACTCAGGACCCAAGTGCTGCAAAGCAACAGTGTTTCTTAAGGGGAATCTGTCACCAGTTTTGTCACATAGAAGCTAAAAATATCGTCTTACTCAGCATCTGCACTGCATTCCCCATATCCTTATATAACCCCTGGACTCACCTTGTATAGCCCCAAAAACCTTTTTGATTTCTCCGGCGCTGTATGATAATCGAGTCCGTCCGGTGCGATGGGCGTGGCTTCGGTTCTGTCCACTCCTCTCCCTGGCTGCTGCTAGTCATCCTTGTCATGGATGATGCCTTCTGCGTCATCCTCATCACAGTGACATATCTCGCACTAGTGCAGACAAATCGCATTTCGAGCTTGCTCAGTATATTTTGCCCAACTGCGGGCAAAGCCGATAAGCAGAAGTGCGTGTGCAAACTTCTGCTTTTCGGCTTTGCCCGCAGTTTCATGATTGCGCAGTATGCTTTACCCAAATGCGGGCAAAGCCGAAAAGCAGAAGTGACACATGCAGGAGGCGTCATCCATGTCAAAGATGGCGAGCAGTGGTCAGGGAGGGGGGTAGAGAGACCCAAAGCCATGCCCATCGGACAGGATGGACTCGATTAGCTTACAGCGCCAGAAAAATCAAAAAAGTTTTTGGGGCTATACAGGGGAGTCAGGTGGTTACATAAGGACTTAGGGAATGCATCACGGATGCTGAGTAAGATGATATTTCAGTGGTTAGCACAGCAGTCTTGCAGCAATGGAGTCCTGGGTTCAAATCCCACCAAGGACAACATCTGCAGGGAGTTTGTATGTTCTCCCCGTGTTGCGCGGGTTTCCTACGAGTTCTCCGGTTTCCTCCTACACTCCAAAGACATAGTGATAGGGAATCTAGATTGTGAACCCCAATGATGATAATGTCTGTAAAGCGCTGTGGAATAAGGTAGTGCTATATAAGCAAAGCATAATAAAATATAGAATATTTTTAGCTGCTATGTGACAAAACTGGTGACAGGTTCCTGTTAAGGCATTCAGCCAGTTTCACCTTGTTGCTGTCTTTGGCGACATATATGCAATTTCTAGCAATGAACTCTAGAGTCTCTTCCATGAGGTTGGAGAAAGGAATGAGATAACATAGCCATGTGATTATTCAGGGCTAGATGTTGTTTTTACTCTGATTAATGGAGCAATCTAATCTCACCGTCTCTGTTTAGGGCATTGATTCAGTTGTCGATAATTTATTGCAGTTGAACTAAATTTGCCATCTTTGAGACTTCATTGCTGGCACATGGTCATAACTCTTTCTATTAGGATGACCCAGTATGTTTACCTCCAATACTACAGTTTGGAAAAGCACTGACATCATGTTAATATCCCAGCAGGTTGTGCCAAATGACCGACTTAGCGCTATTATATCCTCATTTGAGTTAAACTGAATTTCACATTGCCAGGATATCTTGTTGTTTTCTTCTTGGTCACCTGGGGTTTTATAAAATGTACATTTTAGCAGCAAACAAATACAGATGTGGCTGGCAAATGTTATCTAGGCTGAAAATGCATCAGTGTCGTTATTACATGATGATCACTTGTATTAAAATGGTGCCCACCGCTGGGAGGAAGTGAAAGGCAAAATGCTTCCAACAGGAACTCATTACTTTTCACCAAGCATCACATTGAGGAGCAGCTGGTATGTTGGGCGTAATACTGTGGAGATGACAGCACGCGCTAAGTTTAAGCATGGCAAGTGCTACATCAATTAGGCAAGTGCTTTTTCAATTAAACAACTGTATCATTGATCCAAAAAACCCTTTGACAATTATTTGGATAGCATTAAAAAAGCATTAAACTTTAAAAAAAAGTAAAAAGTTAATGGGATCTTGTCATGTCCACATACAGATGAAGGGTTAATCTGCAGTTAATGCTGTCCTGCCACCTTACTAAAAGTGTGGCTCCTGGATGAAAATTAACTTTATTATTCCTGGAGAAGGTGCACAAAGTGGTTACAGTCACAGCTCAAAGCATTGCAAGAGGCAGCTATAAATACGCACCGGCAACTTGAGCTGGCTGTCAATCAAAGTGCCGGCACGTGCTTCCAGTATAGTAAGGGATGTTATGGGCAGTGACTGTAGCCGCCCTGTTCATACTACTGTATCAGAAAGAAATAAGTTAAAGAGGTTGTTCATGACTTTACCATTGATGACCTATCCTTAGATAGAGCCATCAATATCTGATCGGTGGGGTTGGTCACCTGTCACCCCCGTCGGTCAGCTGTTTTTGGTATCGGCGGTGGCCAGAACTGCTCAGGTGCAGAGCTCAACAACACACATCAACTGTATAGTAGTCACTGCTGGATACTGCATATCCTACCCCCTAATCAAATCAATAGGGGGTGCATGAGCAGTACCCGGCCACAGTCACTACTCTGTCGGTCACTACTAAAGTCTCATGTACATGACAATACCCTACGCATTGTATATACAGTCTTCTTAACAATTAAATGCTGTGTCACAGATCCATACCACATATCTGGTGAATTAATGGTCATTGTGGTTTCAGACAACTTGATCATATTTGATAGCTAATGTAATAAATAAACAAATCACTTTATATAAAAATATGTTGTTCCACCCTGAATAATCAATCCAAAGTGCTGGCAGTGGCCACTGTATGTCTCTCTTCTGTGTAATTTACTGTCCGGTGTAATCGGACTCTAGCAGCTGTGACACCAAGCTGGATTAAAGAAAGAGGGGATTATCCGTCTGCCAAAATCTATACAGGCATAGCAAATAGCAAAAGTTTAGTTCAAGATAAGCAAGCCATTGGACAATAGCAGGAGCAATTCATGCTGGAAGTAAGGGAAAAGTTTATCTAACACATATAGTGCTGGAAAAATGCTGACCAAGAAGAATTATCCACTCAAAAATATTGGTGAATAAATTTGAATGAATCTCAATACTGGAAAGCTTGTAATTTCTCGGTAAATACATGGAGAGGAGAGAGAAAGGACCCCGCTGACCAAAAGAGCTTATTTTCTACAAGAGAGAGAGACAGAGAAAGAGAGAAAGGACCCTGCTGATCATTAGTTTACACTCTACAGGAGAGAGAGGACCCCGCTGACCATAAGAGATTACATTCTACAGAAGAGAGAGGACTCCACTAACCATAACAGCTTACACTCCAAAGGAGAGAGAGAGGACCCTGCTGCAGAACTTACACTGTACAGGACAAAGAGGACCCCGCTGACCATAAGAGTCTACACTCTACAGGAGAGAGAGAGGACCCCGCTGACCATAAGAGCTTATACTCTACAGGAGAGAGAGGACCACACTGACCATAAGAGCTTACACTCTACAGGAGAGAGAGGACCACACTGACCATAAGAGCTTACACTCTACAGGAGAGAGAGGACCACACTGACCATAAGAGCTTACACTCTACAGGAGAGAGAGGACCTGACTTACCATAAGAACTTACACTCCAGAGGGGAGAGAGAGAGGATGCCACTCCCACTGACCATAAGAGCTTACACTCTACAGGAGAGAGAGGACCCCGCTGACCATAAGAGCTTACACTCTACAGGAGAGAGAGGACCACACTGACCATAAGAGCTTACACTCTACAGGAGAGAGAGGACCACACTGACCATAAGAGCTTACACTCTACAGGAGAGAGAGGACCACACTGACCATAAGAGCTTACACTCTACAGGAGAGAGAGGACCACACTGACCATAAGATCTTACACTCTACAGGAGAGAGAGGACCACACTGACCATAAGAGCTTACACTCTACAGGAGAGAGGGACCACACTGACCATAAGAGCTTACACTCTACAGGAGAGAGAGGACCACACTGACCATAAGAGCTTACACTCTACGGGAGAGAGAGGACCTGACTTACCATAAGAACTTACACTCCAGAGGGGAGAGAGAGAGGACGCCACTCCCACTGACCATAAGAGCTTACACTCTACAAGAGAGAGGACCCCGCTGACCACAAGAGCTTACACTCTACAGGAGAGAGAGCTTACATTCTACGACAAAGAGCGAGACAGACAGAAAGAGAGACAGGAACTGACTTACTATAAGAGCTTACACTCCAGAGGAAAGAGAAAGGGGTCCCCACTCCCACTGACCATAAGATCTTACAGACTACAGGAGAGAGAGAGGACCCCACTGACCATAAGAGCTTACACTCTACAGGAGGGAGAGAGACAGACAGAGACAAAGAGAGAGAGGACCTGACTTACCATAAGAGCTTACACTCCAGAGGAGAGAGAGAGAAGACCCCACTCCCACTGACCATAAGAGCTTACACTCTACAAGAGAAAGCAAAAGCACTCCGCTGACCATAAAAGCTTACACTCTACAGGAGAGGCAGAGGACCCCACTGATCAATACTCTACAGGAGAGAGAAAAAGGATGACACTGATCATAAGAGGTTACGCTCTACAATATATAGAAAACCGCACTCATCATAACAGCTTACACTCTACAGGAGAGAGAGAGGACCCCGCTGACCATAGGAGCTTACACTCTACAGGAGAAAGGACTCCACTGACCATAAGAGCTTACACTCTACAGAAGAGAGAGGACTTTGCTGATCATAAGAGCTTACACTCTACAGGAGAGAGAGGACTTTGCTGATCATAAGAGCTTACACTCTACAGGAGGAGGACCCTACTGACCATAAGAGCTTACACTCTACAGGAGGAGGACCCTACTGACCATAAGAGCTTACACTCTACAGGAGAGAGAGGACCCCACTGATCATAAGAGCTTACACTCTACAGGAGAGAGAGGACCCCACTGATCATAAGAGCTTACACTCTACAGGAGGAGGACCCTACTGACCATAAGAGCTTACACTCTACAGTAGAGAGAGATCCCACTGACCATAAGAGCTTACACTCTACAGGAGAGAGAGAGGACCCCACTGACCATAAGAGCTTACACTCTACAGAAGTTATTTGCACCATCATATATAAAAAATAAAAATCTTCAGTGATATCACAGAATTGTGTTACATTGTAATTTTTCAACACATCAGTATTATGAAAAGGTTTGCCACGGGTGATAATATTTCATGCATCTATAATGAATTGTATATAACACAGTGACCAATAATACACATCATATAAAAATAAATTTGTTTAACAATGTGCATTTTAGCATAGTTATCCTCCTTTTCTGAAATAGGAATAAAAAATAAATGATTGTATTGAGCCTTAGGGATATCTGTCTATCTCCATTACATCTATAATAGAGTTCTCTTTTCTCAACTTTTCATAAAAATAGACTATGAGTAAAAGTAAAATGCATAAAATACTTACAGTAGGAATGTAATCAAGAAATAACATTTAACTGCACAAAGTATGCAATAGAGATAATGGATATATTATTGGCACCTACAAAATGGGTAAGTTCTCCCATCAGAGAAATAAACGTCATGTCTGGGGATCTGAATATCCATTTCTGTTTTGTAATGGAAGGAACTGCAGTCTTGAAAGTTCACAAATTGTGACATTTTGAAAAAACATTGCTTTTATAATTGAATATGTAGCCCATATATTTTTTGCCGTTGTAGCCTACAAGAATGCCGCCATGCAGCAAAAATATAATATAATTTTATGTAGAATATTATACTCTGTATCAGAAAAATTAGAAAAGAAAATTCCATTAAAAAATGAAGTATGGGCTATTAGCTTGTAGCTTTCTGCCACTATCGATGCAGCGTTAAGGCTTTGTGTTGCTTTATTTACCATTACAACATAGTTTCTGCACTTTAGCAACTAGTGCCTGTAATTTATATGTTAAAGGGGCTATCCAGTCAAAAAGTAACTTCTGCAGTGGGAAGCCAGGGGATAAATGTGTGAAAGACTATATAATCATCCTCATCATTGATCCAGGTCAGTGCGAGTACGCAGATACCAAACTTGTATAATGAAATTTTTATTTAAGTGGTTAAAAAAATGGAAATTTGTAAGAAAAATACACTTTGCTTTTGTCGCCATTTTCCTAGACCCATAACATTCTCATTTTTCAGGATATGTGGCTGTGTGATGGCCCATTTTTTGCATTCTGAGCTGAAGTTTTTACTGATACCATTTGTGGGTAGATATAATGTTTTAATTGCCTCTTATTGCATTTTACTGCAATATTGCTGTGGCCAAAATAAACATAACGTATATACTTTTGTATAAGCTGAGTTTTTCAGCACTTTTTTTGTGCTGAAAACGCCCCCCTCAGCTTAAACACGAGTCATTGTTCTAGAAGACGGCGGTGGAGCGGTGGAGCAGGGGTCACAGAGGCAGGAGCTGACGGCTGCGCTAGCAGTGAATATTCATTTCTCTTATAGCGCGCACATTTAAAGCAGCAGCCACCGGTTTCCAGCAGCAGCCGGGCTATAACAGGTGCCTGCTCATTAAGGTAATGAATATTCACCTCTCTCCACTCCCATAGGTGTGGAGTGAATATTCATTACCTTAATGAGCTGGGACACGTGATCACTCGGCCGGAAGAGCTGCTTGCACCGGAACGAGAGAACGAGATGCAGCGAGGGTGCGCAGGGAAAGTAAGTAGGATGTGTTTTTTTACTTTTTATAGGAACCATGCATACAAGGACAGGGATGGGGAGCCATGCATACAAGGACAGGGGATAAAGAACCATGCATACAGGCATGCGGAGCTATGCATACAGGGACAGGGAGCCATGCATACAAGGACGGGGACAGAGAGTCATGCATACAAGGATGGGGATAAAATGCCATGCATACAGGGACGGGGAGCCATGCATACAAGGAAGGGGATAAGGAGCCATGCATACAGGGATGGGGATAAGGAAACAAGCATACAAGGACAGGGATGGGGAGTCATGTATACAAGGACAGGTATGGGGAGCCATGCATACAAGGACAGGGATGGGAAGCCTTGCATACAAGGACAGGGATGGGGTGCCATGCATACTAGGATAGGAATGAGGGGACAATGTATACCCAGCTTATACTCGTCAATAAGTTTTCCCAGTTTTTCGTGGCAAAATTAGGTGCCTCGGCTTTTACTGGGGTTGACTTATACATGAGTATACACTGTGTTCCAAATTATTATGCAAAAATTGTTTAGGAGTGATAAGGTAAGAATTTTTTTGTTTGTCAGTTAAACTCATTGCTGGTGATGTGTGTCAGGGCTCTTTATATCACTGTAAGCAATTGCAGACACCTGTGCTAATTAGTTTGGCAGGTGTGTCCAATGAAAGGCAAGACTACTTAAGAAGGCTGTCCCGCATTATTAAGCAGCCTACATTTTCTGCCAAAATGGGAAAGAAAAAGGATGTGTCGGCTGCTGAGAAGCAACAAATTGTGGAGTGTTTAGGTCAAGGCATGACTACAATCAACATTGCCAAGACACTTCATCGTGATCATCGCACAATCAAGAAGTATGTAGCTGATTCACAGTACACACGTGTGCGTGCTGATAAGGGAAAATTGAGACTCTTTCCTGCAGGCAATTACGTCAGGTTAAAAGAGCAGCGGCAAAAAAGCCTTGACATAGCAGCAGACAAGTTTTTGAAGCTGCTGGTGCCTCCAAAGTCCCCCGAACAACAAGATGCAGGGTCCTTCAGAGGTTTGCAGCTGTGCGAAAGCCATCCTGTTGACCACCTCTATACACTGCACACAAGCAGAAACGGCTCCAGTGGGCCAAACAATACATGAAGACTGACTGCAAAACTGTTTTGTTCACCGATGAGTGCCGTGCAACGCTCGATGGTCCAGATGGATGGAGTGGAGGATGGCTGGTTGATGGACACCCCATGCAAACATGGCTACGGCGCCAACAAGGAGGAGGTGGAGTAATGTTTTGGGCTGGAATCATGGGGAGAGAGATTGTCGGCCCCTTTAGGATCCCTGAAGGGGTAAAGATGAACTCCACAGTGTATGTTGAGTTTCTGAAACAGCACTTCCTGCCATGGTTCAAGAAGAAGAACCGTGCATTCCGCAGCAAGATCATTTTCATGCATGATAATGCACCGTCTCATGCTGCACATAACACATCTGCATCTCTGGCTGCTATGGGCATAAAAGGGGACAAACTTATGGTGTGGCCCCCATTCTCCCCTGACCTCAACCCCATTGAGAACCTCTGGAGCATCATCAAAAGGAGTGTCTATGATGGCGGGAGGCAGTTCACATCTAAGCAACAGCTCTGGGAGGGTATTCTGTCCTCATGCAAAACAATTTAAGCAGAAACCGTCCAAAACCTGACAAATTCAATGGACGAGAGAGTTCAGAAGCTCCTTTCGAACAAGGGGTCCTATGTGCAAATGTAACATCACCTAGAATAAAGTTTTGAGTTGAAAACTGTTTGATTTCAGTTTGTAAGAACCTGCTAATGCTTATAATTTCACAAATGACCATTTTTTTGTTCTTTATTAAAATGAAAAGGTTGAAAACTCTGCTGTGCATAATAATTTGGAACATGCATTTTGAGTGCAGTTTGAGTGTTTTATTTTTTTAAAAAATATACTGTTATCATAGGCAGTTTGTACAAAAACCTTTCAATTTTACTCTAATAGTTATTTGACTGGAAAATTACAATGACTGAAATTCATATAGGTAATTTGGGAAAATCTGAGAAAATATTATTTGCATAATAATTTGGAACACAGTGTATACAGTAATCCTGGCGTGTTTTTTTCCGTTATGTTGTTAACTGATGTGATTAATTTATTTATATTTTGATACATTGGACTTTTACGAACACAGCAATTCCAAATATTTGTATTTGTTATTCTTTTAATTATTTTATTTTTATTAGGGCAAAATGGGAGCAATTTGAACTTTTGTGTTTTTTTTTTATTTTTTTCATATTTTTAGAAACTTTTTTTCACTTTTTACTGGATTTAATAGTCCCCTAAGGGAACTTGAATCTGTGATAATGCAATTGCTTGTCCAAAAAAAGTAGTGCATCAACACTGCTATATATAGCTAAAATCACAATCTAGGAACACAAGGCACGCTTTCAAAGGAGGATAATAATTTCATGCACAGGGTCTTCCTCAATTAAATGGGTATTCCCAACTCCAAGATCCTATCCAAACATGTAGTATATGTAATAATAATAATAATAATATTAGCAAATATCTCCAGTTAGAAATATAGTATAGTTATTCTAATTAGCTATGTCTCTTACCCATGTGCAGGCATTGCAGGACCTTAGGTATCCATGCTTACATCCACTGATGAACCGACAGTTAGCTAGTTGCAAGTGGTCATAACCATGGATACCTGAGGTCCTGCAATGCCTGAACATGGAGTAAGAGACATAGAGAATCAGAAGAACTATACTACATTTCTAATTGGAGGTATTTGCTAATTATTATTTATTATTATAGCGCCATTTATTCCATAGCGCTCTACATGTGAGGTGGGGTATACATAATAAATACAAGTACAGTAATCTTAAACAATACAAGTCACGACTGGTACAGTAGGAGAGAGTACCCTGCCCGTGAGGGTTCACAATCTACAAGGGATGGGTGAGGATACAGTAGGAGAGGGTAGAGCTGGTCGTGCAGCGGTTTGGTGGATCAATGGTTACTGCAGGTTGCAGGCTTGTCGGAAGAGGTAGGTCTTTAGGTGTATTATTGTTATTAGGTGTATATTATTATTGCACCTACTATATATTGGGATAGGATTTTGGAGATGGGAATACCCCTTTAAATCAACCGTCATGTCAGGGCAGTGGTGGACACAGATGGAAGATGGCCTCTGTGCAAGAGCAGTATATGGGCCCCTCTTTGTATCTATGACAAGTTCTACTTGCTAAGGTGATAATGGCCCCTTACACCTATCTTCTTGGGCCCCTGTGCGGCTGCACATGTTGCACCAATGATATGTCTATCCCGTATGTGGAGAAAGATGCCAGCTCAGCATACGAGCCCATATCAAAGACAAGGACACAACAAATTACATTTACATCATATGTCGTGAAGGGGTTAATACATTTGTTACTGCCTGCACCAGGAAAGCAAATCTGCATCCGCTATGAGCGCAAGTAAATTTGCATAATTATCTACTCCAGTTTATGGCATTAAATGTGATAAATCTGTTGGATTGTCCCATTACACCTCACTCTCTTCTTTCACTGCTGTGATAAACGAATTGCAGAGTGTTTTCGGAGTGTGATCTGAGGTGGAGAAAAAAAAAGTTTCACTTCACTTTCTCTATTTTGTCAGTCTGAGAAAATCGGACCGATACTCAGGTGACATCCGAATTTTTCCATTCTGCATGCTGCGATTTCATCTTCAGGCAGAGGAAAAAAATCGGACACGGCCTCACAGTATAACATGGGGACAAGTGCTATCTGCCAAAATGATGGATAGCACTAGTCCGATATTTACAGTCGTGTGCATGAGCCCCAAGGAGACTCAGTTCTTCCCCAAAGTTTGCCCATAACAATTTATTATTCATCTTTTTTCATAAGATTCAAAACAAATCTATGTAATCCAATTATGTTTATTTTAGTCACTATACAGTATATCACCATCATATTCCATAGCGCTTTACAAACATTATCATCGCTGTCCCCATTGGGGCTCACAATCTAAATTCCCTATCAGTATGTCTTTGGATTATGGGAAGAAACCGGAGGAAACCTGTAAGAAACTCAAGCAATGACAGGGAGAACATACAAACTCCTTGCAGACTGCGATGCATTTGAATTAATGAGTAGAGTTGAGCGAAACAGGTTGGTCAGATTAAAAAAACACAGACTTTCGCCAAAGTCGATTAAAACTCGACCATAGCGTGAGGTCGGCCATGCGGTCGTCGACCCGAGCGCCAAAGTCGGTTTTCCCATAATGCTTGCAGGCGCCTTTTCTCAGCCAATGAGCAAGGACGCACACTGTGGGCAACGAGATGACATGTGCAGCAGCCACCACCATCTTAGAGAAGGGCATTGCAGTGATTGGCTTGCTTTGGGGGGCGTCACAGCGCCTATAAAAGCCCTCACCGCCGACCGCCATTTTACTTCTGCCGATCTTAGCGTAGGGAGAGGTTGCTGGCGTTTGTTCTCAGTAGGGAGAGAGTAGGCAGGAAAAAAAACTAATTCTGTGCTTGTGCTGATAGCGATTAGCTGTACAGTTAGTGTGCAGTGACAGGGGAGGATTTTCTTGTGTGCAGCAGCGCTGGTTCTTAGGCTGCCTGCCACTGAGAGGGGAGGAATTTCTTGTGTGCAGCAGCAGAGCTGATTATTAGGCTGCCTGCCACTGAGAGGGGAGGATTTAGTTGTGTGCAGCAGCGCTGATTATTAGGCTGCCTGCCAGTGACAGGGGAGGAATTTCTTGTGTGCAGCAGCAGAGCTGATTATTAGGCTGCCTGCTAGCTGTATTGTTGTGTGTACACTGCTGTGCAGAGTGCTTTTTAACACAGCACCTACACAGCACTAATACTTTTATTCTTTTTTTCTGCACAGTTACAGAGCGTTAATTTTTCCCCCACCATATAGAGCTGTACGCTCCTCACACTACGTGTACCGGCTTGTATCACGGACAAATACATGCTGACTATCTGTGTGTGACTCCGGAAATATATACGGATATTTAAATTATCCCCAAAACCGTATACAGCTGGTATCTTCTGATACAGCACCATTTTTCTCCCTTCTGTATTACGCTAAAATCCATACTGAGAGAGCGTCTGTGTGTTATACAGCTGTACGCTACTGATACAGTATACTTTTTCTGCTTTTCATATTATGTTCTACTCCATACTGAGCCTGTGAGCGTGTGTGTGTGTTACTCCTGAAATACATATGGAGATTTAAAAATTACCCAACACTGTATACAGCTGTACGCTTCTAATACAGTACCCTTTTTCTACTTTTTATATTCTGGTGTAATCCATACTGAGTCTGTGAGCGTCTGTGTGTGACTCTGGACATATATACGGAGATTTAAAATTACCACAACACTGTACACAGCTGTACGCTTCTGATACATTACCCTTTTTCTTCTTTTTATACTGTGGTCTAATCCATACTGAGCCTGTGAGAGTCAGTGTCTGTTACTCCGCAAATATATACGGAGATTACAATTTTTCACTTTCACTATATACTGTACAGCTGTACGCTTCTGATACAGTACTATATATCTGCTGGTATTTTGGGTACATTTTCACAAACATGAGGAAGTATGGTGGAAGAGGCCGTGGACATGGGCGTGGGGGTCCAGCTGGTACTGATGGTGGTGGTGGTGGTGCATCTGCTGGTAGTGCCAAAAGCACAATAGCACCTAAGGCAGGAGGTGTTGAGCCTGCCTGCGTCATTGTCTGGCTCCAGAAGGCCTGGAAGGCTCCCTTTTCTGTGAGTACGTAAACCGCTTTTAAAGCCGGAGCATGAGGAACAGGTTTTGGCTTACATTGCCGAAACAGCCTCCAGCTCTATCGCCTCCTCTTCTGAAGTTTCAAAAACTCCAAGCACTGAGTCATCAGTGCAGGCTTCTGGTCAGGAACAACCCCTTTTCTTGTGTCCTTCACCCCCACCAAAAGTGAAGGATGCGGCAGGCCACACTTCAGATTACTCCATGGAGCTCGTTTCACATACCATGCCTGGGTTATCAAGTCAAGTCCTGAATTCCCCAGTCCAAGATGAATCTGACATGGAGTGCACTGATGCACAGCCACTGCTATATGATTCTGCTGGTACATTTAACCAGAGCACTACATTACCCTCGCAGTCTACTGAGCCAGAATGTGACCCTGATGAAACTCAGGTGCCCCTTCCTGCATACTATACCACTTTACACGGTGACACAGAGTAAGGTGCAGATGAAATTGAAGAGGAGGTGATGGATGACCCAGTTGTTGACCCAGATTGGCATCCATTGGGGGGAAGAGCGTGCCGCTGGCAATAGCTCAGAAGAGGAAAAGGATCACAGCAGGCATCGACATCGCAGCAGCGGTTTTCTGGCAGGCCCGTAGCAGTCCAAAAAGGTGTTAAAAAAACAAAAAGAGTTGCAGGACAGCTTGGCCAGACGGTCAAATTAGCACAGCGTGCAAGCCCTGAAAATGTATACCATAGTAGGAAGAGTCCAGTGTGGCACTTTTTTGACCAAAATCCTATTTATGAGGCAAAGGTTATCTGTAAGAAGTGCGGAAGGACCTTTAGCCGAGGGAAAAATCTTAGAAATTTGAATACCAGTTGCATGCTTAGACATTTACTGAACATGCACTTGCAATCGTGGACGGACTACAAAACCTACTAATACCCCCCACCCAGGGCAGGTGTCAGTATCTGGCACACCCGGGCAAGTGCCGTTCCCTGAGCAGGTGAGGGGGCCGACTCGTGGGCGATGGCACTGGCACAGGGCCCCTCATAGTACAAAAAAGTGTCTCTGACGGTGGGGGGGCCCACTCGCCGTCAGACACACCAGCGTACTATGAGGGACCCTGTGCCAGTGCCGTCGCCCACGAGTCGGCCCCCCCCTG
Source organism: Oophaga sylvatica (assembly GCA_033576555.1). NCBI lineage: Eukaryota > Metazoa > Chordata > Amphibia > Anura > Dendrobatidae > Oophaga > Oophaga sylvatica. The sequence continues at coordinate 576,538,514 of JARQOD010000003.1, read as the reverse complement.
CTTGCTCAGGGCCCCAGCACTTGCAAGAATTATCTCTCCCTGCTCCACCGCTGTGACGTCTTCTGCGTTTCCTGACAGTGACATTCAGGTCAGAGAGCGCGATGATGTCACGTCTGTGCGCCCTCTGCCTGAACTGTCCAAGTGCAGAGAGCTGGAAGATGGCGACGCTGAGGAGTCCAGAGTAGAGCAGTGCACAGCGATGAGAGGTATTTCATTTTTTTAATGTTTGGAGCAATATATGGGAAGCATTATACACTGGAGAATTATATATGGGGCCCAGCATACACTTGAGCATCATAGATAGGGCCCATTATAAACTGGAGCATTATAAATGGGGGACATCAGACACTGGAGCAGCATCTATGGGGCCCATTATACACTGGAGCATTAATAATGGGGCCCATTACATATGGAGCATTATTTTGGCCCATAAGACCCTGGTGCATCATCCATGGGGCCCATCATATACTGGAGCATTCTAAATGGGGGAAAACAGACACTGGAGCAGCATCCATGGAGCCCATCATATACTGGAGTATTCTAAAAGGGGGAAAACAGACACTGGAGCAGCATTTACGGGGACCATTATACACTGGATCATTATAAATGGGGCCCTTTTTATGGAGCATTATTTTGGCCCATAAGACACTGGAGTATCATTCATGGGGCCCATCATATACTGGAGCATTCTTAATGGGGGACATCAGACACTGGAGCAGCATTTACGGGGCCCATTATACATGGGCATTATAAATGGGGCCTATTATATATAAAGCATTATATTGGCCCATAAAACACTGGAGCAGCATTTACGGGGCCCATTATATACTGGAGCATTTTACATGGGGCCCATTATATATGGAGCATTATTTTGGCCCTTAAGACACTGGAGCATCATCCATGGGGCCCATCATATACTGGAGTATTCTAAATGGGGGACATCAGACAGTGGAGCAGCATTTACGGGCCCATTATACACTGGGGCATTATAAATGGGGCCTATTATATATAAAGCTTATGGCCCATAAACACTGTAGCATCATCCTTGGGGCCCATCATGTACTGGAGAATCATATGGGGTTCATTATTTATGGAGCATCATATGGGACACATACGGGGCCTATTCTATATGGAGCATTATATGGAGCCCATTCTGTATGGAGCAATATATGGGGCCCATCATATACTGTATGGAGCTTTATATGCGACTCATTATACTGTATGGAGCAATATGTGGGGCTCATTCTATTCTATGGGGACCGTCCTATACTTTATGGCACATTATATGGGGACTATCATATACTGAAGCAGTATGTGGAGCTCATCATATACTGTATGGAACATTATATGGGACCAATTATGTATGGAGCAATATATGGGGCTCATTATTCTGTGTGGCGCACGATGTGGTGGCCATAATACTGTATGGAGGAATATACTGTCCGTTTTTGAGCAATTGTAGATTTTAACATAGATATCAGTCATGTCACGTAAGAAGTGAAGTATTTTTCATTGTACTATACCTATATTTCTGTGCCGCATCGGAGCATCATGAATTGTGGTATGTGTTAAAGGGGCCCACTGACACTCTTTGGTCTGGGGCACACAAAAACCGCCCTACCCCCCACAACTTTAGCCAAATAACCCCAGTTTTCAATGCGTAACTATTATTATAAAGTTAATTAAGGTTGCCAAACTTAAGCAATAGGAATTGATGTTGTTGCCATTGAAATGGGCACTGTAGGTGTGGTTACTGTCTTCCACTCCCTGCCGACTTTGCTTCCTCATTGACTTGAATTGGGTTTCTTTTCCCAATAGTCGGCCGATTTCGTTCGACTAGACTTTTGAGAAAGTCGAGTTTCATGAAACCCAACTCGACCCTAAAAAAGGCAAAGTCGCTCATCTCTATTAATGAGTATTTGTAAATATTATAATATATTACAATATGTTAAGGTTTGTCCCATGCAAAGAATCCCCTATTAATATGCCACGTTATCCCCACCGTGTGCGCCCAACCTTGAGCCAAGATGAAGTTTCCCCTCTTTAAGTCACGCACTCACTCCTGTTGACCTGGCTCTTCCATGCATTATATGGTCAATTGTGTCCTCTATGTAACACTACTTTTTTTTTTGTCTAGATGTTAATTTTCCCAGCAAAAACAGCTCAAAAGGGTTCATCTTCTTTATAACCGCTTTCTTTTTCAGTGTCAGCTCAATAAATGCAAAAAATAAGTCACTCTAGGACTTCGATATTTCCATTTTAAAACGGAAGATAAAAGTTATCCTCCTTGAAGATCACAGACAACTAACCTGGCGTTGTGAATAATTGAATCAATCTGCCGGCTCTATATGTACCAAGATGTCAAACTAGGTGACTAATGAATAAATGAATTATTTTGTTCGAATGGAGATATCTTGTACCCACTGTAGGAAATTCACCAAATTATATTGTGCGGCCCACAATTATATCAATGAATTGAAACAAGTCATGACCAGGCAAGTGCTCTCGAATAGTATTCATAAGAGGAAAGCTGGTAAAGTCAACAATGCTGAAGGTATCTGCATCAGGATGATAAAGGTTTATTTAGCTTCAAGAATGAATTAAGCTTTTGTAATCACATTTTTTAACCTTTGATCACTTTTGTACGCAGTATGTGGAAATTAAAATGTAGAGCTCTCTGCTTTCTGAGATTCGTTATTCATATGGCATCACATATCGCCATCAAACTAATGCAAGTGGGAACATGGTGTGAAAATATGTTAAAAGACTTGCTGTTAAACAATAAATACATTCCTATTTAAAAATATCTAAAAGTATTCTATCTAATAAAAAATGGGACTGCTTACCAGACTTTATTGGTAATGGGCAACCCAACAGTATTTGAGCTTATAGCTTTTAATAAATGTCAGCACTTAGTGACTGAAGGGTTTTAGGACAGCATACCATGTGGCTCGGCATGGTACTGCAAGTATAGTGATTTAGCAATTTTTGCATGAAACATTTTAAAATGTTGTTTAATACCTCCACCTTTACTTTTTCTCAAATTTGAACTACTCACAAAATATATTCAATATAAAATCATGACACGCTAGCAAAACCCTGTCTGCATCTCACATGACACCAGATAGCTGCATATAAACAAAAGCAGCATAGGTCACTAACCCCTTAGTGACAGAGCCAATTTGCAGCTTAATGACCAGGCCAATTTTTACAATTTTATTATTATTATTATTATTTATTTATATAGCGCCATTGATTGCATGATGCTGTACATGAGAAGGTGTTACATACAGATTACAGATATCACTTACGGTAAACAAACTAACAATGACAGACCGATATAGAGGGGGGAGAGGACCCTGCCCTTGTGGCACGTATTTGAGGTTGAAAAGATTTCGGGTGTTTATATTGGATTGGGAGCGATAGAAGGGGTAATAATGGAAGGTATGAGCTGTGGAGGTCCAGGATTGGGAGATATGTCGCCAGCAGTGAGGAGAAGCAGAGAGAGGCAGAGCAGGTGGGAGAAGGAGAGTGGGCGATTTGTTTTGCGTGTTATTAGGAGAGATTTGAGGTTGAGGAGCAGGTCAGCGGAGGAGGTCAGGTGGGAGAGGAAAGAGGAGGAGGAAAGGGGAGATTATTATTTGGTTAGATAGTTCTGGGGTCTGTGGATAGCAAAGGAGAGTTATGAGTAATGGAGGCATAACCATTAGAGTATATGCCAGCATGGTAAAAGTAATTGTGGAGCTAACAAAGAAATTTAGTAAATTAAAACAAAGTTTAGGCGTACCTTCCGGTCACTTCTGGCATATTTCAATAGTTATCCTTAAAAGACATCCTTATAATGACAGACCAAAGTCACACAGACCAATGTGTCTGAATTTATAGCAGCTCAAAGGCAGCAGGGGGGGCAGCAGGGAGACTGGTCACACACACAGGAGGGGATTAATTAGAAGTCAGAAGACAAAATACAAAGGAAATAGATCCAAATGGACAGAAGGCCAAATGAGTAAATTAGCATCAAGGAAATTAGGTATTGCAGCAGCCAGTGGACATACCAAGAGTAGCAAAGAGATGCAGGGTGATTGGGATCAGGAAAGATGGGTTATGGTATTGCAGCAGCCAGTGGACATACCAAGAGTAGCAGAGAGATGCAGGGTGATTGGGATCAGGAAAGATGGGTTATGGTATTGCAGCAGCCAGTGGACATACCAAGAGTAGCAGAGAGATGCAGGGTGATTGGGATCAGGAAAGATGGGTTATGGTATTGCAGCAGCCAGTGGACATACCAAGAGTAGCAGAGAGATGCAGGGTGATTGAGATCAGGAAAGATGGGTTATGTTATTGCAGCAGCCAGTGGACATACCTGAGGATGAAGCAGATTGATTGTCAGATTGATAGCAATAGTGAAGCATAGCAATAATAACAATGAAGCATCTATAGCAGGGAGTTATTCATCTGGCATATTTCAATAGTTATCCTTGGTGTACAATAATAAATTATATTGTGGTACCGTGTTAGCTAGAAAAATCGATGTGAATACTTTTCCGTCCAATTATGCTGATCTCCAACCCATATTCCACAGAGACCACAAATTGAAAGACATATTCCCAGAACTACCACTCCTCTCCTACAAACAGCCCCCTAACTTAAGGAATCTCCTTGTCAGAAGTGTCCTCTCGTCACCATCAGTGACTGGCACATTCCCATGTAACAACAAAAAATTCAAAACTTGTACCCACATATTACCAACAAATACAGTCCGCGTACCAAGCACAAATCAGGACTATAAGGTCATAGGTTCCTTTTAATGTGCATCCTCCAATGTGGTGTACATGATACAATGTACGAGATGCCCTGGAGCTATCTATATTGGGGAAACCATGCAAAAACTACAAACAAGGATGAATCTACACAGACATACGATCAGGAATGAAATGGACACGCCTGTGGGAAAACATTTCTCTGGAACTGGACATTATATGACAGACTTAAAAGTCTTAATACTAAAAGGTCATTTTAAGGATGACAGGGAGAGAAAAATTTGGGAATTCAAACTTATAAGGGTGTTCAATACTTTGACACACTAGGACTCAATTTAACACCTGGATTTATGACTCACTATATGGACACTATTCACACTTGCAGCAGAAGGACTGCAGACAACTAAGAACATCCCCACTGCCTCTCCATTTGTAAGAAAATGCTAATTCGATTTCCTTGGCTTATCTTTGAGGCATCACACCTCCCACCTAATGAACAAATGTCCTACTGTAGTATCTCTTGAATGTGCTTTTTTCTTTATTAATCTATTTGTAATCTTGCCTGAAGAAGGAGCCCCTGTGCTCTGAAAGCTTGCAAACATATAATTTTCTGGTTAGCCAATAAAGGTATCTCTCTAAAGAATACTCTTGTCTAGTGTTGAGCGATACGATACTGCAAATATCGGGTATCGGCCGATATTAGCTGTATCGGGCTTTCGATTCCGAGTACCGATATTTTCGTCATATCGGATACCGGAATCGGATTTGTCACTGTCACTGTGAGTGTCCGTCGGTCGGGTCTGTCAGGAGTCAGCGGCACTTACCTGGCAGAAGCTCTCCGGCGGTCACGTCCTGGACTGCTTGATGGCCGCCATTATCTTCTCCCTGGCGGTCACATGCAGTTTTTCGCGATAACTGCAGTGACTGCTGGGTAATCCCGGCCGTAAAGCAGTCAGTCCGATGACGTCACCGCCGGGGAAGCAGGTAATCAGCTGTGCTGCGCCGGGATGACAGCCTCTGCCTGCCTGCCTCTGATGTCATTCTGATGTAGCAGAGCTGGATCGTCGTGGGACACTCGTTACTATGGACTGCGTCGGACAGGTGGTATACTGCTGTTTTTTTTTTTCATTTTTTTACAGGAGATCGATGGCGTCGCAGGATGAGACTGTAATAAAAGTAATGAAAACTGTGTTGTTTTTTTATTAAATTAAAAAACTTTTTTATGAACATTCACCCGTCCGGGTACATCAACAATTTAACTATTTACATACAGGGACCCTGTCCGGGTTATTTATAATTCTTTGGCAGGGGTGTTCCAGGTACCACCTGGTACTCTTCTGATGCTTGCCAAATATCCGAGACACCAAGGACCACCAGGACCTGATGACGTCGTGTGGCCTGTACAGTCAAGTCGTGACCCGCTATCTGTGTCTGTGTGGCCACCTCTTTCATCTCCCTCCGGGTCTGGAGCCCTATGTCCCAGACTGAACGAACCCCAGGGGGCCTAACAGGCGCCGGGTACGGGCCAGATATCATTATCATGTCCATAGCTGGGGCTGCTGAGGAGACCACTGAGGGAGGCTGGGGAGATTTACGGCGTGGGGTGGGCACTTGTGCAGAGGCCTGGATGTGGGAGGCTGAAGGCTCCGAGGGTCTCACAGGTTCCTGACACTCTGGGGACCAGGGGTCGCACCTGGTGACATTTAGGGCATACCATCCATTGTAACCCCAGTGTCGGGTGTAAGTTACCAAGTCTCCTGGCAACAGGTCCCTCCCCGGGTGTCCTTCTGGGAGGTGAGTCTCCACGTTCTGCCGGGTCACAAACACTTCTAAATAAAGTCCAGGCTCCTGGATGAAGCCCCAACCAGCTTTCAATTTAAAGCTCCGTACTGCACCCTTACTCCGCGGCTCCATCAGGGTTCCTTTATCTTTTCTCATCCGGTCCTTATCTGCCCGGTCCTTCTCGATGTGACGTTGGCGAAGCTTCTGGGATTCGCGCTGCTCCCTTTGTCGCTCGGCTTCTCTCTCCCAACGTCTCCACTCTTCCTCCTGACGCCGGTTGTAATTCTCCTCCACCAGCATCTCCATGTCTCCACCATCAAACTGCAGCTTACGATGTCCGGTTTGCGGCAGCTCTCCTGGCGCCCGACAGTCCTGGCGGCGCTCACCTGCGGAGGAAGCAGCCGGCTCTGGAACAGATGACAGTCGGGGCTCCGGTACAGACAGGTAGACCTCTGGTGCCTGCGTGGCCTCCTCCATGAGGACGGGTGTCGCTTCTTCTGTCTCAGCGACGGGGGCAGACAGCGGGATCTGGGGTGCTGCCGGTGCAGCGTTTTTTGCAGGAACGGGTGCCTCCACTGCGACAACGTCAACCGGATCACATTGCAAGGGCTGGGATGCCCGCACGGACTCCTCTACTAGAACGGGTGCCTCACCATCCGGTACAGACACTTCAGGTAAGAGGGATTGGCGCCGCTCCAAGTTTAGTTTTAGGGCACGCCAGCTGGCTTCCATCCTGGCGACCTCCTCCCGGTGCCGGGCCAGGCCTCTTAGGGTATCCTCCGCTTCTTGCAGTGTAGGAGGGTTTCCAGGCCGGGTGCCCAACGGTGGTTCCGTGGCGATCGGGTCGCTTCCGTGGGGGGAGAGCTCTGACTGCTCCATCCCTTCACACTTCTGCTCGTGTCCATTAGCCATCTCTGCCAAGTCACATGTGTCATTAGCATCTGGAAAGGGCCCCTCTTTTGTAGTGAGGCGGGACCTTCGTGTTAGTTTCCGCACACTGAGGAGGATGAGGAGGCGGAACTCAAGAGCTGTGGGGCACGATCTTACATTGCAGTACCATTTAGAGTGGTCGGCCATCGTTTTTGCGCCACTGAGTGAGTGTACACCCACGAAGAGCACGCCCTTCTTCTTCACCAGTGCCTCGTCGTGACGCAGATATGGTGGAAAAATGGCAAATACATTCTCTGATGATTTTAGCAATTCTCAAGCACAAAACCAGTTCAATTCAGGCACACAGGACTCGCTTATAGCGAGCTACAGAATCCTGTTCGTGACGCCCAAGTTGAGTCGCACAGAGCCAGAGGTTTTGGGAGTACTCGGCACCGAGCCCGTCGACTTCTATGGGGTATGTCACGGCTTTACCCGGCAATTGAATCAGAGTCTATTTTACTATGTAGAAGTGTATAAACTATAAATATATGTATATATATATGTCACAATGACATGTATATATTATATATATATATATGTATATATATATATATATATATGTATTCTATGTGTGTATATTTTGTGTTTACAACGAAAGAAAGTGTTTTTTTAGTTGCGATATTTTGTTCCCATAGACTTACATGGGACTTCCGGTATCGGAATCGGATATCGACGATATTTAGTGATATCGGCGATACCATTCCGATCCGATATTTTTAGATATCGAGCAGTATCGCTCAACACTACTCTTGTCATAATTGGATGGAAAAATATTCACATCAATAGTTATCCTTAAAAGACATCCTTATAATGACAGACCAATTCTGACCACTGTAACTTTATGAGGTTATAACTCTGGAAAGCCTTAACGGATCCCACTGATTTTGAGAATGTTTTTGTAACATATTGTACTTCATGGTAGTGGTAAAATTTCTTCAGTTTTACTTTCCCACATGTCTACTTTACATTAGCACAATTTTGGAAGCAAATTTTTTTTTTTCTTAGGCAGTTACAAGGGTTAAAATTTGACCAGCGATTTCTCATTTTTTCAACACCATTTTTTTTAAGGACCACCTCACAGTTGAAGTCACTTTGATGGGTCTATATGATAGAAAATACCCAAAAGTAACACCATTCTAAAAACTGCACCCCTTAAGGTGCTCAAAAGCACATTCAAGAAGTTTATTAACCCTTTATGTGCTTTCCAGGAACTGAAGCAATGTGTAAGGAAAAAATTAACATTTAACTTTTTTTTACAAACATTTTACTTCAGAACCATCTTTTTTTATTTTCACAAAGTAAAAAGAGAAAATGAATCACAAAATGTGTTGAGAAATTTCTCCTGAATGCGCCGATACCCCATATGTGGGGGTAAACCACTGTTTGGGCGCACGGCAGAGCTTGGAAGGGAAGGAGCGCTGTTTGACTTTTTCAATGCAGAATTGGCTAAAATTGAGATCGGACACCATGTCAGGTTTGGAGAACTCCTGATGTGCCTAAACAGTGGAAACCCCCCACAAGTGACACCATTTTGGAAACTAGACCCCTTAAGGAACTTATCTAGATTTGTGGTGAGCACTTTGAACCCCCAAGTGCTTCACAGAAGTTTATAACATAGAGCCATGAAAATAAAAATCATATTTTTTCAACAAAAATGATCTTTTCACCCCCAAATTTTTATTTTCACAAGGGTAACCGGAGAAATTAGACCCCTAAAGTTGTTATGCAATTTAGCCTGAGTATGCCGATACCCCATATGTGGGGGTAGACAACTGTTTTGGCGCACGGCAGAGCTCGGAAGGGAAGGAGCGCCATTTGACTTTTTCAATGCAGAATTAGCTGGAATTGAGATCGGACGCCATGTCGTCTTTGGAGAGCCCCTGATGTGCCTAAACAGTGGAAACCCCCCCACAAGTGACACCATTTTGGAAACTAGACCCCTTAAGGAACTTATCTAGATGTGTCGTGAGCATTTTGAACCCCCAAGTGCTTCACAGAAGTTTAGAACGCAGAGCCGTGAAAATAAAAAGTCATTTTATTTTCCACAAAAATGATCTTTTCACCCCCAAATTTTTACTTTAACAAGGGTAACAGGAGAAATTTTACCTCAAAAGTTATTGTCCAGTTTGTCCTGAGTACGCTGGTACCCCATATGTGGGGGGAAACCACTGTTTGGGCACACGTCGGGGCTCGGAAGGGAAATAGTGACATTTTGAAATGCAGACTTTGATGGAATGGTCTGCGGGTGTCATGTTGTGTTTGCAGAGCCTCTGATTTGCCTAAACAGTGGAAACCCCCTACAATGTGATGCCATTTTGGTAACTAGACCCCCCAAGGAGCTTATCTAGATGTGTGGTGAGCATTTTGAAGCCTCAAGTGATTCACAGAAATTTATAACACAGAGCCGTTAAAATAAAAAATATTTTTTTTTTCCACAAAAATTATATTTTCACCCCAAAATTTTTACTTTCACAAGGCTAACAGAAGAAATTGTACCCCAAAATTTGTTGTGCAATTTGTCTTGAGTACACTGATACCCCATATGTGGGGGGAACCACTATTTAGGTGCATGACAGAGCTCAGAAAGGAAGGAGCGCTGTTTTGGAATGCAGACTTTGATGGAATGGTCTGCGGGTGTCATGTTGGGTTTGCAGAGCCCTTGATGTGCCTAAACAGTAGAAACCCCTCACAAGTGACCCCATTTTGGAAACTAGACCCCCAAAGGGGGTTATCTAGATGTGTAGTGAGCACTTTGAACCCCCAAGTGCTTCACAAAAGTTTATAATGTAGAGCAGTAAAAATAAAAAATCATTTTTTTTTCCACAAAAATCTTTTTTTTTCACAAAAATGACTTTTTAGCCCCATTTTTTATTTTCCCAAAGGTAACAGCAGAAATTAGACCCCTGAAGTTGTTACTCAATATGTCCTGAGCACGTTGATGCCCCATATGTGGGGGTAAACCACTGTTTGGGCGCACGGCATAGCTCAGAAGGGGGGGAGCACCGTTTGACTTTTAGAACGCAAATTGGCTGGAATCAATGGTGGCACCATGTCGCATTTCGAGACCCCCTGATGTTACTAAACAGTGGAAACCCCCTAATTCTAACTCCAACCCTAGCCCAACACACCACTAACCTTAATCCCAACCCTAACCATAATTACAACCCTATCCCTATTCCCAAACCTAACCACAACCCTAACCCCAACACACCCCTAACCCTAATCTCAACCCTAACCATAACCCTAACCACAAACATAACATTAATCCTAAACCTAACCATAACCCTAACCACAAACCTAACCCAACAAACCCCTAACCCTAATCCCAACCGTAACCCTAATCCCGATCATAATCCCAACCCTAACCTAAACCCTAACCCTAAAACTTTATCCCAACTCACTTTAGCCTAACCCTAACCCTAAAATTTTAGTCCAACTCACTTTAGCCTAACTCTAACCCTAACCCTAAAACTTTAGCCCAACTCACTTTAGCCTAACCCTAATGGAAAAATGGAAATAAATATATTTTCTTTATTTTATTATTTTCCCTAACTAAAGGGTGATAAAGGGGAGGGGTTATTTACTATTTTTTTATTTTGATCACTGTGATAGCATTTATCACAGTGATTAAAATGAACCAATAGGAAAAATCTTCATATTGTTGCCGGGTGCCAACCGACAGATCACGGAAGACGATGGCGGCGCCCACCAGAGGATGCAGGAGGGCTCGAGGACCATTGGGAGGTATAGGGGGGATCGGGGACCATATTTCTCTCTCCTCTGATGTGTGATCACATCAGAGGAGAGAGAAATTAAATGGCACATCAGATTTTTTTTTGCGATCGCCATTATACGTTTAATAAAGTCCCTAAAAAGCGACCCGAATCATGTTCTCTGGGGTCTTGGCTAACCACGGCAGCCGAGACCCCGGAGAAAATCCAACTCTGGGGGGTGCGATACACTTTTTCCACAGCGCCATTAATTAACGGTGTAAGTATCCTTAACTACCGCCGTTAAAAGGCGTATAGGCGGTCGCTAAGGGGTTAAACTGATAATTTTTCACCATTCTTTTCAGGATATGGGAAAAAAAATATTAACATTGAGAAGGTCTTTATTATATTAGTGGCAAAGAGATCAATTCCTGAGCAATAAGAACCCAAGTTCCTGAGTCTACAACCTTGTGTTGGTTCCTGTTCTATTTTGTATTTATACGCCATGTTTTTTTGACCACATCTTCCTATCTGCTGCCTCTTCTGGCCTTTGCCTGTTTTACAACAAAACTCCACTCTTGCCTTGACCCATATAGTAGTCAGATTACGATTCTTGCCTGTTGACACATACTGTCTAAAGTAGAAAACTAGGGATTCCCGATGGGAAAGTCCACAGCTTCTAATGGAAGTTGTGTGTAAAGAATGTATAATCCCTTAGACTCCATATCCTGGATTAGCCCTAACCCAATATCATTATCCACCCAGTGGGTCCACATCTCCTGTTGACTCCTTAGCACTCTCTACCAGATTATACAATTCACAAAAGAACAGGTTACTGTATGAGCCTGAGGTTTTTAGAGTTGTAAAATATCGCTGAAGTTGACCCTACTGTAACTTATCACTTTACTCAGAAATAATTTTCATTTTTGACATTGACCTTTTTTTTGGCATTGTGCACATACGGTAATATTCTTCTTCTAGTCTATAAGCCGTAGGAATTACTTTTCTTTTCTCCTGTAAGACTTCATGTTCTGACTCATCCTCCGACTAAGAAGCAACAGTAAGCTGGTCATCTAAAGTCTTTTTTTTTTTTATTGGGTGACTCAAATCTACCCACGATGGCTTCTTGCTTTGCTGAATTGCCAGGTCATCGATTTCTGATTTTGATGCCTCAAATCTTCGATCACAACATTGCACACATTAATTGTGATCATTCTTATGAGACCAATATGCCTTAGTGACTTAGGTTAAGACATCTTCTGATCGCCCTCGCTCATGATTCCATCAAGAAAGAAATATTGTACTTTGTAGCAGAAATATGGTGCACGGTGGAAATATTCTACTTTGTTCCAAAATTAGTAATCCGCATGACTACATTGTGAAATGATCAAGGAAAACAGTATAAATTATTAAGTAAATCACCCAGTCGCAGCTTCGAAAGCTCTACACCGAAATCTGACAGCTTGTTGCAGGCTTATCACCATAACTTTAAAATTTAATACCGAGGGTAGACAACATTATTTTCATCTCTCTAAAGGTTTACTTAAAGTTAATTTTTTTGTACTTGCTTATGCTCCTTATTTGCAATGTTCCATTTTCGTGCCACATCTCATGTCAGGTATACTTTATACAATGTGACTTTACATTTTTTATGTGTTTGATTTTTCCATAAAGAAAGAAGAACCTTGTAACTAAGGGTAAAGTAATACTTAAAGGAGTTTGCTCTGATCACTGCTGTTTAACCATTTAGATGCCACCATCAATCACAGAGAGTGGCATTTAAATGGTTGCTATTGACCCATTCAAAGCAAACTTGGGGAGCGGATGGGTTTCCTTGGTCTAGCGAAGGCCACTCTTGTCGTTATCGTCTTTATTGTGCTATGGGCGCTTGTTTTGCAGTACATAGTACAAGCAATCAAGTGATTACAAGTTCAAGTGCCCTAGCCTAGAAGGGCTAAAAATTAAAGTGCACATTAGGAAAAAAAAAGTTTTTAAAAATATTTCAATATTACAAAATGTAAAAAATATTTCAAAGGTAGAATAATCTCCTTTTTTAACTATTTAAAATTGCAGAAATAACTAAACATGTTTAGTATTTTATGACCTATTAAATAAAAAATTAAATAACCCAAAGTGTAAGCACTGTCAGGAAAAACACAATGAAACACCAGAATTGCGTTTTTTTTTTTCTGGCCTTTGCATTTCCTCAAAAAACTAAAATAAAAAAAGGAACCAAAAGCAAAAAGGGGCAATTAAAAGTGTACAAATTGGTACCAATTAAAGCAAGGTATTTTAATATATACTGTAATTCAATTGAAGGAAAAATGAAAAAAAGATATGGGTCTCAGAAAATGGTGACGCAAAAAAAAGGCTAGGTGCAGGTGAACGTATTTTTATCATCCAAGAAAATCAGATCAAATTATGCAAAGGACACTATGATCAGAGTTTGATCAGAGTGTCAGCATACTGTGATCCAATTCTGTTGAATGAGGAGAAGATGGCGAAAAAAATGTCTCTATCTTTTCCATTCTGTGAGTGTGCGGAAAATCAGACTAAACTCAGAAGTCATCGGGGTGCAGTCCAATATTTCTTAAGCACTGACTGACTTGCGTGGCTGAGAGTGATCCAAATATTGGATCATACTCAGACATGTGAACGGCCCCATAGAATAACATTGGTTTTAATACGATTTGATGTTTTGCCGGATCGAACTAGGACTAATAAAAAAGTCATCTTCACAAGCCCTTATGCAAAAATCTAAAATACTGAATACACATTGACCTGTTCTGCACTAATTTCTTGGGAAAAGATGTCAACAATTGCAGCAATTACATGTGTGCTGATTTTTTTCCCTGCTGCTTTTTCAAAGTACAGTATTTTGAAGGGTTTTCCCATCTTCTAAAATGCTTAATATTGCAAAGTACTTGTAGAAACAAGCAACTTTGCAAATTAACTCAAGAACTGAAAGATTTTTAATGTTATAGTTTACTGCTCGTTGTTTAGGTTACTGGTTTCATAGTCAAGGAGTGCAGAGCTTACAAGGTCCAAGCTATGCAGCTTGCAAGCACTGCTCTGAAGCTGGCTCAGTCTGGTCAGCCTCAGTCTCCCTTCATTCCTACCATGCTAAAAGGGCATGTTACCTCTGTTAGCAGCATCAGAAAACACACAGTTTGGACCAGCACCTCAACCAAGGTAGTGGTCCGAACTGTCAATAATCAGGACAGTAGTGCTCTGTTTCCTGTTCTAACAGGCCAAATTAACCCCTGTCCAAATATAACCCAGGTATACTTTGGCAAAGGCCAGAGTAGACCCCGGGCTATAAACTGTTCTAGACCAAACTATACACGGGAAGTAAAATAGCCTAAACCAAACTACACCCCTCCAGGCTACAAAATACCCCTTTATTTTATCAGCCTTTGTAAATGTGACAACAGTCATTACTAGTGTTGAGCGATATTGCTCGATATCTAAAAATATCGTATCGAAATTGTATCGCCGATAGCACTAAATATCGTCGATATCCGATTTCGATAGCGGAAGTCCCATGTAAGTCTATGGGAACAAAATATCGAAATTAAAAAAACCCTTTATTTCCTTGTAAACACTAAATATACACACATAGAATACATATATATATATATACATGTCATTGTGACATATATATATACATATATTTATAGTTTATACACTTCTACATAGTAAAATCGACTCTAATTCAATTGCCGGGTAAAGACATGACATACCCCATAGAAGTCGACGGGCTCGGTGCCGAGTACCCCGAAAACCTCTGGCTCTGTGCGACTCAACTTGGGCGTCACGAACAGGATTCTGTAGCTCGCTATAAGCGAGTCCTGTGTGCCTGAATTGCACTGGTTTTGTGCTTGAGAATTGCTAAAATCATCAGAGAATGTATTTGCCATTTTTCCGCCATATCTGCGTCACGACGAGGCACTGGTGAAGAAGAAGGGCGTGCTCTTCGTGGGTGTCACTCACTCAGTGGCGTGAAAACGATGGCCGACCACTCTAAATGGTACTGCAATGTAAGATCGTGCCCCACAGCTCTTCAGTTCCGCCTCCTCATCCTCCTCAGTGTGCGGAAACTAACACGAAGGTCCCGCCTCACTACAAAAGAGGGGCCCTCTCCAGATGCTAATGACACATGTGACTTGGCAGAGATGGCTAATGGACACGAGCAGAAGTGGGAAGGGATGGAGCAGTCAGAGCTCTCCCCCCACGGAAGCGACCCGATCGCCACAGAATCACCGTTGGGCACCCGGCCTGTAAACCCTCCTACGCTGCAAGAAGCGGAGGATACCCTAAGAGGCCTGGCCCGGCACCGGGAGGAGGTCGCCAGGATGGAAGCCAGCTGGCGTGCCCTAAAACTAAACTTGGAGCGGCGCCAATCCCTCTTACCTGAAGTGTCTGTACCGGATGGTGAGGCACCCGTTCTAGTAGAGGAGTCCTTGCAATGTGATCCGGTTGACGTTGTCGCAGTGGAGGCACCCGTTCCTGCAAAAACCGCAGCACCGTCAGCAGCACCCCAGATCCCGCTGTCTGCCCCCGTCGCTGAGACAGAAGAAGCGACACCCGTCCTCATGGAGGAGGCCGCGCAGGCACCAGAGCACTACCTGCCTGTACCGGAGCCCCGACTGTCATCTGATTTAGAGCTGTCTGCTTCCTCCGCAGGGGAGCGCCGCCAGGACTGGGGGGCGACAGGAGAGCTGCCGCAAACCGGACACTGTAAGCTGCAGTGGAGTGGTGGAGACATGGAGCAGCTGGTGGAGGAGAATTTCAACCGGCGTCAGGAGGAAGAGTGGAGACGTTGGGAGAAGGAAGCAGAGCGACAAAGGGAGCAGCGAGAAACCCTAAAACTTCGCCAACGTCACCTGGAGAAGGACCGGGCAGATAAGGACCGGATGAGAAAGGATAAAGGAACCCTGAGTGAGCCGCGGCGTAAGGGTGCAGTACGGAACTTTAAATTGAAAGGTGGTTGGGGCTTCATCCAGGAGCCTGGACTTTATTTAGAAGTCTTTGTGACCCGGCGGGACGTGGAGGCTCACCTCCCAGAAGGACACCCGGGGAGGGACCTGTTGCCAGGAGACTTGGTGACTTAGACCCGACACTGGGGTTACAATGGGTGGTACGCCCTAAATGTTACCAGGTGCGACCCCTACTCCCCAGTGTGTGAGGAACCTGTGAGACCCTCGAAGCCTTCAGCCTCCCACATCCAGGCCTCTGCAAAAGTGCCCACCCCACGCCGTAAATCTCCCCAGCCTCCCTCAGTGGTCTCCTCAGCAGACCCACCCATGGACATGATATCGATACGTGGCCCGTACCCGGCGCCTGTTAGGCCCCCTGGGGTTCGTTCAGTCCGTGACATAGGGTTCCAGACCCGGAGGGAGATGAAAGAGGTGGCCACACAGACCCAGATAGCGGGTCACGACGTCACTGTACAGGCCACACGGCGTCATCAGGTCCTGGTGGTCCTTGGTGCCTCGGATGTTTGGCAATCTCAAGAAGAGTACCAGGTGGTACCTGGAAGAGGCCAGCCAAAGAAGTCTAAATAACCCGGACAGGGTCCCTGTATGTAAATAGTTAAATTGTTTATGTACCCGGACGGGTGAATGTTCCTAAAAAAGTTTTTTAATTTAATAAAAAAAAACAAAACACAGTTTTCATTTCTTTTATTACTGTCTCATCCTGCGACGCCATCGATCTCCTGTAAAAAAATGAAAAAAAAAAAAAAAAGTATACCACCTGACCGACGCAGTTCATAGTAACGAGTGTCCCACGACGATCCAGCTCTGCTACATCAGAATGACAGCCTGTCATCCCGGCGCAGCACAGCTGATTACCTGCTTCCCCGGCGGTGACGTCATCGGACTGACTGCTTTACGGCCGGGATTACCCTGCAGTCACTGCAGTTATCGCGAAAAACTGCATGTGACCGCCGGGGAGAAGATAATGGCGGCCATCAAGCAGTCCAGGACGTGACCGCCGGAGATCTTCTGCCAGGTAAGTGCCGCTGACTCCTGACAGACCCGACCGACGGACACTCACAGTGACAGTGACAAATCCGATTCCGGTATTCGATAAGACGAAAATATCGAAACGAATTATCGAAAGGCCGATAGAACTAATATCGGCCGATAGCCGATATTTGCATTATCGTATCGCTCAACACTAGTCATTACATCTGAGATCACACTGTTGCCTAGTAAGATAAGAGCTTTTACGTTAGAATGCCACTGTAACTTGTTCTTATAACTAGAGATGAGCGACTTTGCCTCCGGGAGGGTCGATTCGGGTTTCGGACCACCAAAAGTCGAGTCGAACGAAATCGGCCGACTATCGGAAAAAGTCGGAGTTCCGACTGAAACCCGACCGGACCCCAATGCAAGTCAATGGGGAAAATAAGTCGGCAGTGAGTGGAGGACAGTAAACACACCTACAGTGCCCATTTCAATGCCAACGACATCAATTCCTGTCAACCTTAATTTACTTTATAATAATAGTAACACATTGAAAACTGGGGTTATTTGGCTAAAGTTGTCGATGTCTGCCCTCAAACTGCCTGCCCGTGTATCCTACCACAAATGCATTACAGCCTGCCTCTGTTCGCACAGCCTCTCAACCATGTGCATGGTGGAGTTCCACCTTGTTGCAACGTCTATGATTAGGCGGTGCTTGGGTAGGTGGAGCGATCGTTGCAGCCTCTGCATACGACTGTCATCTACGGGCGAGCAATGGATGTGCGAGCACAGTAATTGCACCTTATGGAGCAGGGCTGGTAACTCCGGATAATTATTTATGAAGCACTGCACCACCAGGTTCAAGGTGTGAGCCAAGCAAGGTATATGTCTGAGTTTTGCCAGGGCTACGGCCGCCACAGAATTAAGTCCATTATCACTGACTACCTTGCCTGGCTCAAGATGTATACTGCCCAGCCATGACTCAGTTTTTCGCTGCAAGTAGTCGGCCAGTACCTCCGCGGTGTGTCTGTTGTCGCCCAAAGACATCATCTTTAAAACAGCCTGCTGATGCTTACCACCAGCTGTTCGATAGTGGGACACCTCGTGTGCAAAATTGGCAGATGCGGATGTCGTGCTAATGCAACTGCGCTCTGTCTACGAGCTTTCGCTTCTGGAGGAGAAGGAGGAGGGTTGAACGCCTACAGCCAACTGTTGCCTATACCATGGGCTAGGCAGCACTGTCCCACCGCCACTGTCCCCTGTGGACCTTGCATCCACCACATTAACCCAGTGAGCAGTGATGGACAGGTAACGGCCCTGGCCATGCTTACTGGCCCATGCATCTGTTGTGAGGTGCACCTTTCCACTCACTGATTGTTTGAGTGCATGGAAAATGCGGTCTTTCACATGCAGGTGGAGGGCAGGGATGGCTTTTCTAGAAAAGAAATGCCGACTGGGTAGGTCATAGCGTGGGACAGCGTAGGCCATGAGCTCTCGGAACGCTGTGCTTTCAACAAAACGGAAGGGCATCATCTCTAATGAGATCTGTTATGAATGTTTTAGAAATGAATTCTGAGCAGAAGCTCCCTCTGGTGGTTACAAACGGTACTGAACCATTCAATGAGGATTGGCAATCAGGAATCACGGACTGGTTGGATATAAGGGAGGTTTTCCCCCATCATGGTTGCCGGTGATCAATTGTTCTTGTCTCAACATTGTTTCCTGGTTCACTTGGAAGCTTGCTGAGTCTTGCCTCTTCTCCTGCTCTCAGATAAGATATTTTCTGTTTTTTGTTATTGTGCTTGCCATTTGCATATTTCTCTGCATTTCTGTGAGGTTGGCCAGGTTCCCCTCCTCGGAGGGCTTGGGCGCCTCTTGGTTTCTCTGGAGCCACTGTTGTTTGTTCATTTGCCTTTTCCAGTTTTTTCTGTGGCTGCGGCTTAGTTTTATTACACCAGAGAACTAATTTAGGTGGTAGAGGTCGTGTGATCTCAGGTGTTTTTGCAATTAGTAGCGTTGGCTTTTTCTAGGGTTTTTTTTTGGGATTGCAGTAAGTATCCTTCCTATCCTTTTCTGTCCAGGCAGATTGGGCCCCAGGGTTTGCTCATACTATTTTGTGTCTGTGTCTGTATTTCCTCTTGTCTAAATGCCATTACATGTTTGGGGGCTTCCTATGTTCTTTGGGATCTGCTCCGGGGCAGATAGCTTTCCTCTTTCTATCTTTAGGTGTAGTTAGCCTCTCAGGCTGTGACGAGGCGTCTAGGATCAACGTAGAAACGCTCCACGGCTGCCTTTAGTTGTGGTGGTTAGTCAGGGTACTGCAGTCCAGTAGATTCCAACCTCTCTGGTGTATTGCCATTTTTGCCTGCTCTCCTCAGCTACCAAAACATAACAGTATCACCGGCCAAACTGAAAATTATATAGTACTCACAGAAGGGAAAAATAGTGTGGAAAGGAAAAAGTTGTCAGAGTTGTCATAGATTTTTTTTTTTTTCTGTTTGTTGCATTTTTTTCCCTCTTTTTCTCTGGGTGCTGAAGAGGATTTTTTTTCTTTCAATGGAGTTTGCACAGTTGTCTGGCCGTGTGGATCAGCTTGCCACTGAAGTTCGGAGTATTGCTACCTATCTTGCAGGGTTGCCGGTTGTGGAACCTAGGATCCCCATGCCAGATTTGTTTTTGGGGATCGAGCTAAATTTCTGAATTTCAAAAATAACTGTAAGTTGTTTTTTGCCTTAAAACCTAAGTCCTCAGGGAACGCAGCACAGCAGGTTCAAATTGTCATCTCTCTCCTGCGCGGCGATCCTCAGGATTGGGCTTTTTCCCTGACACCTGGGGACCCTGTTTTGAGTAATGTTGATGCATTTTTTCTGGCTCTGGGGTTATTGTACGATGAACCTAATGTCACTGATCAAGCTGAAAAAACCTTGTTGGCATTAAATCAGGGGCTTGAGGACGCTGAGTTGTACTGTCAGAAATTCCGAAAGTGGGCAGTTCTGACCAAATGGAATGATGATGCTTTGGCAGCCCTTTTTCGGAAGGGTCTGTTAGAGAATGTAAAAGATGTTATGGTGGGTTTCCCTGCTCCCTCTGGTCTCAATGATTCTATGTCATTGGCGATTCAAATTGACAGACGTTTGCGTGAGCGTAGAGGTATGCGTGGAATGGTGTTGCCTTGTGAACCAGCTTCTGAACCCATGCAGTGTGATAGAGTGGCTTCTGGGGCACAGCGTCATGAGTTTCGAAAACGCAATGGGTTATGTTTCTACTGTGGTGATGCCTCTCATGCTATTTCAGTCTGCCCTAAGCGGGGAAGACGTTTTGCACGCTCAGTTGTCTTGGGTAGTGTTTAGACTAAATTTCTGTTGACTGTTACCCTGATTTGCTCCCTGTCCACATTTTCTGCTCAGGCTTTTGTTGATTCGGGAGCAGCTATTAACCTGATGGATTTTGATTTTGCTAAACGTTGTGGATTTCCCTTGATACCCCTACGGAAGTCTATTCCCCTACTGGGGATTGATTCTACCCCTTTGGCTGAGAATAAACCCCAGTTCTCTACTCAGGTGATAATGAGGGTTGAACCTGATCATCAGGAGAGTTGCAAATTTTTGGTGCTGTATAATCTGCATGACATTATTGTACTAGGTTTCCCTTGGTTGCAGTCTCATAATCCTGTTTTGGATTGGAAATCTGTGTCTGTAACTAGTTGGGGCTGCCAGTGTGTTAATGCCAACACTCCTGTTTTTTCTGCCTCTCCCCAGGTTCAAGATGTGCCTGACTTTTTGACTGATTTTTCTGATGTGTTTAGCGAAAGTAAATCTGCATCCTTGCCCCCCCATAGGAGCTATGACTGCGCTATTGAATTAGTGCCTGGTAGTAAATTCCCTAAAGGTCGCCTTTTTAACTTGTCTGTAGCTGAACATGACGCTATGCGGTCTTATATCAAGGAGTCATTGGAGAAGGGTCATATCAGACCATCCTCTTCACCCTTGGGTGCCGGTTTTTTCTTTGTGGCCAAAAAGGATGGTTCATTAAGGCCGTGTATTGATTATCGTCTCTTGAACAATATCACTGTGAAATATTAATATCCGTTACCCTTGATTTCTGACCTGTTTTCCAGGGTGAAAAGTGCTACTTGATTTACCAAGCTTGACCTCAGGGGGGCGTATAACCTTATTCGCATTAAGCACGGGGATGAATGGAAGACGGCGTTTAATACACCAGAGGGGCATTTTGAGTACCTAGTGATGCCCTTTGGGCTCACTAATGCTCCTTCCGTCTTCCAGTCCTTCATGAATGACATTTTCAGGGATTTTGTGGATAAATTTCTGATTGTTTATTTGGATGATATCTTGATTTTTTCCAATGACTGGGACTCTCATGTGAAACATGTTCGGACTGTGTTCCAGATTTTGAGAGAGAATGCTCTGTATGTGAAGGGATCAAAGTGTCTTTTTGGCGTACAGAGGATCTCATTTCTGGGATTCATTTTGTCTCCATCTGTTATTGAAATGGACCCGGTCAAGGTTCAGGCCATCTGTAATTGGGTCCAACATACTTCATTAAAGGCTCTTCAGAGATTCTTGGGTTTTGCCAATTTTTATCGTAAATTTATTGGTAATTTCTCTGTTATTGTTAAACCATTGACTGATTTGACCAAAAAGGGTTCTGATGTGGTGAATTGGCCTCCTGAGGCAGTCTCTGCGTTTCAGGAACTTAAACAGAGATTCACTTCTGCTCCTGTTCTACGGCAGCCTGATGTTTCTCTGCCATTTCAGGTGGAGGTTGATGCCTCTGAAATTGGGGCAGGTGCCATTTTGTCCCAAAGAGATCCTAAGTAGAGTTGAGCGATACTTTCCGATATCCAAAAGTATCGGATCAGAATGGTATAGCCGATACACACAAAATATCGGCGATACCCGATACCGATACCGGAAATCCAATGTAAGTCTATGGGAACAAAATATCGGAATTAAAAAAAACCCATTCTTGCCTTGTTGGATAATTGTACATGAAGGAAAACAACAAAGAGTAATGTAGAATGTATTGGGGGAGGTTGAGGAGACATTAAAGGCATAGATGTTTAACCCAATCCAATGGAATAGCATTAATATATATTTTTTTAAATACGTTCGGATTGACGAAGAAATTGACAATGTTGTTAACCTTTTTTCTATTTTGGCAAATATGTATGTTTCAATACTTCCATGCTCTTCACCTTTTTAACTTTTGCCACAATTTATCCTTCATAATCTTCAGCAGCATCATCTTTGTCATCAAATTATTCTTCATCTTCACCTTCTTTATCTTCTTCTTAAACTTCTTGATATTCATCTTTTTGTTAACATTACTCAGATTGTTTTTATTAAACTATTATTCTTCTTCATATTAACCCATAAAGTGTAAAGTATAACCTCTTTCTATGAATTTAATTTCCCTGAATTTAATTTCCATTTAATTTCATTTAATTTCTTAAATAATTCAGGAATGAGAAGAGAACAGGGTGGAGGCAGCAGGACTTTTTGCCGTACACACAGCAAGGGAACAGCTGACATTAGTGAACCCCAGTAACACAGGAGCAAGTGTTGACTGTGCTAACAGAACTTCCGAGCAACAACTGGCGGTGTTGGAGCCCAGGGTCAAGGAGGGTGTAGGCAGAGGCCTAATATGAGATGTTTGAAGTTAAATTTGGAGTTAGCAGCAAAATTTTTGCCAGACACCCAGCAGTGGAACAGCAGGCGTTACTGAACCCCACAAACACATCAGCGATTGTTTTGATCTGTGCATCCAACACTTCTGATCAGCAACTGCCGTTGTTGAAGCCCAGGGTCAAGAAGGGTTATAAATTTAAATATTGAGTTATTGCCTTGTTACGTGGCCATTGCAAATGTATGTACTTCAAACTATAAAAAATGAAGTTTTACTAGGACAATAAAATGATGAATTTCAATTCCAAGAATAAAAATAAACACCCTTAAAATATAAACGCATATAAGCACATGGCAACAAGAAATGGAACAACACACCCCCAAAATTATTTTTACAAAATATAGTGATGTAAATTTAGGAATAAAAGTCCATTTTTGTATTTAGGAATGATGCGTAAGGAACGCTATGTTAAACCATAACATAGTGAAGACAATGGATTTTGTAATAGTCACTCATCATCATCATTACAAGAAATCTGTGACAGTCACACAGATTTCAATTATTTCACTCACGAAAATTGTTATTTCGGACAGCATTTATTACATGTCCAGCATGGACTCATCAAAGTGATGAGATGACGCAATAATGTACGATAAAAAAAAAATAAATAAATAAAAAATTAAAAAAAAACATTGTCACAATTTAAGTGGGTGCCTGCAAGTGGAGGTGAAACAAAGGCTACAGATAGCAAAGGTATATACTATGTCTGTTGTAGACAGTGGGCAGCCTCTGATGGGTAATGTCGATGTTATACTGTACGTCAATAAAGGCTGCGGCTGCAATCATGCATTTTTGGCTTGTAGAATGTTGAAGAGGGTAAAAGCATGTCTGGTTGCGCAAGGCTTTATCCTGTAACAATACCTTCCTTGTGTGACGGGTAGGGTAGCGTGTGTCTATTATATGAGTGTCTCTAAAATGTGACTTTACGCAGCCTTATTCTGCCCTAGGGACGCAAAAAATAAGACAGCAGTAATCATTTACTGTATAAAACTCCACCTATGAGCAACAAAACAAGCACGTTCCCTCTTCCGGTTCCTGCGCTGACATGTGAGGAGGGAGTTTGGAGACGCTCCTGAATTTCTCCCAGGTGTCCAAGCATATCGGGCCGATAGGAGAGCATTAAAACCACCCCCGGTCGTGACTTAAATATGGTGAATCGAACCAGTGAAGAACTGTAGGTCGATGTGAACGAATGTGCGATCATATGACACACGTTTATAACCCTTGCTAGACACGAATAACTTTGTAGAATTTTGGAGACACCTGAACCCAGATGGCAGTGAATATTCCTTCTATTCGGCGCCACATGACTCTTGGTCCAGAAGAGATAATATATTGCTATCACAGGAGCTAGTAAGGGGAGTGGAAGAGGCAGATGTGCACAACGTAGCTATATCTGACCACTCGCCCGTATCAGTGACCCTGCCAGATATGGTTCAGATGGGGCCAGACCAAACTTGGCGCTTCCCTACCTATTTGTTAATGGATGAGAAGTTTCGACATCAGGTGAAGCAATGGTGTTTGGAATATGTAAGTGATAATGGAGATAGTAGGGATAGGCCGGAACTTTTATGGGCAGCAGGGAAGGCATTAATGCGCGTGAAACTAATAGGTTATCAGACAACGCTAAAAAAGAAGATAGCGACAAACTACTCGCAGGCTAGCAGGATATTACGCGATAGCTACACGGCAAACAAGACAACTTCATCAACACAGGATAAAAATAGATGTAAGCAGGCTAAGGCTGACTTACACGTATGGGTATATCGACGCGAGAGAAGCAGTAATATGAATTATAGAGCCGATGTATATCGTTATGGTACCAAATCAGGGAGACTATTAGCACAACTAGCGAAAGGAAATCACATTCGTCATCAACATATTACTGCGTTAACGAATAACCATGGGATCATGAACACAGACCCTTGAAGCATAATCATGATTCTACAAGAATACTACTCAGACTTATATAAGGTGGAACATACGGATAGTGCGGAGGGTCAGACCTTTCTAGATGGAATACGGTTACCATCCTTTACTAACTATCAGCTTCTCCTTTTAAAAAAACCAATTGAGGTGACGGAAGTGACAGCGGCGATAAGTGACTTTAAATCCGGGAAAGCTCCAGGACCTGACGGGTTTACAGCCAAATTATTAAAATTATTGAGTGAGGATATCCCGTCCACATTGGTAGGCACCTTCAATCATATATTGGAGACAGGAGGGTTGCCCATCCATTCAAACATGGCACACATGAAGGTGCTACTAAAACCCAACAAACCTTCACATCTGGCTGGATCCTATCGTCCATTCTCACTCATTGACCAGGATATCAAGCTTTTGTCCAGGATCATGGCAGATCGTTTGAGTAGCATTCTTCCTACGCTGATAGGGCCATCACAAGTGGCCTTTGTTCGACCAAGATCACCCATGAATAACATTAGGAAAGTAATAGCAGTTGTAGATAAATATCGTTGTCTGACAACATCGAGTCCTGTCATGCTATCCTTAGATGGCGATAAGGCATTTGATAGGGTGAGCTGAAGTTGGTTGCCAATGGTCCTGGACAAAATTGCCATGAGAGGCACGTTTATGACTTTCCTATCAGGTGTCTACGCCAACCCACAGGCACAAATACACAACACAGGTCACCTTTCAGCTACTTTCACAATACAGAGGGGAACTCCTCAGGGATGTCCATTATCACCTTTGCTCTTTGATATAGCCCTTGAGCCATTAGTTACACACGTGGAGGATAACACAGTATATGACGGTATAAAGGTAGGGGGTCGGCAGATCAAACTCACATTGTTTGCAGACGATATACTCATTTATATGGCACATCCCCAAGACCATCTCAAAGGGCTATTAGACTGGATAAAAAATTTTTAACTAATTCTGTGATTTTGCTTCAAAGACTACAAGAGTGAAATTTTTCAATTGTTAAAGCCTAATCCTCGTGAGCTTTGGTGTGCTTACTGATGGGGGACAGAAGTAATTAAAACCTTTATTTATAACATATCTGTGAATCAAAATAGGACGAGATTCTAGTTCTCAATACAAACTTAACTATGAACCCTAATTGGACAATGTTGTACGTCAATTGGAGCGGTGGCATGATTTGCCCCTGTCTCTTCTGGGCCATTGTCACCTTCTTAAGATGATTATTTTTGGAAGGCTATTATACCCGCTTCAGACTATTCCAATCCTGTTACGTAAAGATGATGTTTCACGGATAAAAAAAGCATTGACCAGATTCATCTTGAGGGGAAAACGGCCCAGAATAGCAATACGAAAAATTATGCGTGCAGTAAAAGATGGGGGCCTGGCCGTGCCAAACGTTAGGAGTTATAACTTTTCGTGCTTGATCAGAGTGGGGAGAGATTGGTTTAAGGGGACTTAGTCCTACTCAGATGTATTGCTGGAATCTGGACTGACAGAGGGTTGTATTTTGGTCTCATGTGTTGACACTGTGATTTGTAAACTCCCGGTCATAGTGATCAGCGCTACTACGCGATACAGTAATTGCCTGTAAGGCAAGCAGACGAGCGCATGGGTTGTCTTCTCAGTTATCTAAACACATGCCTTTATGGGCTCACCCAGAATTCCCAGTGGGAGTGACAGACCGCGTTTTTGAGACGTGGCATACTAAAGGTATACATACAGTATTCCATCTCATGCACCTAAAAGAGTGTAGGTGGCTGACATCCAAGGAGATTATGGAAAAATTAAATTAGCCCCCTTCTCACTTTATTGAAACTCTACAAGTGCATTATTTCTACAGAAATCGCCTGCGTAATATTATAGAAGAGGTGGTAGACAATTGATTTGACAAGATGGGAGATATATTTCTTCAACCAGACTGAAGTTTGCTCATGATTTTCCATGATTACTACGACCTGTGATGACCTGTGATGTGTACGTCACCTAATGGTGTTTTGTAGGCCTATAAAACAAGGAGCTGTTGTAGTTGTTGTGTGGAAGGAAGGAGTTTGGCTGGAGTAAGCCTGGAACATTGTTTTGTTACTGTGTGGCAGTGTGCACCAGGAAGCGAGTAACAGACCACCCGGAATGTGACCTGGCGGTCTCAGCTGACCTGCAGCCGCTTAGTTAAGCCCGTCACAAGCAAGGATGAGTCTGTGACCAGTGGTTCTCCAAACTGGAGTGATTTATGTTCTGTTTTCATTTTGTTATATGGACTTTTTGTTGAACTCATGATTAAAATCACTGAACTTTGAAATAAAAGGCTGTGTGTTTGCCTCATTACTGCGGCCCAGCCCTGCCTACGACAGCGGTTCCCTACAATTGGTGGAGAATGCGGGCAACGCAGTGAGGTCAGGCTGTTTTTCATGCATGACAGTAAATGTCCTGGTTTTAGAAAGTGCACCAAAACCGGCTGGATAACTGTCCGAAGATGGAGAACAAAGTAAAAATGCTAGTGGAGGCCATGTGACAGCAACAGCAGGCTACACAGCAGCAACAGCAGGCTATGCAGCAGCAGCAGGCTATACAACAGCAGGCTATGTAGCGGCAGCAGGCTATACAGCAGCAGGCTATGTAGCAGCAGATATTTAATCGACAGCAACAGGAAACCAATAGTTTACTGATGCAGCACATCACAGCGCCGCAGACAGTAAGAGCTGCCCGGGGATGCCATGATGTCCGGAAAGCGGTGCGTACAGCGATCCGAAAGATGGAGCAATCAGATGACGTTGAGGTGTAGCTGGAGATGTTTGAAGGCGTGGCTAAAAGGGAGAGACTGCCCCGGGACCAGTGGGCCGAGATCGTGGCTCCGTTTTTGACTTCAGGACCCGCTAAAGCCTATAGGGACCTACCCCCCCAGCAACAGGAGGACTATGAGAGCGTGAATGGTGAGATACTTGCACGTCTTGGGGTAAATGTTTTTTTCCTGGCCCAGCGTGTACAACAATGGAAGTTTTCCCCTTCCGAGCCAGCTCGGTCCCAGTATTATGACTTGATACACCTGATAGAAAAGTGCTTTCAGCCTGAGGTGTTGTCACCCCGCGATATGCTGGATCGTATAGTGACTGATAAATTCGGGCGAACTTTGCCCCACACCCTTCAAACATGGGTTGGACAGGCAGCCCCTACTGATGGTCTCCAAATGGTAGACCTCATTGAAAGATATGGGCCTACCAAGGAGATACAGGGAGAGACTACCCGGAAGCTACCAATTAAATTCACCAAACTTTCACCCACAGCTCGGCGAGCAGAGACTCTGAGGGCCGCCCAGGAAGGGTCGGGGAACGAAAGGGGCCCCATAATCTGTTGGCGGTGCCAAGAACCATGACATGTGAGAGCTGATTGCCCCCACCTGACTGAGCCCATGGACAACAACTTTGGCTACTATCAGTCTCACTATGCATAACACATGTGTGCAGTGGTCAGTATTACCTTTGCCTTCGGTGGAGGAGGAAAACACCTCTCCTATAAAAGTGTTAGTTGGGGAGATGGAAGATTTGCCACCGGGACCAGAATTGTAATACTTAAATGTGTCAGGTGACA
The DNA here is from genome assembly GCA_033576555.1 of Oophaga sylvatica. NCBI lineage: Eukaryota > Metazoa > Chordata > Amphibia > Anura > Dendrobatidae > Oophaga > Oophaga sylvatica. Next base: position 576,510,128 of record JARQOD010000003.1, on the reverse strand, counting down.
ATTTTGGTACGGCGCAACTCCGTGACCCTACGTTGAGTCTATTTGTTGGGGATAACATTTTGTTTTGTAACTGATCATTCCCCTGTGACTGGCAGTGTTGTAGCCCAGGGAGTAGAGTTCAGGTGGTAGAAAGATGAACATAACAGGAGACATGGAAAACGTTGGCAAACAGTTATTTAATCTGAAAACGGGCAGGCAAATTCAGGTGAGATCCATGCCTTGTTCATTTTCAGAAAAGTAAGCCTGTCTACATTCCCTGAGGATAGTCGCATGTGACGGTCTGTTAGTACACCACCTGCAGCACTAAAGACGCGCTCAGATAATACACTGGCAGCAAGGCAAGCCAGCACCTCCAATGCATACTGGCTAAGTTCTGGCCATGTATCCAGCTTAGAGACCCAAAACTTGAAAGGGGAAGAGGCATCTGGGAGTACACTGAGAGGGAAAGACATGTAGTCTGTCACCATCTTACGTAAACGTTGCCTCATGGTGAGTGGAGTCGTCTCGGATGTTGTAGACATTGGTGGCGTTGACACAAAACTTCGCCACATTTGTAACATACTGCTCTTGCCCTGTGCAGAGGCGCTGCTTGTGCTCCCTCTTGTTGCAGAGGTGTCTCCACTGCCTCGACGCACAGAGATTCTTTGTAAAGCAGTAGCAGCAGCAGTGCTCTCGGCTGGAATGGGAGTATTATGGATTGCACCAGTCTGTCTTGGTACTCCCGCATTTTACGCTCCCGATTCAACGGTGTGATGAGGCTTTGTAAGTTGTCCCGGTAGCGAGGGTCTAGGAGGGTGTACACCCAATAATCTGATGTGGTGAGAATTGGGCGATGCAGTGGTCGTTTCTCAGGCACTGCAGCATGAAATCAACCATGTGCTGCAGACTCCCAACTGCCCAACAAACGCTGTCCTCTGGAAGAGGCGTCATCTCTGCCTGCTCTGCATCGCCCCACCCTCGCTCTACATACTGACTAGAGCGTTGTGTACCTCCCTCTGTAGGGATTTCTTCCTCATCCATTGACTCCTCCTCATCCTCCTCACAAAGTGAGCCCTGCCCAGCCCTTTGTGAGGAACCAAGTTGCGCTGACTGTCCAGAAGGTGAGTGAATTTGTGTCTCCTCATCCTCCACCTCTTCCAAAACCTCATCCTTTAGTGCTTGCAGTGATTTTTGAAGCAGGCAGATAAGGGGGACAGTCATGCTGACTAGTGCATCATCTGCACTAGCCATCCGCGTTGAGTCATCAAATGCACGCAAAACGTGGCAGATGTCCTTCATAGAGGCCCACTCAGTAGTGGTGAAGTGTGAACGGCGCAAATTGCGAGTTGATTGCGCCTGATGCAGCTGATACTCCATTACTGCTGGCTGTTGCTCACACAACCGCTCCAACATATGTAAGGTGGAATTCCACCTGGTGGGTACGTCACATATGATGCGATGTTCAGGAAGGCGAAATCTGCGTTGCAGAGCAGCAATGCGCGATCTGGCTATGCTGGAATGTCGCAAGTGAGCGTACTCTAGGCGGACCTTCTGCAGCAGTTCAGCAAGATCCGGATAGTCCCTCAAAAAACTCTGCACGACCAAGTTGAGCACATGTGCCAGACATGGTATGTGAGTGAGGTTGCCAAGGCCCAGAGCTGCCACCAGATTTCGGCCATTGTCACACACTACCAAGCCTGGCTGGAGATTCGCTGGCAAAAAACCACACGTCGCTCTCCTGCTTGATGGCATTCCAGACCTCCTGCGCTGTGTGGCTTCGATTCCCCATTGAAATTAATTTCAGGACGGCCTGTTGACGTTTGGCCACGGCTGTGCTCATATCGTTTGCAACAGGTAAGCGTTCACAGGTCCATGTGGAGGTAGACCGTGACGGCTCCTGCAGCGATGATTCTGAGGAACTGGAGTAGGAGGAGGAGTCAATGTGTACAGACTGGATTCCTGCAATCCTTGGAGTTGGCAGAACACGTACAGCGCCACTCGCAAGATCTGTACCCGGCTCCACAACATTGACCCAATAGGCAGTGAGGGAAAGGTATCGTCCCTGGCCATGGGTACTGGTCCACGCATCGGTGGTCAGGAGGACCTTGCTACAGACGGCGTTTTGTAGCGCATGTTTAATGTTTCCCTCGACATGTTTTTGCAGACCAGGGACGGCTTGCCTGCTGAAATAAAATCGGCTTGGCACATTGTATTGTGGGACTGCCAATGCCATTAAGTTACGGAAACTGTCAGTCTCCACCAGCCTGAATGACAGCATTTCAAGGGACAGGAGTTTTGCAATGCCAGCATTCAGAGCCTGTGCTCGTGGATGGTTTGACGAGTATGGCCGTCTTTTATCCCATGCCTGTGGTACCGATGGCTGTTTTGTGGCCTGGGAGTGTGAAGATGACAGGGAACTTGCTGCTGTGGGTGGAATAACACTTTGTCTCTGGACAACAGTGACCGAGGTTCTTCCATGGCGATCCTGTGAGGAAGCAGAACCAGCTGTGTGTGAGCTGGAGGTAGAGGCTCCAACACGACCTGAAGATGTAGGTGCTGCTGTAGGTTGGCCTACATCTCCAGTGTGTCTTTGTAACTCAACTACGTGCTTTGTCCGCACACGTTTCCACATATTTGTGGTATTGAGGTTACTGCAATTTTTACCTCTTTTTACTTTTTGCTTACACAGCTTGCATTTAACATAGCAAATATCATCTGCAAGTCTGTCACAAAAGGACCACGCAGTGCAAGTCCTGGGAGCGCCCATTTTGACTTTTGGAAGAGAACTGCTCCCAACAGGTGCCAAACTGGAGGCTAGAGGCAACCGAGTCTGCAGCCTACCTCTCCCTCCTGTTTGTACCGTTGGGACAATCTCATCCTCAGAGCTGCTCCCACCACCTTCCTGTCCCTCACGCCATGTTGGGTCTTGGACCTCATCATCTCCACTACCCTCTTCCAACACCTGCTGCTGTTGGGTGGTCTGGCCAGCACCATTCTCAACAGAAACTGGCACCTGAGTCTCATCATCATCAGATGCGTTCTGCGGTGTGCTGACCATCGGCACTGGCTCACCCGCCTCTTCTGATTCAGAGAGACACAGCTGTTGTGCATCACTGCATACTCCCTCTTCTTCACATTCCAGAATGCTGATTGGCTGGGCCCCTGTTTGCAAGCCAACAGATTCTGAGAACAGAAGCAGAGACTCAGCTGGCTCCAGTTCAGAACTCTCTGACTGCCTGGGCAATTTGACAGGCGGTGAACAGACAGATGGTTGCTCAACAGTGTTGTGGTCCTGAGAGGAGGTGGAAGCAATTGAAGTCGATGCATTGGCTGCCATCCAACCAACAACGGCTTCAATTTGTTCTTCCCGCAGCAGTGGGGTACGCCAAGCTCCTACAAAACTGCACAAAAAGGAACGCTCACGGGGAAAACTGGTGGATGCTGTGTCACTGGGGGCGGCAGCAGCCACAGAATCCCCACGTCCTCTCCCTGC
>JARQOD010000003.1:576479159-576506556 GCA_033576555.1 Oophaga sylvatica | reverse complement strand
TTTCTCCTCTGCTTTTCATCCTCAGACCAATGGACAAACTGAGAGAACAAACCAGACATTGGAGACTTATCTGAGATGCTTTGTGTCTGCTGATCAAGATGACTGGGTCTCTTTTTTGCCTTTGGCTGAGTTTGCTCTTAATAATAGGGCAAGCTCTGCCACTTTGATGTCTCCATTTTTCTGCAATTTTGGGTTTCAACCTCGATTTTTTTCGGGACAGACGGAGGCTTCTGTCTGTCCGGGTGTTGACTCTGTTGTGGAGTGTATGCAGCAGATTTGGGACCAGGTAGTGGAGAGGTTGTCCCTCTCTTAGAAGAAGGCCCTGCGGTTTGCCAACTGGCATAGGACTGATGGTCCTCGGTTTAAAGTGGGGGACTTGGTCTGGTTGTCCTCAAGAAATATCCCTATGAGAGTTGCATCTCCTAAGTTTAAGCCTAGGTTCATTGGACCTTATAAGATCATGGAGATTCTTAATCCTGTTTCCTTTCGTTTACTTCTTCCAGGGACATTTAAGATCCATAACGTGTTCCACAAGTCCTTATTGAAGAGGTTTGTCGAGCCAGTGGTTCCTATGGCTGCACCTCCTGACCCTGTTTTAGTTGAGGGCAATCTGGAGTATGTGGTTGAGAAAATATTGGATTCTCGTTTTTCTAGACGGAAACTCCAGTATTTGGTTAACTGGAGAGGTTATGGTCAGGAGGACAATTCTTGGGTGTTTGCTTCGGACATCCATGCTAGGAGACTGATCCGTGCGTACCACAGAGCTCATCCTGACCGACCTGGTTGCACAAATGAGGGTTCGGTGACCCCTCCTCAAGGGGGGGGTACTGTTATGAATGTTTTAGAAATGAATATTGAGCAGAAGCTCCCTCTGGTGGTTACAAACGGTACTGAACCATTCAATGAGGATTGGCAATCAGGAATCACGGACTGGTTGGATATAAGGGAGGTTTTCCCCCATCATGGTTGCCGGTGATCAATTGTTCTTGTCTCAACGTTGTTTCCTGGTTCACTTGGAAGCTTGCTGAGTCTTGCCTCTTCTCCTGCTCTCAGATAAGATATTTTCTGTTTTTTGTTTTTGAGCTTGCCATTTGCATATTTCTCTGCATTTCTGTGAGGTTGGCCAGGTTCCCCTCCTCGGGGGGCTTGGGCGCCTCTTGGTTCCTCTGGAGCCACTGTTGTTTGTTCATTTGCCTTTTCTAGTTTTTTCTGTGGCTGCGGCTTAGTTTTATTACACCAGAGAACTAATTTAGGTGGTAGAGGTCGTGTGATCTCAGGTGTTTTTGCAATTAGAAGCGTTGGCTTTTTTTAGGGGTTTTTTTTTTGGATTGCAGTAAGTATCCTTCCTATCCTTTTCTGTCCAGGCAGATTGGGCCCCAGCGTTTGCTCATACTATTTTGTGTCTGTGTCTGTATTTCCTCTTGTCTAACCGCCATTACATGTTTGGGGGCTTCCTATGTTCTTTGGGGATCTGCTCCGGGGCAGATAGCTTTCCTCTTTCTATCTTTAGGTGTAGTTAGCCTCTCAGGCTGTGACGAGGCGTCTAGGACCAACGTAGGAACGCTCCACAGCTGCCTTTAGTTGTGGTGGTTAGTCAGGGTACTGCAATCCAGTAGATTCCAACCTCTCTGGTGTATTGCCGTTTTTGCCTGCTCTCCTCAGCTACCAAAACATAACAGAGATCAGTTTGGCAATGTAGGCGTTCAAAGCCAGTGTACGCGGATGAGAGGATGAGTACTTTCTTGTTCTACTCAGAGTCTCTGCTAGGGTGAGCTGGATTTGAGAGCTGCATATGGTGAAACTAGTGGTGGACATGGAAGACTGAGAGGGGGTTGGTGATGGTGATGGTGATGGCCTAGATGCAGTCTTTCGTTGTAAAAACATTGTGATTCCCTGACTGCTTTGGCTTTGCAACGACACCTCAACATTTCTGCTGGTGGTGTGGAAACCAGTGAGCTTACAGTGGGTGAAGCGATGTAGCGTTGCTGGCTACCTTCAGTCGGAGCAGGTGCACATGTGCTACCTGAGGTTTTGTAGTCCGTCCAAGCTTACAAGTGCATGATGTTTACATGTGTAAGCATGCAACTGGTATTCAAATTTCGGAGATTTTTCCCTCAGCTAAAGGTCCTTCCGCACTTCTTACAGATAAGCTATGCCTCATCAATAGGATTTTGGTCAAATAATGCTACACTGCACTCTTCCTATTATGGGAACAATTTTCAGGGCTTGCACGCTGTGCTAATTTGACCGTCTGGCTAAGCTGTCCTGCAACACTTTTTGTTTTTTTAACACGTTTTTGGACTGCTACGGGCCTGCCAGATAACCGCAGCTGCGATGTCGATGCCTGCTGCGGATCCTCCTCCTTTCTGAGCTATTGCCAGCGGCACCCTCTTCCCCCAATGGATGCCAATCAGGGTCAACAACTGGGTCATCCATCACCTCCTCTTCAATTTCATCTGCACCTTCCTCTGTGTCACCATATGATAACTGAGAAAAAGAAACGATCAACAAAACCCCAAAGTATAAAATAGAAAAAACTTTATTGAATATCAAACAGGGGAGCTGAAGGGATGACATACAACCAAATGACACATGTGGGACAAGAACGCACATAGGAAGTCAAACAGTTATATCTGAATAGATATGTTAAATCCTACAACTGACTGAGCGGTATAACATCATGGTATAGACTATGTCTCAATAGAAAGCGCAACAGCGCTAGTCCAGAAAAAATATATGTATATATGGTAAACGTGATAGCCAGTGCTTTTACCTGCTAGCAGTCAGGAGAATGCCTCGTGCGCCCACCCCGACGCGCGTTTCGGCCTGTGTGCGTCGGGGTGGACGCACGAGGCATTCTCCTGACTGCTAGCAGGTAAAAGCACTGGCTATCACATTTACCATATATACATTATATTCAGTCAGTTGTAGGATTTAACATATCTATTCAGATATAACTGTTTGACTTCCTATGTGCGTTCTTGTCCCACATGTGTCATTTGGTTGTATGTCATCCCTTCAGCTCCCCTGTTTTGATATTCAATAAAGTTTTTTCTATTTTATACTTTGGGATTTTGTTGATCGTTTCTTTTTCTCAGTTATCATATGTTTTGGCGATTTTTTCCCATGGATTTCCATATTGCCCATATCTACTTTGATGTTAAGAATTTTCTTTTTCTATATTAAATATACACCATTTGTGTGGGCATGTGTTCTATGAAGTGTTTTCATTCACACTCTGTGTCACCATGTAAGGTGGTATAGTATGCGGGAAGGGGCACCTGAGTTTCATCAGGGTCAGAATCTGGCTCAGTAGACTGCGAGGGCAATGCAGTGCTCTGGGTGAATGTACCAGCAGAATCATATACCACTGGCTATGCATCAGTGCACTCCATGTCATTCATCTTGGACTGGGGAATCCAGGATTTCACTTGATAACTAAAGGCTGGGTCTCACATAACGATACACCAGCGATCCCGACAACGATATGCACTTGTCAGGATCGCTGGTGTATCGCTACATGATCGCTGCTGAGCTGCCAAACAGGCAGCTCAGGCAGCGATCTGGGACAGCGACACTGCGGGTAACATCGCTTAGTTACCCGCAGTGTACCTTGGATACCAGCGCGCTGATGCAGGGAGCTGGTATCCAAGGTACACAGCGGGTTTCCAAGCGCTGCGCGGTACCTGGAAACCCGTTGTGTACCTTGGATACCAGCTCCCTGCATCAGGGCGCTGGTATCCAAGGTACACAGCGGGTTTCTAGGCACAGCCCCGCGCCTGGAAACCCGCTGTGTACCTTGGTTACCAGCGGATCGCTGGTCTCCCGCCTGTCACACGCAGCGATGCGTGCCTGTCAGCGGGAGACCAGCGATCAAAAAAATGTCCTGACATTTCAGCGACGATCAGCGATACCCAGCAGGGGGGCTGATCGTCGCTGAATGTCACACACAGCGATAACGCTGGTGAGCTCGGTGCTGCGTCACAAAACTAGTGACTCATCACCGATCTCGGTAGCGATATCGCTATGTGAGACAGGCCCCTTAGGCATGGTATGTGAAAAGAGCTCTCCAGGGAGTAATCTGAAGTGTGGCTTGCCACATCCTTGACTTTTGATGGGGGTGAAGGACACAAGGAAAGGTGTTGTTCCTGACCAGGAGCCTGCACTGACGACTCAGTGCTTGCAGTTTTTGAAACTTCAGAAGAGGAGGCGATAGAGCTGGAGGCTGTTTCGGCAATGTAAGCCAAAACCTGTTCCTGATGCTCCGGCTTTAAAAGCGGTTTACCTACGCCCAGAAAAGGGAGCCTTCCAGGCCTTCTGGAGCCAGACGATGACGCAGGCTCAACACCTCCTGAATTAGGTGCTATTGTGCTCTTGGCACTACCAGCAGATGCACCACCACCACCATCAGTACCAGCCGCCCCCCCCCCCCGCCCACGTCCACGGCCCCCTCCACCTTACTTCTTCATGTTTGGGAAAATGTACCCAAAATATCAGCAGATATATGGTACTGTATGAGGAGCGTACAGCTGTATACGGTGTAGGGAAAAATTTAAATCTCCGTATATATTTCAGAAGTCACAGACGCTCACTCAGTATGTATTTGACCGTAATACCAGCAAATATACAGTACTGTATCAGAAGCGTACAGCAGTATACGGTGTAGGGAAAAATTTAAATCTCCGTATATATTTCCGGAGTCACACACAGACGCTCACTCAGTATGTATTTGACCGTAATACAAACAACAGATATACGGTACTGTATGAGGAGCGTACAGCTATAAACGGTGTAGTGGAAAATTAAAATCTCCGTATATATTTCCGGAGTCACACACAGACGCTCACTCAGTATGGATTTCACCGTAATACAAACAGCAGATATACTGTACTGTATCAGAAGCGTACAGCTGTATACGGTGCAGGGAAAATTTTTAATCTCCGTATATATTTCTGGAGTCACACACACATGCTCACTCAGTATGGATTTCACCGTAATACAAACAGCAGATATACGTTACTATATCAGAAGCGTACAGCTGTATACGGTGTAGGGAAAAATTTAAATCTCCGTACATATTTCCGGAGTCACACACAGACGTCACTCAGTATGTATTTGACCGTAATACCAGCAAATATATGGTACTGTATGAGGAGCGTACAGCTGTATACGGTGTAGGTAAAAATTTAAATCTCCGTATATATTTCCGGAGTCACACACAGACGCTCTCTCAGTATGGATTTGACCGTAATACAAACAGCAGATATACGGTACTGTATCAGAAGCGTACAGCTGTATACGGTGTAGGGGAAAATTTAAATCTCAGTATTTATTTTCGGAGTCACACACAGAAAGTCAGCATGTATTTACCAGCTGATACACGGTAGTGTGTGAGGAGCGTACAGCTCTATACGGTGTGGAAAAAATGAATGCTCGGTAACTGTGCAGAAAAAAAGAATAAAAGTATTAGTGCTGTGTAAAAAAGCAGTCTGCACAGCAGTGTACACATAGCAATACAGCTATCAGGCAGCCTAATAACCAGCGCTGCTGCACACAAGAAAATCCTCCCCTGTCACTGCACACTAACTGTACAGCACAATTGCTATCAGCACAAGCACAGAACTTCTCTTTCCAGCCCTAACTCTCTTCCTACTGATAAACAGCATCAGCAACCTCTCCCTACTATTAAGATCGGCAGAAGTAAAATGGAGGTCAGTGGTCAGGGCTTTTATAGACACTATGACGCCCCTCAAAGCAAGCCAATCATTGCAATGCCCTTCTCTATTATGTTGGTGGACGCTGCACATGTCATCTTGTTGCACACAGTGTACGTCCTTGCTCATTGGCTGAAAAAAAGGCGCCTGCAAGCATTATGGGAAAACCGACTTAGGCGCTGGTTTTGCCGAACGCATGGCCGACTTCACTCTATGGTCGGGTTTCGCACTGCGAAACCTGACTTTGGCGAAAGTCGGTGACTTATGAATCTGACCGACCTGTTTCGCTCAACTCTAATTGACTCTGTCCTGTGTACATATATGCATATACAGTTGTGTGAAAAAGTGTTTGCCCACTTATTGATTTCCTATTCTTTTCCATTTTTGTCATGCTTAATTGTTTCAGGTCATCAAACAAATTTAAATATTAGACAAAGATAACACAAGTAAACACAAAATGCAGTTTTAATTGAATGTTTTTATTATTAAGGGAAAAATAAATCCAAACCTACAGGGCCCTGTGTGAAAAAGTGATTGCCCCCCAAAACATAAATTAACTGTGATTTATCACATCTTTGGGAAGCTGAGTTCAAATTTTCCAGCCACATCAAGCTATGATTACTGCCACACCTGTTCTCAATCAAGAATTCACTTGAATAGGACCTGACTGAGAATGTGTAGTAGACAAAAAGTTCCTCAAAAGCTACACATCATGCTGTGATCCGAAGACATTCTGAAACAAAGGAGAAACAAAATAATTGAAATCTATCAGTATGGAAAAGGTTATAAAGCCATTTCTAAAGCTTTGGGACCCCAGCGAACCACAGTAAGAGCCATTACCCACATAAGGTTGAAAACATGGAACAGTAGCACACTTTCCCATGAGTGGCTGGTTGACCAAAATTACCCCAAGAGCACAGTGACAACTCATTCAAGAGCTCACGAAAGACTCCACAACAACATCCAAAGAACTGCAGGCCTCACTTGCCTCAGTTAAGGTCCGTATTCATGACTTTACATTAAGAAAGAGACTGTAAAAATGGCCCATATGGCAGAATTCCAAGATAAAAACTACTGCTGAGCAATAACATAAAGGTTAATTTCAGTTTTGCCAAAAACCATCTTGATGATTCCTAAGACTTTTAGGGGAATACTCTGTGGACTTACGAGACAAAGATTGAACTTTTGAGGTGTATGTCCCATTACATCTGGCGTAGAAGTAACACAGCATTTCAGAAAAAGAACATCATGCCAACAGTAATATATGGTAGTGTGATGGTCTTGGGCAGTTTGCTGCTTCAGGACATAGAAGATTTGCTGTGATAAATGGACCAAGAATTCTGTTGTTTACCGAAAGAGAATATCTGGCCATCTGTTCATGACCTCAAGTTGAAGCGCTTTTGGGTTGCACAGCAGGACAATTATCCAAAATGCGCCAGTAAGTCCACCTTTGAATGGCTTAAGAAAAACAAAATTAAGACTTTGGAGTGGCCTAGCCATGCCCGGATACCCTCCATTGTGGCTGAATTACAACAATTATGCGAAGATGATTTGTCCAAAATTCCTCCAGAGTGTTGTAAAAGACTCATTGCCAGTTATTAGGTTTAGGGGGCAATCACTTTTTCACACAGGGCTCTGTAGGCTTGAATTTTTTTTCTCCTTAATAATAAAGATCTTTATTTAAAAACTACATTTTGTGATTACTTTTGTTATCTTTATCTAATGTTTAAATTTATTTTGCGATCTGAAACATTGAAGTGTGACAAACATGCAAAGGAATAGAAAATTAGGAAGGGGGAAACACTTGTAATTGTTCGTAAGGTTTTCCTACTTTAGCTCACCTATTAATTTTTTTTGTCTGTATTCTGGGATTCTCTGTGGCCATTGTTCTTAAACTGCATATTTAATAAAAAAATCTTACTTTTAAATACTGATTTGATGATAATCTTGTTACTGACACATTGTTTTCTTTGGTTTTTGTGTATTTTTGTGCCCTGTGGGGACACATTAACCATTAGAGCTGCAATTTTTGGTTTCTGTTCCATACAGAAGACATTTCAGTAGTCTCATTATCATCATAGACAGGATTATTATGACTGATAACACCTCTACATACAGTAGAAAGCACAAGATCCACCATTCACAATAGGTGATGTCACAGCTCACTTCCTCCCCCTCCACAAAGACTTTTGCCTTAGAATTGAGCATGCATACAAAAAAATTATGTAAATGAGTCAGAGATAGTCTATTGCTGCCTATGTCCATCTGGCAGCTGAATAGACCAGGAAGTATGAACTTAATATGAGGCCTAGTGGCCAGTGTGGAAGATTTTTTTTTTAAAGAAACCAGCAGAACTTCTATTTGCCTGCAGATATGTGGTTAATCTGCAGATTAATAGCATTACTAATCTGCCCGGTGCCTGTATATAGCAAACTCTGCAGGGAGAAAAGGAACTTTATTCTCCCTGCCAGCATTCGGTTTCAGTCACAGAGGCAGGGCCGGCATGGGTTCAGTCACCGCTCTGACCATACAGAGAAGCAGCTGTAACCTCACTGCCGGCCCTGACTGTCACTCGCTCTGCCACTCGCTCTGCATTGTGGCTGGCTGTCAGTCAGCGCCATAGGCGCCGCTGCATCCATAACTGAAACCAAAATGCTGCCAGGGAAAATAAGGTTAATTTTCTCCCTGCAGAGTTTGGGTAAGTTAAGGCGCAGTAGCAATACTAACCTGTAGATTGAGTCCATAACTGCAGGTTAATAGCATTTCTGCTGGTGACAGGTTCCCTTTAAATATAGATATGAAAAATAAAAAAAGTTATAAAAAAAATCATTAAACATAAAAACCTGATTTAAATAATAATGTGGTACACAATCTACTGTACATATTTTACTTCCTTCATGATTTCTCTACATTTTTTCCACATATCCATGAAATTCAGTTTCTCTACTCTAAAATTAGATAGTAAAGAAAATTATTCAGATATCGTTTCAACTAACCTAATTGTAGAATGGTAGATTACTATCGTATGGAGATTAGCGAAACAATTCAATTTTAATCAAATCATATTACATTTTTAGGAATTCACTGAACCTAATGAAATTAAACATTTTGCTATTCACTTTTTAGAAGATTGCATCAGCCAGAGAAGGCTCACATGACCCCAGACACAGTTGGATGGGCTTCTCCATAACGTCTTGCAGCTATCTTATCAGCCAATCTCAAAGAATTATCATAGCCTGTATAAAAGCAGAAGCAGGAAATGCAGCAGCAATTTTGTGATGAATCTGAATAGTGAGACAACATCAGTATTCACAGCTTAGGCATTGATATAGGGAGAGAAAGCCATAAAAAAATTAAAATTAAATAAATTGTAGAGATAGAATGTCTGACAGTACAGAACAAAAGGAAAGATTCCTATTCCAGATAAGTGAATGTATTCGAATAGAATTGAATTCTACTAAAATTTTACAAATATCTGAATTTGACCAAAATGCACAGGGATTTGGTAAAATTGGGACATCAAAATGTTAAAATATGGAAAAAGATCCTTTTACTCACCTCATCACTCACTTCTATGGCCCTCGCGCTTATCATTGTCATCTATCATGTTCTCTCTGCATTGTTTGATCATTGTCACCTGTGCTGAAATTCTCGGGAGGGTTCTGCGTGTGCATGCAAGGTCACGGAGCATCTCGTGACGTCAAGTCGTCTGGACCTTTTGCACACTTGAGTAGAACCCTCACAGATTTCAGTGCTAGAGATGGTGATAAGAAGATGTGGCAAGGACCGAATGGGTGATGGTGAGGCGCGGAGAGGCCAGTGAGATGAGAGGAAGGTGAGTAAAAAGATTTTATTTTTATTTTTTACAATTATAAATATATTTATATTTACAATGCTTTGAGGTCTGGAGAGACCCAAGAGCATAATAAGTGATATTGAATTTGTTGAAATAACTTCTCTGCATATCAAATTTCTTGTGCAAATCTTCATGAACAGGCAAATTTTAATTTTGCCTGATCTGCCATCACCATCCATTTACTCAAAGCCATATTTGGTGAGGACACGGTGACATTGCTCAGACTGTGTTTACATTACAGAGCTTGAAAGAAGAGACCTCAACTTGTTATCCACATCCTTTGATGGAAACTGGAGGCTTAATACTACTATCTATTAGCAGCAAATCAATTTTTTTAAAAAAGTTTAGCAAAGCTGAAGAATTTGAATTTCCAAAGATATGCTAATTGCCTCTTCAAAGAGGAAGAGGACTTTAACTATATTGCACCACCTGTTGGAAGCAGCAATCCTACAAGTCGCTATCAACCCTTTAACGAGTGCCAGAGCCAGTATGCCACATTTCACAAGGAGAAACGTTACCCCTAATTCACAAAAAAATTATTCATTTCTACTCGTGTATGCTCTTTAAAGACACTGAATAAGCAGGAAGCTATTGTGATATATGAGGTAACAGATAAGTGTGACAAGTTGAAATCCGCTAAGCCACAACCTATTGGCACAGCCTGGTCCAGGGAGTTGAGTCTAAATACAGTGAAGGAATAATTATTTGATCCCTTGCTGATTTTGTAAGTTTGCCCAATGACAAAGACATGAACAGTCTATAATTTTAAGGGTAGGTTAAGTTTAACATTGAGAGATAGAATATCAAAAATAAAATCCAGAAAATCACATTGTATAAATTATATACATTTATTTGCTTTTTGCAGTAAGAAATTAGTATTTGATCCCTCTGGCAAACAAGACGTAATACTTGGTGGCAAAACCCTTGCTGGCAAGCACAGCAGTCAGACTTTTTGTAGTTTATGATGGTTTGCGCACATGTCAGGAGGAATTTAAATCCACTCCTCTTTGGAGATCATCTGTAAATCATTAAGATTTTGAGGCTGTCGCTTGGCAACTCGGAACTTCAACTCCCTCCATAAGTTTTCTATGGGATTAAGGTCTGGAGACTGGCTAGGCCACTCCATGACCTTAATGTACTTCTTTTTGATCCACTCCTTTATTGCCTTGGCTGTATGTTTTGGGTCATTGTCTTGCTGGAAGACCCAGCCACGGCCCATTTTTAGTGTCCTGGTGGAGGGAAGGATGCTGTTACTCAGGATTTTACAGTACATGGTTCCATCCACTCTCCCATTGAGGCAGTGAAGTAGTCTTGTACCCTTAGCAGAGAAACACCCCCAAAACATAATGTTTCCACCTCCATGCTTGACAGTGGGGATGATGTTCTTTGGGTCATAGGCAGCATTTCTCTTCCTCCAAACATGGCGAGTTGAGTTAATGCCATAGAGCTCAATTTTTGTCTCATCTGACCAAAGCACCTTCTACCAATCACTCACAGAATCATCCAGTTGTTTATTGTCAAACTTCAGACGAGCCTGCACATGTGCCTTCTTGAGCAGGAGGACCTTGCAGGCTCTGCAGGATTTTAAATCTTTATGGCGTAATGTGTTACCAATGGTTTTCTTGGTGACTATGGTCCCAGCTGGTTTGAGATCATTAACAAGTTCCCCTGTGTAGTTTTAGGCTAAACTCTCACCTTCCTCATGACCATTGATAGCCCACGAGGTGAGATTTTGCATGGTGCCCCAGATCTATGTCCATTGACAGTCCTTTTGTATTTCTTCCATTTTCTTACTATTGCACCAACAGTTGTCTCCTTCACACCCAGCATCTTACTTATGGTTTTGTAGCCCATTCCAGGTTTGTGCAGGTCTATGATCTTGTCCCTGACATCCTTATAAAGCTCTTTGGTCTTGCCCATGTTGTAGAGGTTAGAATCTGACTGATTAATTGATTCTGTGGACAGGAGTCTTTTATAAAGGTGACTATGTAAGACAGCTGTCTTTAATGAAGGTAACGAGTTGATTAGGAGCGTATAACTGGTCTGTAGGAGCCAGAACTCTAAATGGCTGGTAGGGGATCAAATACTTATTTCTCATTGCAAAATGCAAATAAATTTATATCATTTATACAATGTGGTTTTCTGGATTTTATTTTTGATTTTTTATCTCTCAATGTTAAAATTAACCTACCCTTAAAATTATAGACTGTTCATGTCTTTGTCAGTGGACAAACTTACAAAATCAGCAAAAAATCAAATAATTATTTCCTTCACTGTAATTCCTGGGTTTTCATCCTTAAATTACAGGAGGAGATTCATACTTTACCTTTCATGTCACAGTCCCTGGAACACATTGGAATTATTGGTACTGACAGACTGTTACGTGATCTTGAATTGATCCAATGATTGTTGTTGTGCGGGAACACAGGGTAATGGCTAAGGCACAAAAGTCAGGAACAATCAGAAGTCACAAAAGATAAAAGAATATGTATGGAGTGACGTAATGAAAGATCAAAAATTAAGCCTACTCAAAATTAACCAAGATCAGATCTACACAGTAGTAGAGAGCAATAACAATCGCTGTAGGGCACTAACAGGACCAAGAAGGTTACTGTTAGGCTCACCTTGGAAGGTGGATCCTCCAAGCTCAAGGTTCGGGTGTGCACATGGGCTATGAGCATTGGTGCATCAGGCAGGTGAGGCATGCTTGAAACAAGTAGCAGAGGTACTGGAGGCCTTGGGCAAACAGGAAATCATGAAGCAGGTAGCAGAGGTCCTGGAGGCCACAGGTAGACAAGAGACTGGGAACAGGTAGCAGAAATCCTGGAGACTGCAGGTAGATAGGAAACTGGGAACAGGTAGCAGAGGTCCTGGAGACCACAGGCAAAAAGGAGATCTGGAACAGGTGGCAGAGGACCTAGAAACTGCAGGCGGACAGGAGACCAGAAGCAGTAGCAGAGGTTCTGGGGACTGCAGGTAGATAGGAGCCTGGAAACAGGTATCAGAGGTCCAGAACACCACAGAATGGAGACTGGGAAAAGATAGCCGAGGTCCTGCAGACCACAGACAAACAGGAGATCCAGGTTTACAGGAGAAGGGATCAGGTAGCAGAGGTGCTGGAGACCACAGGCAGACAGGAGACCAGGAACAGGTTGCAGAGTTCCTAGAGACTGCAGGCACGCAGGACTCTAGAACAGTAATGGTCTTAAAGGGAACCTGTCACCTGTTTTGACTGCTATAAGATGCAGCCACTGACTGCAGCATTCTATAATGCTGTAGATAAGCCCTCAGTCCGACCTGAAAGATAAGGAAAATAAGTTTTATTATACTCGCCCGGGGGGTGGTCCTGTATAAAGAAGATGGGAGGCGCCGGACTGGACCTGCGACACCCATTGGACCAGACCACAGCGGACCGCCCCCGTGTGAGTATAATAAAACTTATTTTTCTTACCTTGCAGGTCCGACCGGGGGCTTATCTACAGCATTACAGAATGCTGTAGATAAGCCCTGAGAGGCAGTGGCCACATCTTATAGCGGCCAAAACAGATGACAGGCGTACTTTAAAACCAAAACACGGGTGTGAGTCTTGGTAGGTCTTACATAGGTCCAGGCAAATGATCAGATGGAATCACACCAGGCTATCTGCAAAGCCTGATGTGGAGCAGAACAGAGTTTAGAAGAGGTGAGGATAGCAAAGCCTGGATCCAGGATAGTTTGTAACAGTTTTTCAGTAATTCAATTATCTATTGGCAAGGAAGCACTTCCAGCTTCAAGGAGTTGTCCACAATTGGATAAAAATGGATGTTCTCCTCCAGAAACAGTGGGTTGATTCTGCAACTGCAGATCTGTTCAACAAAAAATTAAATGAATGATAGTATAACTGTCACCACTAACAGCTCTTATAGGTGTAAGTGAGCAAATTATTAATATTTTACTCCACTTATTTTACTATTTTTTTTTGAATAGTTATATAACCTTGAATGTTTAGGTAATGTTTCCAGCATTATACTGACACATGCACAGCCTGTTCTAGAAGTAAAAATGATGGAAAGGTTTCTAAGGAACATGCAAAAATAACACCTGCTGGTTGAAAATACCAAGCCTCGTATGACGATCTGTCACTTTTTCTCTAGCGTTCTTATTCATATGCATCCCATAGGGAATATGACAAATGTAATCCACGGCTATAAGGAAAATAAGTGAGAAAGATATATACGTGTGATAACAGCAATCTGCAAGAAAAGTAATTTACACAAAGATGTAAAAATAAAAAAATAAGTGAATATGTCATATGGATTATCTTAAAAGAATTTTTTTTTATAAAGACATATTGTCTTGGTGCATCTGAATGTTTTTGTCATACCAAATCACATAATTAATTACAGAAAAATGAAAATATACCTGTCATTTCATGAGGAAAAACACTATTTCTGGCCAATTTATTACTTTGCATCCTTTATTTTTTACTAGTTTTCACATCTAAAAACTTTAATTTTCAGTTCTCTCTGAGCCAGTAGATATAGACAAACTGCTATAATGTCTCCTATACACCGTACACACAGAGATGAGGGATTCCTGCTAGGGACAGAAAAAGCAACAACATGGAGGACACTAGGCAGCATCATAGAAGATATTGTACAACAGCAATTACTGTAGTAGTGGAGATGTAATCCAGCACTAAGATAAAATAAAGAGCATGTAGCTACAGCAGGATCTGCTGTCTCACAGTTCTAAATGCACCTCCATTCTCGCCCCCATAAAGTTTAACCACTTTCCGACATTGGGTGTAATCATACGCCGATGTCAGACTCCCACTGTTTGGTGTGGGCTCCGGCACTGAGCCCACACCATTCCGGGCACATGTCAGCTGATATTTACAGCTGACATATGTCAACAACAGCCGCGAATGGAATCGCGATCCACCCGCAGCTGTTATCTAGTTAAATGTCACTGTCAATTTCTGACAGCAGCATTTAACTCGCTCTTACTGGAAGCGTCGTAAATCCAGCCCATTGGTGACCCCATCACATGACCGCGGGTCACCGATGGGTCAACATGACAACCGTCACCTCTATGGTTGTCATTGCCAGATTGATATGAGCGCCACCCCATGGCCGGTGCTCATAGCAAGTGATCATTTCTGCTACACACATCTGATCATCGCCTGTGTGTTGGTCTTCCACGGAGACTATTGAAGCATGCAAAACGTAAAAAAAAAAAGGTTTTTAGAAATATGACAAAAATATGAAAGTTCAAATCACCCCCCTTTCGCCCCATTCAAAACAATAAAAAACATCAAATATACACATATTTGGTATCGCTGCATTTAGAATCGCCCGATTTATCAATATAAAAAAGAATTAACCTGATCGCTAACCGGCATAATGAGAAAACAAAGTTCAAATCGTCAGAATTACTTTTTTTGGTTGACGCTACGTTGCAATAAAATGCAATAACAGGCGATCAAAAGATCGTATCTGCACCAAAATGGTATCAATTGAAATGGCAGTGCGACATGCAAAAAGTAAGCCCTCACCCAGCCCCAGGTCCTAAAAAATGGAGACGCTACTGTTCTTGGAAAATGCCGCCATTTTTTTTACCAAACTTTGGATTTTTTTTCACCACTAAAATAAAAAAGAACCTAGACATGTTTGGAGTCTATGAACTCACAATGACCTGGAGAATCATAATGGCAGGTCAGTTTTAGCATTTAGAGTACATATTAAAAAAGAAACCAACAACAGTGGAATTGCCCTTTTTTTGCAATTTCACTGCATTTGGAATTTTTTTTCCCATTTTCCAGTACACGATATGCTAAAAGCAATGCTGCTTTTCAAAAGTACAACTTGCCCTGCAAAGAACAAGCCCTCATATAGCCATATTGAGGAGCAAAAAACGAAAATGCAAAACCAAAAATACCTATGGTCGTGAAGGGTTAATGTTTTTTCTTATTGGATATGTCAGTGAGCAGCCAGTCTCTCTTGTTTAGAGCAAAATAGATTTCCGCTGTTTTACAAAGTGGATGGTGATTTCGGGAGGTGGGGAAGGAGAAAAAGTGACTCATAAGTGAACCAAGTTTTTTGACAAGCTATTTTGCTATTATTGAAATGTTAGTGACCATTTAAAAAAATACAAAATAAAATTCATCACCTTTATTCTCTTTGTCTTAAAGGAAATGAAGTTGGACTCCATTGATCACACATTAATAGCTCATCCCGCACTCAAAAGTGTCACTAACATACAAAAATGTAAAAAAATAAATCAAACAAGCAGCAAGTTTATCCAAGTGTATGACTGAGCTGGAAATGCAATGTTGCATCACCATGCCAAATATTCCAGAAACAGACTAGAAAAGAATTACAGTAGATCTACCAAAAGTGACTTCATCAAATGTTTATGTTAAGGCCCGAATTATGACTTTACTCCCTCTCGCATTTATTACGTCATATTGGGTAATTGTGTTCCTCCATGCTTCAAAAAAGACCCATAGGAGCAATATAATATATTATCCACTCAAACATTGAGGCTGCTCCTTCTCTTGCTCTCTCCTGTGCGGCACGGTGATGGCAGCATCAGCATAGATTTTTATGGACTTATCGGCACATAAATGAATGTTTACTCTCTTCCCTTTTAATATGCGCGCTACTTCTTCCATTACTTCCATTATGTGTATATGCCACATAAATGACTCTCATGGCTCCTGTTTATGAATGAAGATAACATATAGCAGCTTTTATCGTACCTTTATTTCCCATTCAGCTGCATGCAAAACACATGTGCAGTTTCCGGCACGGAAATAACACATTTCATATATAGCATGAATTATACAAATCAGTCAAGATCATATACTGGCTCAACAGAGCTGGCTAATTTTTTTTTTTATCTAGATAGTAATAAAACCCCGGAAGCTACTTTTTGTCCTCTGGTATTAAATCGTTAGACTATTGGAGGAAGTGACTTCAGAGAATACTTCAAAGAATGGTCCCCACAATGTTTCCCAAAGTTCACGTAATATAATGCACTCCTTGTTCCAATGGTCACTTCTCCACTTTGCTTTCTATCATGCATTTTGGAGGGTCCAAAAAAGTGTGAGAAGCATGTACAGTACAGACCAAAAGTTTGGACACACCTTCTCATTCAAAGATTTTTCTGTATTTTCATGGCTATGAAAATTGTAGAATCACACTGAAGGCATCAAAACTATGAATTAACACATTACACTTACATACAAAAAAGTGTGAAACAACTGAAAATATGTCTTATATTCTAGGTTCTTCAAAGTAGCCACCTTTTGCTTTGATTACTGCTTTGCACGCAGAAAAGGTGAACGGATGGATTCTACATGCCTGGTTCCCTCCGTGAAGCATGGAGGAGGTGGTGTGATGGTGTGGGGGTGCTTTGCTGGTGACACTGTTGGGGATTTATTCAAAATTAAAGGCATAGTGAACCAGCATGGCTACCACAGCATCTTGCAGCGGCATGCTATTCCATCCGATTTGTGTTTAGTTGGACCATCATTTATTTTTCAACAGGACAATGACCCCAAACACATCTCCAGGCTGTGTAAGGGCTATTTGACCAAGAAGGAGAGTGATGAGGTGCTACGCCAGATGACCTGGCCTCCACAGTCACCAGACCTGAACCCAATCGACATGGTTTGGGGTGAGCTGGACCGCTCACCGCTTCAATTTTGAATAAATCCCCAACAGTGTCACCAGCAAAGCACCCCCACACCATCACACCTCCTCCTCCATGCTTCACGGTGGGAACCAGGCATGTAGAGTCCATCCGTTCACCTTTTCTGCGTGCAAAGCAGAAATCAAAGCAAAAGGTGGCTACTTTGAAGAACCTAGAATATAACACATATTTTCAGTTGTTTCACACTTTTTTGTAAAGTGTAATGTATAATTCCACATGTGTTAATTCATAGTTTTGATGCCTTCAGTGTGATTCTACAATTTTCATAGTCATGAAAATATAGAAAAATCTTTGAATGAGAAGGTGTGTCCAAACTTTTGGTCTGTACTGTATGCAATTTTTGGTGCAAAAGATGATTTGTTCTTAAAGGAATTGTCCAGAAATTAATAATAATAATAATAATAATAATAATAATAATAATTGTGTGCTTCATTATTCTTGGAAGTTGAACAGCAAAAGCCCAAATCAGGCAATAGAACACTTGCATTATAATCAGATGTAAATTTAGGATTTTTGCATATGGGGTAAAAAACATCTGAGTAGCAACATAATCCTAGTGTGTAAAGTGAGAGCCTTGGCAGACAATAACACTGCTACTGAATAAAAGAATAAAATCCTTCAGGGCTCATGATGATGTCCAAGTAAATCGCTCAGATCTTGGACCACAATGTACAGACTGGCCGCAGGTCTCCTAAGTCCTGACCCAAGCCTAGAAATACATGAAGCTGTCATGTTCCAGTCAGGAGACTCACAGCCAGACTGTGCATTGCGTTCTGAGATCGGACTGATTTGCACGGACGTCTTTATGAGCCCTTTTTCAAAGACCTTGAGCCAATATCACTATTATACAGTGACCATATAGTTGAAGATCCAGTCATGCAGACCATACAAGAGATAACTCACAGGTGTCATTCTCTCTGCTTGGAGTTCTTCACTTTCCCTGTGTTTGCTATCTGGCCAGGACCACTATGAAGATGACATGAACAAGCCATGACTTGTTGGCAGAGTTTACAACACAGACACATTTAACTTCTTACATTTCCAGCATTATATATTTTTATTCTGTGCAAGTGTAAGGGGTTACAGAGACTGACCTATGCCCCAAGCATATCCCGGTTAACTATTGATAACTGCATGTTCTAACCTGTGTATATGTATGTATTTTAATGTACATATTGCTGCTATATATTCATATATATTGTGTATATGTAGATTGGGAAAGTGTAGTTATAGGGTTAGCCGCTAGAGGGGGCAATGCAGGATAAGAGCTTAGAATAGAAACTAGTTAAACTAGGAGGGGCCAACTGTGGGTAAGCTAGAAAGATTTCCTGTAGTAGAGTAGTAGGGCATGAGGGCCCGGACAGGGCAGGTGGACCATGTTACGTTGAAGCACTGAGCCCAGTCATCCAGGGTCTGAGGGCTGAAAGACACAGACGTGAGAAAATGCAGGGCAGCTTCAGTATGTGGTAGCTAACTACATGGGCTGATGCCCTTCTGTCTGGGGCGAAACGGACAGGGGAATTCCTTAAGGTAGTTAGGCTGGCCAAAAGGAATGCTGACAAACCAGTACGACCCTGGGACAGTCTGGAAGAAGTGAGGGAAAGCACAGGGCAAGAAAGGAATGTACTCTGTGTTGATCCCTGTGATGTAATTGTGTCTGGACTGGACGTGCTGAGAATGGAACCAAATAAAATAATTTATGTTAAGTTGGAACTGGACTCCATCTCCCTTTGTTTGAACCCATTAGAAAGCAGCCCTCAGCAGCTGAGAAGAAACCCTGATGGAGCCGAGAGCGGGAAGAAAGGTACAGGACAAAGGGGACCTTGTATGTATGTGGCGGGAGACCAGGGCGTGATTGAGCAACCATTGTCAGCCACGACTATGGCCTTGGCTCCTCCTACACAAGCTCATTGATATACAGAATGTGCATTACCAGACATCATCACCGTTATGATCCTCTCACCTTTAGGAATTCTCCTTCACCACAAATTGTGCATATCTGTTTTAGATAATGATATCAAACAAAATAGTAACCCATTAATAGAGTGAAAATAATAATATATTTTCACCCATTTGTATTAGATATGAACAGATTTTTTAAAATTTGAATTTGCTGACTTCACTTAATCTTCCCAAAAAATTTAATTTGTTAATAAATTTGCATGAATCACGGTTCTGGAAAGTTTGTAAATGCTCAGAAAATACACTTGGGGGAGAAGAGAAAGAGACAGTGAATTCTGTTCATCATACGAGCTTACACTCTACAGGAGAGAGAGGACCCCGCTGACCATAAGAGTTATACTCTACATTAGAGAGAAGACCCTGCTGACCATAAGAGCTTACCCTCTACAGGAGAAGGAGGACCTCACTGATTATAGGAGCTTACATTCTACAGGAGAGATAGGACCTTGCTGACCATAAGAGCTTACACTCTACAGGAGAGAGAGAACTCCACTGACCATAAGAGCTTACACTCTACAGGAGAGAGAGGACTTCGCTGACCATAAGAGTTTATACTCTACAGGAAAGAAAACTCCACTGACCATAAGAGCTGACACTCTACAGGAGACGGAGGACCCCACTGTTTATAGGAGCTTAAACTCTACAGGAGAGAGAGAGGACCCCCGCTTACCATAAGAGCTTACACTCTACAGGAGAGAGCGGACCTCGTTGACCATAAGAGCTTATACTTTACAGGTGAGAGACAGGACCCTGCTGACCAAAAGAACTTACATTCTACAGGAGAATGAGAGAGGACCATGCTGATCATAAGAGCTTACACTCTAAAGAAGAAAATGAGAGGACATTGTGAACTATAAGAGCTTATACTCTACAGGAGAGAGAGAGGACCTTGTGGATTATAAGAGCTTACACTCTACATGAGAGAGAGAACTCTGCTGACCTTAAGAGCTTACACTCTACAGGTGAAACCAGGTGTATGTGTCCAATTCTGCACTGCTGATAAATATGGATGGCAGACGATATTCTTCAAAGCTTTATTTCAAAAAAGTTAATAGTTAACGTGTTTCAAGTCATGCAGGACCTCCTCCTCAGGATAAAACCTTACAAAAATGTCTTTGGACCAGTGTCCTGCATCTGCTCATTAAAGGGAATCTGTCACCCCATTTTAGCCATATCAACTAAAGATATGACTGAATAGTATGTCCCATAAGCAACATATCGGTATGTATGATATATCCTGATACCCCCGTTTTGATAGCAAAATACCTTAGTAAAGTTCTTATTTTTGGCTGTCAATCAGGGCAGTCCGGTCCGATGGGCGGTGGTTATTAGCTTCCCCCACCCGCCTCCATTCTTGCCGTACATACTTTTTTTTTCCCTGTACGTCGGCTTTCTGCGCATGCGCTGTGAAAAAGGCCCTTGCGCGTGCGCATTGTGCTTTTCCCAACAGTGGGCAAGCATACAATCATTACTGCGCAAGTAATTTCTGTCACTTTACTTTCAATGACTGGACGGCTTACGGGGCAAGGAAAGTCAGGAAGACTGTCGCATGCGCACTAAGGATTTCCTACTTTGCCCACTGATGGGCAGAGAACACTGTGCACGCGCGGGGGCCCTCTTTCACCGCGCAATCGCGGAAACAGTACGCTGTCTGTGATATTCACAGACAGCGTTACGTGAGAGAAGCCGAGGAGTGGGGGGGAGAATAACCGCCGCCCAACGGACCGGATCGCCATGATTGACAGCCATAAATACGAACTTTACTAAGGTATTTTGCTATCAAAACGGGGGTATCAGGATATATCATACATACGATAGGTTGCTTATGGGACACACTATTCAGTCATATCTTTAGTTGATATGGCTAAAATGGAGTGACAGATTCCCTTTAATGCTTTTCACATGTTGCTTAGTTGTAACAAAACAAGGTGAGCTACCTCTCCCCAGTGCACCCCATGTTTTTAACCAATTAAGACCCTATTTGCCCTTTTTTTTGCTCTCCAGATTTTCTACTGCTACACTCTACAGGACAGAGAGGACCCTGATGACTACAGGAGCTTACATTCTACTGGACAGAGAGGACCCTGATGACCATAAGAGCTTACACATCTACAGGACAGAGAGGACCCTGATGACTATAAGAGCTAACACTCTACAAGACAGAGAGGACTCAACATGAGTCAACAGTGTTATGCAGCAGCAAAAAAGGCAAATGCAATTCTAGGATGTACTAACAGAAGCATACAGTCTAGATCACGTGAAGTCATTATTGCCCTCTACTCCTCTTTGGTCAGACCTCATCTGGAATACTGTGTCCAATTTTGGGCACCACATTTTAAAAAAGACATCAACAAACTGGAGCAAGTTCAGAGAAGAGCGACTAGAATGGTGACCGGTCTGCAAACCATGTCCTATGAGGAACTGTTACAGGACTTGGAAATGTTTAGCTTGCAAAAAAGAAGACTGAGAGGAGACTTAATAGCTGTCTACAAATATCTCAAGGGCTGTCACATTGTAGAAGGATCATCTTTATTCTCATTTGCACAAGGAAAGACTAGAAGCAATGAGATGAAACTGAATGGGAGGAGACACAGATTAGATATTAGAAAAACTTTTTGACAGTTAGGGTGATCGGTGAGTGGAACAGGCTGCAACAGAGGTGGTGAGTTCTCCTTCAATAGAAGTCTTCAAACAGAGGCTGGACAGACATCTGTCTGGGATGATTTAGTGAATCCTGCTTTGAGTAGGGGGTTGGACCAGATGGCCCAGGAGGTCCCTTCCAACTCTACCATTCTATGATTCTATGACCCTCGTGACCATAAGAGCTTACACTCTACAGGAGGGAGACTTACCCATTAACTCTTGAGATGGATGATGACTCTGCTGTGCAAACTGTGCTCCACCATTGATCTGTGATGGCCCCAGTACTGACCACCACTGCACAAAGTGTAGTAATTCGCTAGATGTCACAGCTGCAGGGCATTATAGGAAGCCCACGTGGTATTGCAAAATAACATTAGATTACTCTGACACTTCAGCAGTGTAGGAAATAGTGCAGGACAAGTTTTTTTTGTGAACCCCAAATCAAATCTCAAAATGTTTGAATTCATGTGAAACTGAGAATTTGAAGAAATTCGACTTGAACTCAGTCTTCAATGGCTCATCTCTTTTTGATCTAAAAATGGACACGTAAATATCTAATGCTTAAACAGGAATAAGCATTGGTCTATGTTATATATTGCTATTGACTTGAAACATTGGTGCTGACATGATGTGTATGCATAGTACCGTGTGATAGTACCGTATACACACGTCAGGATCGACAAGTCCTTGACTTCATTTCATTGGAGAACCAACTACACCTGCGGATTATAAAAATGAGATCAATTCAAATGTAGGCTTGCAAAACATATAGCCGAGTCTCTTCTAAGGCCAGGGTCACACTTGCGAGAAACTTTCACCTCAATACTCGGCACTGCCACCTGCACTCGGACCGGAGCGTTCAGTTGCATAGAAATACATGTAGCCGCACACTCCAATCACAAGGGCCGGCGGCAGTGCCGGGTATTGAGGTGCGAGACTCGTGCGAGTTTCTCGCAAGTGAGACCCAGGCCTAAGGAAGAGAATGGGGCATGCAATGATGTAAATTGTAATTCATTTTGAGCTACTTTAGCCCCTTCACGACATGCACTGAATATATACCACACATATCGGAAAACGGTGTATGGAGCGGGTGTATGGCGTGGACTCATGCAGGGTGGCTGCCCCATGCATGGCAGGTGATGACTATGTGTTGCCCGCAATTGTTAACTTATTAAATAGATAACTTGTTAAATGCCGGTATGGACCTTGAACTTTACCATTTGGGTTCGCCCATCACTAACTGATGCTTTTTTTATTTCTTTAAGT
This sequence comes from Oophaga sylvatica, assembly GCA_033576555.1. NCBI lineage: Eukaryota > Metazoa > Chordata > Amphibia > Anura > Dendrobatidae > Oophaga > Oophaga sylvatica. Next base: position 576,483,417 of record JARQOD010000003.1, on the reverse strand, counting down.
TTAGGAACAAAGAAAAATTGAAAAATTAAATCATGACTCATCCCATTCTTTCTTTTTTATTGAATTGCTGCAAAAGTTAAATTATGAGAATAATAATATATGGGAAAGTTTATTCACCGATGCCTACTGCTCCTGAGTCCTCCTTCCCAACCTCTATAGATTTATTTTCTATTTATGCTTAAATTGGATATAGGGTCTATTGACCTTCTCTTATATTTCATCTATATCTTATATAATGTTTATACTAACTGCTTCAGAGAGGACAAATTATGCAAATGTAAGACTTTGAATGTACTTTGATATATGAGATTCCGGATATTTTGCTTGCTTTGAGTTGCAGATCTGGCACAATGTGTAAGTGCAGTTTTTTCTGCCTTTGTAAGGGATGCCATGTGCAGTAGGTGTTGGATAATGGCAAGTTCAGCATGTTAGTAACTATTTACAATCCCACTTTCCTGACCCTGTAGTGTGGACTATATATTTAGGAGTAGTCTAAGGGGCGCATGCATTGTGGGGGCGCATGCATCCCAGAAGTTAAGCATCACAGAAGAAAAGCATCTTGAAAACGGCAGTTATTCATGGGAAGGAATTAACATTCATTTTCTCTCTTCACACAGGTAACCAAATCATTCATCCTCTGAATTGATCCTCTCTGCATGTATGCACTCCATTCATTGTCAGCAAGCAGCTGAATGACACAAGCCCCTTCTGTCTTGCATGTGGAAATATATAGCAATGGTAACCAAATCATTCATCCTCTGAATTGATCCTCTCTGCATGTATGCACTCCATTCATTGTCAGCAAGCAGCTGAATGACACAAGCCCCTTCTGTCTTGCATGTGGAAATATATAGCAATGGTAACCAAATCATTCATCCTCTGAATTGATCCTCTCTGCATGTATGCACTCCATTCATTGTCAGCAAGCAGCTGAATGACACAAGCCCCTTCTGTCTTGCATGTGGAAATATATAGCAATGGTAACCAAATCATTCATCCTCTGAATTGATCCTCTCTGCATGTATGCACTCCATTCATTGTCAGCAAGCAGCTGAATGACACAAGCCCCTTCTATCTTGCATGTGGAAATATATAGCAATGGTAACCAAATCATTCATCCTCTGAATTGATCCTCTCTGCATGTATGCACTCCATTCATTATCAGCAAGCAGCTGAATGACACAAGCCCCTTCTGTCTTGCATGTGGAAATATATAGCAATAGTATGCACTCCATACTTCTGATTGCTGCCAACCACTGCTGTACCATTTTGCAACATAGTTTAATGTGCCTGGTAAAACTTTAGTATAATTCATTTTTTCTGCACTGTGCTTAATACTTACTGTTGTGTATTCGTGTGACTGGGGCCTCTGTAGATGCTATCAGGTGGAAGGTGCTATAACATATAGATGTTGCCAGGTCTAGTGCCTTTGATGATCTAACCACCCCCTGGTGTGCTGGCCCCAGCTGGCAAATTATCCCAAAGCATTTCCCACAATCCCACTTTCCTGACCCTGTAGTGTGGACTATATATTTAGGAGTAGTCTAAGGGGCGCATGCATTGTGGGGGCGCATGCATCCCAGAAGTTAAGCATCACAGAAGAAAAGCATCTTGAAAACGGCAGTTATTCATGGCAGTTAATCAGGGCTGGAATCAGGTACCCCACACTTTGCCTTATTTTTCATTATGTACTTTATCTATTTCCTCCTGTGTTCCATTGCCATCCACATTCACCGCCCCATCCCCCCTCCATCACGACTCATACACATCAGCCCCTCTATCCTTCCCTCTCCCATGTACAGCTCCCATGCACTCCTCACCTTCCTGAAAAACCTCAGCCCATCTTGCCCAAACACATCACATAAAAAACCTACTTACAATTCCAACAACTACCTGCTCTTTATCTTCCTACTCCTACTGATTTCAGGGGACATCTCCCCCAACCCTGGTCCACCATCCCCCAACCTCAATCCCTACCCTACCTCATACCGAAACCATAATAATCTTATTAATATTACTTGCACTCCCTCATCTCCTTCTTTCAATTGTGCCCTCTGGAATCCACGGTCTGCATGCAACAAGCTATCCTTCCTGCACAACTACTTTCTGAACCACTCTCTTAATCTGTTGGCCCTCACTGAAACCTGGATTCAGGATTCTGACACTGTCTCCCCTGCTGCCATTTCCTATGGTGGTTTACAGTTCTCCCATTCCCCGAGACCCACAAACAGACATGGTGGTGGAGTTGGCATACTCCTGTCCCCACAATGCACTTTCCAGGTCATCCCCCCAATTCCATCACTCTCATTCCCTTCTTTTGAGGTCCACACCATCAGGCTCTTCCATCCCCTCTCCCTCAGAGTAGCGGTCATATATCGGCCCCCAGGCTCACCCACCCAGTTCCTTGACCACTTCTCAGCCTGGCTGCCGCACTTCATGTCCTCAGAACTACCAACCCTTATCCTTGGAGACTTCAACATCCCCATTAACAGCCCTACTTCCACATCTGCATCTCAGCTTCTATCACTAACCACTTCTCTAGGCCTCTCACAGCTTTCAACCTCTGAGACACACAAGGATGGCAACACCCTTGACCTGGTCTTTGTCCGCCTCTGTTCAATCTCCCACCTAAATAACTCACCGCTTCCACTCTCTGACCACAACATTCTCTCCTTCACGCTCACAAATCCTCCACCACCCCAGCGCACTCCTACCTACCACACATTCAGAAATCTACAAGCCATTAACCCTCAGACACTTTCAGACTCCCTACACTCATCGCTGTCCCCAATCTCCTCTTTTTCCTGTCCTGATCTGGCTGTTCATCACTACAATGACATTCTTAAAAGCACCCTTGACCAAGTAGCACCGCTCACCCTCAGAACCTCCAAACACACAGTAAAACAGCCCTGGCTCACATTGCAAACTCGACTTCTTCAGCGATGCTCTAGGAGTGCTGAACGCCTCTGGAGAAAAACCCGCAAACCAGAAGACTTCATCCACTTTAAATTCATGTTAAGAACTTATAATGCTGCCCTTCACCTCGCCAAACAGACCTACTTCACCACACTGATCTCCTCACTAGCCAACAACCCCAAGAAACTTTTTGACACTTTTCACTCCCTCCTCAGGCCAAAAGCACAAGCCCCTATCACAGACATTTGTGCTGACGACCTGGCCTCCCACTTTATAGAAAAAATAGATACTATCCGTCAGGAAATCTGCTCTCAACCACCAAGTGCTGTGACTCCCATCCCACCCTGCATTTCCCCTGGCTCACTTTCCACATTTGATCCCATCACAGAAGAAGAAGTCTCCAGACTCCTCTCTTCCTCTCGTCCGACTACATGCACTACCGACCCCATCCCCTCACATCTCCTCCAGTCTCTCTCTCCAGTTGTCACAACTCACCTAACTACAATCTTTAATCTCTCACTCTCCTCTGGCATTTTCCCATCCTCCTTCAAACACTCCATCATTACTCCATTACTAAAGAAACCCGCTCTTGACCCTTCCTGCACAAACAACTACAGACCGGTCTCCAATCTCCCCTTCATCTCTAAACTTTTGGAGCGCCTAGTCTACTCCCGCCTCACCCGTTACCTCTCCACTTACTCCCTCCTAGACCCTTCACAGTCCGGCTTCCGCCCCCTACATTCGACTGAAACTGCACTCATCAAAGTGACCAATGACCTTCTTACAGCAAAACGTAACGGCGACCACTCTCTGCTCATTCTTCTCGACCTTTCTGCAGCTTTCGACACGGTTGACCACCGTCTCCTATTCTCTAGGCTCCAGTCACTAGGTATTAAGGACACTGTTCTCTCCTGGTTCTCCTCCTATCTTTCTGACCGCTCCTTCAGTGTTTCGTTCTCTGGCTCCACGTCATCTCCTCTTCCTCTCACTGTCGGTGTACCCCAGGGCTCAGTCCTTGGCCCCCTTCTCTTCTCTCTCTACACGGCCCCAATTGGACAGACCATCAGCAGATTTGGCTTTCAGTACCATCTTTATGCCGATGACACACAACTATACACGTCATCCCCCGACCTTACCCCCGCTGTTCTACAGAACACCACCGACTGTCTGTCCGCAGTCTCCAACATCATGTCCGCTCTCTATCTGAAACTTAACCTCTCCAAGACTGAACTCCTTCTGCTCCCGCCGTCTACTAACCTCCCTAAATCTGACATTTTCCTCTCTGTGGGCGGCACCATAATAACACCCCGGCAGCAGGCTCGCTGTCTGGGTGTTATGTTTG
>JARQOD010000003.1:576446230-576479059 GCA_033576555.1 Oophaga sylvatica | reverse complement strand
GAATACTGTGTCCAATTTTGGGCACCACATTTTAAAAAAGACATCAACAAACTGGAGCAAGTTCAGAGAAGAGCGACTAGAATGGTGACCGGTCTGCAAACCATGTCCTATGAGGAACTGTTACAGGACTTGGAAATGTTTAGCTTGCAAAAAAGAAGACTGAGAGGAGACTTAATAGCTGTCTACAAATATCTCAAGGGCTGTCACATTGTAGAAGGATCATCTTTATTCTCATTTGCACAAGGAAAGACTAGAAGCAATGAGATGAAACTGAATGGGAGGAGACACAGATTAGATATTAGAAAAACTTTTTGACAGTTAGGGTGATCAATGAGTGGAACAGGCTGCAACAAGAGGTGGTGAGTTCTCCTTCAATAGAAGTCTTCAAACAGAGGCTGGACAGACATCTGTCTGGGATGATTTAGTGAATCCTGCTTTGAGTAGGGGGTTGGACCAGATGGCCCAGGAGGTCCCTTCCAACTCTACCATTCTATGATTCTATGACCCTCGTGACCATAAGAGCTTACACTCTACAGGAGGGAGACTTACCCATTAACTCTTGAGATGGATGATGACTCTGCTGTGCAAACTGTGCTCCACCATTGATCTGTGATGGCCCCAGTACTGACCACCACTGCACAAAGTGTAGTAATTCGCTAGATGTCACAGCTGCAGGGCATTATAGGAAGCCCACGTGGTATTGCAAAATAACATTAGATTACTCTGACACTTCAGCAGTGTAGGAAATAGTGCAGGACAAGTTTTTTTTGTGAACCCCAAATCAAATCTCAAAATGTTTGAATTCATGTGAAACTGAGAATTTGAAGAAATTCGACTTGAACTCAGTCTTCAATGGCTCATCTCTTTTTGATCTAAAAATGGACACGTAAATATCTAATGCTTAAACAGGAATAAGCATTGGTCTATGTTATATATATTGCTATTGACTTGAAACATTGGTGCTGACATGATGTGTATGCATAGTACCGTGTGATAGTACCGTATACACACGTCAGGATCGACAAGTCCTTGACTTCATTTCATTGGAGAACCAACTACACCTGCGGATTATAAAAATGAGATCAATTCAAATGTAGGCTTGCAAAACATATAGCCGAGTCTCTTCTAAGGCCAGGGTCACACTTGCGAGAAACTTTCACCTCAATACTCGGCACTGCCACCTGCACTCGGACCGGAGCGTTCAGTTGCATAGAAATACATGTAGCCGCACACTCCAATCACAAGGGCCGGCGGCAGTGCCGGGTATTGAGGTGCGAGACTCGTGCGAGTTTCTCGCAAGTGAGACCCAGGCCTAAGGAAGAGAATGGGGCATGCAATGATGTAAATTGTAATTCATTTTGAGCTACTTTAGCCCCTTCACGACATGCACTGAATATATACCACACATATCGGAAAACGGTGTATGGAGCGGGTGTATGGCGTGGACTCATGCAGGGTGGCTGCCCCATGCATGGCAGGTGATGACTATGTGTTGCCCGCAATTGTTAACTTATTAAATAGATAACTTGTTAAATGCCGGTATGGACCTTGAACTTTACCATTTGGGTTCGCCCATCACTAACTGATGCTTTTTTTTATTTCTTTAAGTTTAGGAACAAAGAAAAATTGAAAAATTAAATCATGACTCATCCCATTCTTTCTTTTTTATTGAATTGCTGCAAAAGTTAAATTATGAGAATAATAATATATGGGAAAGTTTATTCACCGATGCCTACTGCTCCTGAGTCCTCCTTCCCAACCTCTATAGATTTATTTTCTATTTATGCTTAAATTGGATATAGGGTCTATTGACCTTCTCTTATATTCATCTATATCTTATATAATTTTATACTAACTGCTTCAGAGAGGACAAATTATGCAAATGTAAGACTTTGAATGTACTTTGATATATGAGATTCCGGATATTTTGCTTGCTTTGAGTTGCAGATCTGGCACAATGTGTAAGTGCAGTTTTTTCTGCCTTTGGAAGGGATGCCATGTGCAGTAGGTGTTGGATAATGGCAAGTTCAGCATGTTAGTAACTATTTACAATCCCACTTTCCTGACCCTGTAGTGTGGACTATATATTTAGGAGTAGTCTAAGGGGCGCATGCATTGTGGGGGCGCATGCATCCCAGAAGTTAAGCATCACAGAAGAAAAGCATCTTGAAAACGGCAGTTATTCATGGAAGGAATTAACATTCATTTCTCTCTTCACACAGGTAACCAAATCATTCATCCTCTGAATTGATCCTCTCTGCATGTATGCACTCCATTCATTGTCAGCAAGCAGCTGAATGACACAAGCCCCTTCTGTCTTGCATGTGGAAATATATAGCAATGGTAACCAAATCATTCATCCTCTGAATTGATCCTCTCTGCATGTATGCACTCCATTCATTGTCAGCAAGCAGCTGAATGACACAAGCCCCTTCTGTCTTGCATGTGGAAATATATAGCAATGGTAACCAAATCATTCATCCTCTGAATTGATCCTCTCTGCATGTATGCACTCCATTCATTGTCAGCAAGCAGCTGAATGACACAAGCCCCTTCTGTCTTGCATGTGGAAATATATAGCAATGGTAACCAAATCATTCATCCTCTGAATTGATCCTCTCTGCATGTATGCACTCCATTCATTGTCAGCAAGCAGCTGAATGACACAAGCCCCTTCTATCTTGCATGTGGAAATATATAGCAATGGTAACCAAATCATTCATCCTCTGAATTGATCCTCTCTGCATGTATGCACTCCATTCATTATCAGCAAGCAGCTGAATGACACAAGCCCCTTCTGTCTTGCATGTGGAAATATATAGCAATAGTATGCACTCCATACTTCTGATTGCTGCCAACCACTGCTGTACCATTTTGCAACATAGTTTAATGTGCCTGGTAAAACTTTAGTATAATTCATTTTTTCTGCACTGTGCTTAATACTTACTGTTGTGTATTCGTGTGACTGGGGCCTCTGTAGATGCTATCAGGTGGAAGGTGCTATAACATATAGATGTTGCCAGGTCTAGTGCCTTTGATGATCTAACCACCCCCTGGTGTGCTGGCCCCAGCTGGCAAATTATCCCAAAGCATTTCCCACAATCCCACTTTCCTGACCCTGTAGTGTGGACTATATATTTAGGAGTAGTCTAAGGGGCGCATGCATTGTGGGGGCGCATGCATCCCAGAAGTTAAGCATCACAGAAGAAAAGCATCTTGAAAACGGCAGTTATTCATGGCAGTTAATCAGGGCTGGAATCAGGTACCCCACACTTTGCCTTATTTTTCATTATGTACTTTATCTATTTCCTCCTGTGTTCCATTGCCATCCACATTCACCGCCCCATCCCCCCTCCATCACGACTCATACACATCAGCCCCTCTATCCTTCCCTCTCCCATGTACAGCTCCCATGCACTCCTCACCTTCCTGAAAAACCTCAGCCCATCTTGCCCAAACACATCACATAAAAAACCTACTTACAATTCCAACAACTACCTGCTCTTTATCTTCCTACTCCTACTGATTTCAGGGGACATCTCCCCCAACCCTGGTCCACCATCCCCCAACCTCAATCCCTACCCTACCTCATACCGAAACCATAATAATCTTATTAATATTACTTGCACTCCCTCATCTCCTTCTTTCAATTGTGCCCTCTGGAATCCACGGTCTGCATGCAACAAGCTATCCTTCCTGCACAACTACTTTCTGAACCACTCTCTTAATCTGTTGGCCCTCACTGAAACCTGGATTCAGGATTCTGACACTGTCTCCCCTGCTGCCATTTCCTATGGTGGTTTACAGTTCTCCCATTCCCCGAGACCCACAAACAGACATGGTGGTGGAGTTGGCATACTCCTGTCCCCACAATGCACTTTCCAGGTCATCCCCCCAATTCCATCACTCTCATTCCCTTCTTTTGAGGTCCACACCATCAGGCTCTTCCATCCCCTCTCCCTCAGAGTAGCGGTCATATATCGGCCCCCAGGCTCACCCACCCAGTTCCTTGACCACTTCTCAGCCTGGCTGCCGCACTTCATGTCCTCAGAACTACCAACCCTTATCCTTGGAGACTTCAACATCCCCATTAACAGCCCTACTTCCACATCTGCATCTCAGCTTCTATCACTAACCACTTCTCTAGGCCTCTCACAGCTTTCAACCTCTGAGACACACAAGGATGGCAACACCCTTGACCTGGTCTTTGTCCGCCTCTGTTCAATCTCCCACCTAAATAACTCACCGCTTCCACTCTCTGACCACAACATTCTCTCCTTCACGCTCACAAATCCTCCACCACCCCAGCGCACTCCTACCTACCACACATTCAGAAATCTACAAGCCATTAACCCTCAACACTTTCAGACTCCCTACACTCATCGCTGTCCCCAATCTCCTCTTTTTCCTGTCCTGATCTGGCTGTTCATCACTACAATGACATTCTTAAAAGCACCCTTGACCAAGTAGCACCGCTCACCCTCAGAACCTCCAAACACACAGTAAAACAGCCCTGGCTCACATTGCAAACTCGACTTCTTCAGCGATGCTCTAGGAGTGCTGAACGCCTCTGGAGAAAAACCCGCAAACCAGAAGACTTCATCCACTTTAAATTCATGTTAAGAACTTATAATGCTGCCCTTCACCTCGCCAAACAGACCTACTTCACCACACTGATCTCCTCACTAGCCAACAACCCCAAGAAACTTTTTGACACTTTTCACTCCCTCCTCAGGCCAAAAGCACAAGCCCCTATCACAGACATTTGTGCTGACGACCTGGCCTCCCACTTTATAGAAAAAATAGATACTATCCGTCAGGAAATCTGCTCTCAACCACCAAGTGCTGTGACTCCCATCCCACCCTGCATTTCCCCTGGCTCACTTTCCACATTTGATCCCATCACAGAAGAAGAAGTCTCCAGACTCCTCTCTTCCTCTCGTCCGACTACATGCACTACCGACCCCATCCCCTCACATCTCCTCCAGTCTCTCTCTCCAGTTGTCACAACTCACCTAACTACAATCTTTAATCTCTCACTCTCCTCTGGCATTTTCCCATCCTCCTTCAAACACTCCATCATTACTCCATTACTAAAGAAACCCGCCTCTTGACCCTTCCTGCACAAACAACTACAGACCGGTCTCCAATCTCCCCTTCATCTCTAAACTTTTGGAGCGCCTAGTCTACTCCCGCCTCACCCGTTACCTCTCCACTTACTCCCTCCTAGACCCTTCACAGTCCGGCTTCCGCCCCCTACATTCGACTGAAACTGCACTCATCAAAGTGACCAATGACCTTCTTACAGCAAAACGTAACGGCGACCACTCTCTGCTCATTCTTCTCGACCTTTCTGCAGCTTTCGACACGGTTGACCACCGTCTCCTATTCTCTAGGCTCCAGTCACTAGGTATTAAGGACACTGTTCTCTCCTGGTTCTCCTCCTATCTTTCTGACCGCTCCTTCATGTTTCGTTCTCTGGCTCCACGTCATCTCCTCTTCCTCTCACTGTCGGTGTACCCCAGGGCTCAGTCCTTGGCCCCCTTCTCTTCTCTCTCTACACGGCCCCAATTGGACAGACCATCAGCAGATTTGGCTTTCAGTACCATCTTTATGCCGATGACACACAACTATACACGTCATCCCCCGACCTTACCCCCGCTGTTCTACAGAACACCACCGACTGTCTGTCCGCAGTCTCCAACATCATGTCCGCTCTCTATCTGAAACTTAACCTCTCCAAGACTGAACTCCTTCTGCTCCCGCCGTCTACTAACCTCCCTAAATCTGACATTTTCCTCTCTGTGGGCGGCACCATAATAACACCCCGGCAGCAGGCTCGCTGTCTGGGTGTTATGTTTGACACCAATCTCTCCTTCACCTCCCATATACAATCTCTTGCCCTCTCTTGCCGTCTACACCTAAAGAACATCTCTAGAATCCGCCCTTTTCTCACCATGGAAACAACAAAAACCCTCACTGTAGCATTGATCCACTCCCGCCTGGACTACTGCAACGTTCTATTACTTGGCCTCCCCATTACTCGACTATCCCCTCTCCAGTCCATCCTTAATGCAGCAGCCAGGGTCATCCATCTGGCTAATCGGTACTCGGACGCGTCCGCTCTTCGCCAGTCCTTACACTGGCTGCCCATTCATTATAGGATCCAATTCAAAGTACTGGTTCTCACCCACAAATCTCTCCACAGTGCAGCACCCCCCTACATCTCCTCCCTCATTTCTATCTATCGGCCTAACCGACTGCTGCGCTCTGAAAACGACTTTCGACTAACCTCTGCACTAATCCGTACCTCCCACTCCCGACTCCAAGACTTCTCCCGCGCTGCGCCAATCCTCTGGAATGCTCTACCCCAAGAAATTAGGACTATCCACAATTTGCATGGTTTCAGGAGCTCCCTCAAAACACATTTGTTCAGAGTGGCCTATCACATTCACTAACCAAAGTCGTTCTATGTTTAAGTGTGTATGTGTAGCCCATTCACTATCTCCATCCATGCCTCACTCCCTCAAGATGGCTGGACCATTATTGTAAATGCACCATTGTATATACACACCTGTACTTTGTATCTCCCCCACCTCATTGTAGATTGTAAGCTCTCACGAGCAGGGTCGGCTTATTTTGCTTTAATTATTGTATTGTTAACGTTGTTACCTATGACTTGTGTTTTGAAACTGTTAAACTGTAAAGCGCTGCGGAATATGTTGGCGCTATATAAATAAAGATTATTATTATTAGATATGTTTTATGAGATGTTCCCTAATTGGTTTATAACTCACATATCAAGTATGTAAATGTATACACCTATCAAAGGTGAACACTGCCACTTGTTTGTCGCTTGAGAAAGGCTCACAATCCTGAGCCGAAACGTCACCATTTTGGGCAATTAAATAGCCACATTTTTTCACCGTGAACTGGTGGGCTGCCTTCGTGTTTTGTCTGTATACGGAGGTTTGGTCATTGCCTCGGAGGCACGGCACCCAGGAACGCTATCTGCCTGTGCTGCTTTTCGTTTTATCTTCTTTAACTGATTCTACAGTTAGTTTTATACTCACATATCATTAAAATACCCATTTATCTCGCGCTGTATTTCAGGACGTTTCCGCAGCACTAGGTGACGAAATAGAGGAGATATATGAGCCACTTAGGATGTGAATTACGGTTAGACTGAGATTATGTGCAATGTTCGTACTATTTTGCGACAACTTTAAGTGAAATATGAATACTCAGATCCAGAGCGGATTTCTTTATGTCACACCTTGGAATTTTTACATGCCGGTGGTTTTCATTTACCCAAACAAAATCTGTGATAGGCACATTGGATTATGCACCATGCAAACAACGAGTGTAATGCAGGTGTTTTATGGTACGCGTTGTAATCAACACAAGGGTTGGGGCTTGTGCTAACCTGATCTCATAGTGAGCATTTTGGGGATATTCCTAGGTATTTGCAGGAAAAATGTCCAGTTAATTGAGGTATATAACGTTTGTATGACTCTCAGTGGTTTTGATGTAAATTGCAGCCTGTTGAGTATCAAATTTTTGAGAGATTAGAATTATTGGATTTTTTGCCGTCATAGAGGGTCATCACTTATTTTGAGCAAAAAAGAATTAGAAAAAGCAAAAGCAATATTCTAAGAAATTAGGAGTTGACTTGGTTCCCCCCACCCCTCGGATGGCATCAGTGTGCAGTTAATGTTTAACACTGTAAAGTATACGAGAAGCTTTGTAATTTGATTCGTTCTTTATCAATCCATGAAAAACACTGATGGCACTAAGAAAAACTGACACGTTGATGACATTCTGATGATGCTTGGATGACTCTTTGATGACACTGATAACTCTTGGATGACACTCTGATTACACTTTGACACTCAGATGACACTTGGATGACACTCGGATGACACTTTGATAACATTCTGATGACACTTGGATCCAAAACACTGATAACACGGTTCTTACTGATGTGTTAATGAGGCCTAAAGGCACTATCACACTTAGCGATCGCACTAGCGATCACGACAACGACACGACCTGGCAAGATCGTTGGTGCGATCGCTATATGATCGCTAGTTAGCTTCCAAGCACAAAGATCTGATCAGAGATCAGCGATCTGTATAACGACCTCTGCGGTCGTTGGGAAAACCTAGTCCCGCCTGCGCCGCTGGTAAAGTCGTTCATAAAGGGTGTCACACTCAGCGATTCAGGCTCACCAGCAGGACACCAACGACCAAAAAATGGCTCAGAACGTTCATGAACGATCAGCGACATCTCAGCGGGGGCCACATCGCTGCTACATGTCACACACAGCTAAGTCGCTAACAAGATCGTTACTGCGTCATAAAATTGGTGACTCATTAGCGATCTAGTTGGCGATCTCGCTTAGTGTGACAGTACCTTAAGATTGTAATGTTGGGTGTCAGTGGGGAATGCCAGATCAGTTTGGACTCATTCAGACATTATTTTTATTTTACATACTTGAAAAAATAGACTCACATTGATCAGTGACTTTCATCAGAGTTTGGTCAGTTTTTCATCAGCTTTTTTCACTGATCAGAAAAAAAAAGTTTCTCCCCAGGTCAGTGAAAAAAAGGACTGCACACGGAAGGCTTCTGAACGCTGTCAGATTTTTCACAGACCCTTAGAGTATGTTCCCACGGTCAGTAAACGCTGCAGGTTGGACGCTGTGTACATCCGAAGCGTCCAATCCGCAGCGGCCAGATATTACAGTATACTGGATGGGATTTGAAGAAATCCCATCTCCACTCTGCGTGCTCCAGCACCTGTGGCTTCCCTGCGGAGACAGACATGCGGCGTGTCTTTCCAGACCATAGTATGTCTATTTATCTTGCAGAGACACTCAGTCTCCACTAGATAAATGTCCCCGTACAATGTATTGGATGCGGTGATTCCGCACGGTTCAATGAACACATGCAGAATCACCTGCGTTCAAAAGCCGGCAGCGCATTGAATGCAGCGGACATGTGCTGCGTCCAAAGCACTGCCTAAGGCCGGGGTTAGACACAACTACAAAAAATCGGACCGTTTTAGTCGGTCGATTATCGGAACAAAATGAAAATATCACACATCCGCCTGGCATCCGATTTTCCTTCAAAGATGCGATTTAGTCGCATGTGTGTGTAGCTTGTAACATCCGATTTTCATCCGACTTGCGAGAATTTCTCGCAGGCTTGCAAAACTGACATATAATGGATCCAAAAGAATAGTATTTAAATCACAAAAGAAAGAATAGATATATACACATAGAACACATATATATATATATATATATATATATATATACATACATGTAATTGTGACATTTATACATATATATACTTATAGTTCCTAGACTTCTACATACTGTAATAGCCGCTAATTCAATTGCCGGCTTTTGTGAAATCACAGAAGCTGACATGAAATGATACATTGTTTAGACACAGTTAACCATGTCATTTCCTGTATTTTGATATATGGTTTGAACTTACAATTACATAAGTGTATGTGTGCAAAATTTCAGACATGTAGGGGTTAATTAAAGGTGTAAATTCGTTGAAAAAAAATGCGTGGGCTCCCGCTGTATTTTCTCCACCAGACAGACAAAGCAAGCGAGTGGGGGCAGATAATAATAGCCTAGGGAGGGTACATTTTTTTGCTGCCCCCCCTGGCTACTAACATCTGCCCCCAGACACCCCAGAAAGGGCAAATCTCTAATTAGATTTGCCCTTTCTGGCACTTTGCCCGTCTATTCCCATTGCCCTGTAGCGGTGGCGAATGGGTTAATAAGGGGTTACAGCCACCTTGCAATTGAAAGGTGACTGTAAGCCAGGTTAATAATTGAGAGCTGTCAATTAGACAACTATCAATTATTAATCCTATTGTATGAAAGAAAAATCAAACACACACAGTTTAATAAAAAAGAAGTTTAATGAAATAATCACACAGTTTTTGACCATATTTTATTTTCCTGCTAAAACCATTTCCTGTAATAAAAATAAAATAAAAAAGCAAAATTATTCTTACCAATCCGATGTACAGTCAGGTCCCACGGTGTAATCCATCAGAAAGGGTTAACAGGTTATAGCTCGCAGAGAGCTAATGCTGTCTCCTAGCTGTAACCCCCTGAATGAATAACTTACTCTCCCAGCGAAAGGAGAGGAAGAGATGAATGAATGAAGCTTAATTGATTTATTGCCACTTTCACTTCAGTGACCTGACCTAAGGTGAAAGTGGGACACAATCAATTAAGCTTCATTCATTAATCACATCCTCTCCTGTCGGCAGGAGATAAGCTCATTCATTCAGGAGCTATCAGCTGAGCACTCAGCATTAGATGCGCTGCTTAGCTGATTGCTAGTTAACCCTTTGTGAAGGATTGCATCGTGGGACGTGACAGATCGCCAGATAGGTAAGAATAATGTTGTTTTATTATTTTATATTTATTTTAGGAGATCAAGGGCTTTGCACGGATTAAGAGTAAAATAAAAGATGGTCAAAAAAATTTGTTTTTATTTCATTAAAATTATTTATTCTTAAAGTGTGTGTGTTTTTTATTTACTTCAATAGGATTAATAATTGATAGTTGTCTAATTGACAGCTCTCAATTATTAACCTGGCTTACAGTCACCTTTCAATTGCAAGGTGCCTGTAACCCCTTATTAACCCATTCGCCACCGCTACAGGGCAATGGGAATAGACGGGCAAAGTGCCAGAAAGGGCAAATCTAATTAGAGATTTGCCCTTTCTGGGGTGTCTGGGGGCAGATGTTAGTAGCCAGGGGGGGCACAAAAAAATGTACCCTCCCTAGGCTATTATTATCTGCCCCCACTCGCTTGCTTTGTCTGTCTGGTGGAGAAAATACAGCGGGAGCCCACGCATTTTTTTTCAACGAATTTACACCTTTAATTAACCCCTACATGTCTGAAATTTTGCACACATACACTTATGTAATTGTAAGTTCAAACCATATATCAAAATACAGGAAATGACATGGTTAACTGTGTCTAAACAATGTATCATTTCATGTCGGCTTCTTTGATTTCACAAAAGCCGGCAATTGAATTAGCGGCTATTACAGTATGTAGAAGTGTAAGAACTATAAATATATGTATATTTATATATATGTCACAATGACATATATATATATATATATTGTGAGACAGTGAGTGAATATGTGATGAATGGGGTGTACATTTCACCTAGGTATAAGGGAAATGTGTGGCTTTGTAAACCTAGTGGTAGAGAAAGGTCACTACACCTCACATTCAGCACACACTTGCAGCACAAGCCTGAAACTACTCAGGTCTTAATTAGGAGACCAGAAGTAGGTGTCTGCAAACACAATCTGAGAGCTAGTTTAGCCTGGACACAGGAAGGTGTCCTGGCACAAGAAACAGTCTCCAAGAATGTTAGAGCTGTCTTTAGCCTGGACACAGAGAGGTGTCCTGGCACAAGGAAGCAGTCTCCAAGAGTGTTACAGCTGTCTTTAGCCTGGACACAGAGAGGTGTCCTGGCACAAGAAACAGTCTCCAAGAGTGTTAGAGCTGTCTTTAGCCTGGACACAGAGAGGTGTCCTGGCACAAGGAAGCAGTCTCCAAGAGTGTTAGAGCTGTCTTTAGCCTGGACACAGAGAGGTGTCCTGGCACAAGGAAGCAGTCTCCAAGAGTGTTAGAGCTGTCTTTAGCCTGGACACAGAGAGGTGTCCTGGCACAAGGAAGCAGTCTCCAAGAGTGTTTGAGCTATCTCAGTTTGGGTGCAGGAAGGACCCCGGACACAGGAGTAGTCTCAGTGCGAATCCGTGTGAAGAGCGGCTGAATAGGAGTGGATCTCTCTCAAGTCTGGACATGGAAGGTGCCTTCAGACACAAGGAGGAGTATCTGTGAAGCTCCATACTGGTAACATATGTGATATGTGTTGTTTTGGGCACAGACTGGTAGAGTCTGGGTCCCGGATAGAGAGGGCCATCTATCTAAGTGTAATTAGAGGCTAGACAAGCCTAGGTTTTCTGTTTATGCTTTGTTTTATCTGTTTGCTGTGGACTTTAATAAAGCTGGTTGCGGCCAGTTTTACACCAGAACTGCTGTCTGAATGAACTGTTTATATGCCATTCTGTCTACCCAGACAGCGATCCTAGAGCAATATCCCCTGAAAGGCTACAATTGGCGGAGAATGCTGGGGCAGAGCAGTGGCTGATACAGTTAGTGCTGGAGGGTGCATACAGCACAGAGGCTTCGAGACAGCAATAAAGGTAAAGTCTGTTGAAATAGCAGCAGAAAAAAAAAAAAAAGTGTGTCAGCAGAAACGTCTGTTTGGAGCAAGTCTTGGAGAGACAGTGGCCCTGATAGGGTCTGCAGAGAGAAAATGTATGCACAGCAAAGCTGAACTTGTTGTGAAAATGACTGTGGAATGTGCAGCAGCAAAAGAAAAGTCTGTGGAGCAGTCTTAAAGAGACAGGAGCCCTAATAGACTTTGCAAAGAAAAAAAAAAAAAAAGTGTCAGCACAGCAGAGCTGAATTTTTCTATGGAAAAGACTGTAGAGTGTGTGTATGTCTTGAGTGAAGACTGCCGTTGTTAAGACAGAGAAGTCTGACAGCATGGATGACAGCATGGAGGCGCTGTTTGAACAAATGGCGCAAGTTAATATGCAACATAAGACTGCTGTGATTGAGACAGATGAGTCCGGCAGTATGAAGGAGCTCATTGAGTACCTGGCCCAGGCCCAGCGAAGCATGCAGCAGAGTCTGGAGCAGCAGCGCCTGCAGCACCGCAGCGCATGCAGCAGGCTCAGCAGCAATTCCTGCAGCAGCAGCAGGAGAATAACCGGTTATTTGTTGAGCAGATGACAGCACCAAAAAAGATTTCGGTGCCGCGTCCCGAAGTAATGTTGTGAAGGCACCGGCGTTGTCCGCTATAAAGAAGGCGGTAAGACGGCCTTGAGAAAAATGACACCTCGTGATGATGTGGAGGTATATCTTACTAGGTTGAGAGACTGGCAGAGAAGGAGAATCTGCCACTATCTGAATGGGCCATGGCGGTCGTACCCTATCTGACTGGGGAACCCCAAAAAGTCTGGGCTGACCTGAGCAAGCAGGACAGCGAAGACTATGACAAGTTGAAAGCGGCGATTCCTCCCCGGCTGGGTGTTACGGTGACAGCCCGTGCCAGGGGAGTTCATGACTGAAGATGCAGTTGGGAGTCTGCAGTCAGCAAATTTGATTATGGAGTTGAAAAGGTGGTAGTGAGCCGCTACACCCGAGCATGTCCTCCGGAGGTACAGCCGTCTGAGAGGTCGTCACTTCAGAGTTCCCGGACGCTGAACTCTCGCGGTAAGAGCGTTCCAGCTATTGGGGACATGGGGTATGCTGATAAGCGGGTTCAGGCCCGAGGGGACATATGGGTGGGAACGTGTAATGGACAGTGTTGGAGATGTCGTGAAATTGCAGCCAACTGTCCAATAGAGGGGGAGCCTATGTGTTGTGATGTTGGCGGATCCCTCTCTCCCTGCGCAGAGCCTGTGTGTGTGTCCACCTCAGCCGAAGAGACTGGACCACAGGTGTGCCCGGTGGTTGTAAATGACTGCCCAGCACAGGCCCTCTTGGACTCAGAGAGTCCAGTGACTTCCGTATGTGACAGCCTGATTGATAGGGACTTCATCCCTGATAAGCACCTGAGTATGGTGTGCATCCATGGAGACACCAAAGTCTACCCAGAGACTGCCGTGGACTTGGTCCCCAAACTCGGGGAGGTTTCATATGAAGTGGGGTAGTGAAGAACCTGGTGCACCCCGTCATATTGGGTAATGACTTTCCCCGATCTAAGGGTCTCTGGGGAGAAATGTTTCTGATGGACAGTGTGATGAAGCTCCTATTGAGGGTGCGCAGTCCCGAGGGGCGGAACACAATGCTAGTGGGATGTTAAACTTATATGATAATGATGATGACCATGATAATGATGATGAGCCATGATGATGATGCTGATAATGATGATGATGATGATCATGGTAGTGATGATAATACTGATCATAGTCATGATAATGATATTGATAATAATGATGACTGTGATAGTGATGAAATTCCTTTGCAGGTGATGTTGGGAGACGAGGATGGTGGTTCTCGGGAACCGAGTGTCCCTGACTTGCCTGTGTCCTGTGACAATTTTGAGAGTGAGCAGTGGCGACTGGCGAGACCCCTCTCTTAAAACGGCCCAGGAAAATAGGGATGTTCTAAATGAGGTTTCCCAAGAGCCTGGCTCTGAGGAGAGGTTTCTTCATGTTGCCATAAACACTGAAGTCCAGGGAGAGGTAGTGAGCCAGCTCCTAGCACCTGAGCTATATGGAAGCATAGTGCTGGGGTTGTCACATAGTCACATACTTGAGGGACCAGATGGTGAAGTTAATGTTGTGGATGACATGTTAACTAAGGTTCCAGATCAGGATGTGAAGGAGAATGAATTGTATACTCCTGAAAGTGAGCGGGATGTGAATGAAAATGAATTATATAACCCTGACAGTGAGCAGGATATGAATGAAAATGAAGGGTATAGCCCTGACAGTGAGCCAGATGTGACTGAAGAAGTGGAGTATGGGATGGACGGTGGGGCTTCTGGGCATGTCTTGCCAGAAGAGCCTGAAGGTGGGGAACTGGAGAAAAGTGAAAAGCCCCCTTTACCTCCTGTGATAGTTGGTGACACATGGTCAGTGCACCAGGGACAGGAGGTACGTGAGTTTCTGAGGAAGAGTCAGCAGAAGTGTTCTGATGTGTCGGGTCGTACTTCTCTGGCCAGGCACTATATCGAAAATGAGCCCGGCCCTAAGGTCAAGATGAAACCGTGCAGGATACCCGAGGCCCGCAGAGAGTATAGGCCTGGGAGGGTACAGGGTAGTGCGGATGCTTCAGATAAAGAGAAAGCTGATGTTGGCTATGACTCAGGTGAAGATACAAATGACAGTGGTGAAGATGAAGCTAATGAGGGCCATGACTGGTCCAGAGTTCACTGTCTCTGTTGGATTGTTGACCAGCCCTCCGGTCTGGATGACCAGCCCTCCGGTCTGGAGAAGAGGGAGGGGATATGTGAGACAGTGAGTGAATATGTGATGAATGGGGTGTACATTTCACCTAGGTATAAGGGAAATGTGTGGCTTTGTAAACCTAGTGGTAGAGAAAGGTCACTACACCTCACATTCAGCACACACTTGCAGCACAAGCCTGAAACTACTCAGGTCTTAATTAGGAGACCAGAAGTAGGTGTCTGCAAACACAATCTGAGAGCTAGTTTAGCCTGGACACAGGAAGGTGTCCTGGCACAAGAAACAGTCTCCAAGAGTGTTAGAGCTGTCTTTAGCCTGGACACAGAGAGGTGTCCTGGCACAAGGAAGCAGTCTCCAAGAGTGTTAGAGCTGTCTTTAGCCTGGACACAGAGAGGTGTCCTGGCACAAGAAACAGTCTCCAAGAGTGTTAGAGCTGTCTTTAGCCTGGACACAGAGAGGTGTCCTGGCACAAGGAAGCAGTCTCCAAGAGTGTTAGAGCTGTCTTTAGCCTGGACACAGAGAGGTGTCCTGGCACAAGGAAGCAGTCTCCAAGAGTGTTAGAGCTGTCTTTAGCCTGGACACAGAGAGGTGTCCTGGCACAAGGAAGCAGTCTCCAAGAGTGTTTGAGCTATCTCAGTTTGGGTGCAGGAAGGACCCCGGACACAGGAGTAGTCTCAGTGCGAATCCGTGTGAAGAGCGGCTGAATAGGAGTGGATCTCTCTCAAGTCTGGACATGGAAGGTGCCTTCAGACACAAGGAGGAGTATCTGTGAAGCTCCATACTGGTAACATATGTGATATGTGTTGTTTTGGGCACAGACTGGTAGAGTCTGGGTCCCGGATAGAGAGGGCCATCTATCTAAGTGTAATTAGAGGCTAGACAAGCCTAGGTTTTCTGTTTATGCTTTGTTTTATCTGTTTGCTGTGGACTTTAATAAAGCTGGTTGCGGCCAGTTTTACACCAGAACTGCTGTCTGAATGAACTGTTTATATGCCATTCTGTCTACCCAGACAGCGATCCTAGAGCAATATCCCCTGAAAAGGCTACAATTGGCGGAGAATGCTGGGGCAGAGCAGTGGCTGATACAGTTAGTGCTGGAGGGTGCATACAGCACAGAGGCTTCGAGACAGCAATAAAGGTAAAGTCTGTTGAAATAGCAGCAGAAGAAAAAAAAAAAAGTGTGTCAGCAGAAACGTCTGTTTGGAGCAAGTCTTGGAGAGACAGTGGCCCTGATAGGGTCTGCAGAGAGAAAATGTATGCACAGCAAAGCTGAACTTGTTGTGAAAATGACTGTGGAATGTGCAGCAGCAAAAGAAAAGTCTGTGGAGCAGTCTTAAAGAGACAGGAGCCCTAATAGACTTTGCAAAGAAAAAAAAAAAAAAAAGTGTCAGCACAGCAGAGCTGAATTTTTCTATGGAAAAGACTGTAGAGTGTGTGTATGTCTTGAGTGAAGACTGCCGTTGTTAAGACAGAGAAGTCTGACAGCATGGATGACAGCATGGAGGCGCTGTTTGAACAAATGGCGCAAGTTAATATGCAACATAAGACTGCTGTGATTGAGACAGATGAGTCCGGCAGTATGAAGGAGCTCATTGAGTACCTGGCCCAGGCCCAGCGAAGCATGCAGCAGAGTCTGGAGCAGCAGCGCCTGCAGCACCAGCAGCGCATGCAGCAGGCCCAGCAGCAATTCCTGCAGCAGCAGCAGGAGAATAACCGGTTATTTGTTGAGCAGATGACAGCACCAAAAAAGGATTTCGGTGCCGCGTCCCGAAGTAATGTTGTGAAGGCACCGGCGTTGTCCGCTATAAAGAAGGCGGTAAGACGGTCCTTGAGAAAAATGACACCTCGTGATGATGTGGAGGTATATCTTACTAGGTTTGAGAGACTGGCAGAGAAGGAGAATCTGCCACTATCTGAATGGGCCATGGCGGTCGTACCCTATCTGACTGGGGAACCCCAAAAAGTCTGGGCTGACCTGAGCAAGCAGGACAGCGAAGACTATGACAAGTTGAAAGCGGCGATTCCTCCCCGGCTGGGTGTTACGGTGACAGCCCGTGCCAGGGGAGTTCATGACTGAAGATGCAGTTGGGAGTCTGCAGTCAGCAAATTTGATTATGGAGTTGAAAAGGTGGTAGTGAGCCGCTACACCCGAGCATGTCCTCCGGAGGTACAGCCGTCTGAGAGGTCGTCACTTCAGAGTTCCCGGACGCTGAACTCTCGCGGTAAGAGCGTTCCAGCTATTGGGGACATGGGGTATGCTGATAAGCGGGTTCAGGCCCGAGGGGACATATGGGTGGGAACGTGTAATGGACAGTGTTGGAGATGTCGTGAAATTGCAGCCAACTGTCCAATAGAGGGGGAGCCTATGTGTTGTGATGTTGGCGGATCCCTCTCTCCCTGCGCAGAGCCTGTGTGTGTGTCCACCTCAGCCGAAGAGACTGGACCACAGGTGTGCCCGGTGGTTGTAAATGACTGCCCAGCACAGGCCCTCTTGGACTCAGAGAGTCCAGTGACTTCCGTATGTGACAGCCTGATTGATAGGGACTTCATCCCTGATAAGCACCTGAGTATGGTGTGCATCCATGGAGACACCAAAGTCTACCCAGAGACTGCCGTGGACTTGGTCCCCAAACTCGGGGAGGTTTCATATGAAGTGGGGTAGTGAAGAACCTGGTGCACCCCGTCATATTGGGTAATGACTTTCCCCGATCTAAGGGTCTCTGGGGGAGAAATGTTTCTGATGGACAGTGTGATGAAGCTCCTATTGAGGGTGCGCAGTCCCGAGGGGCGGAACACAATGCTAGTGGGATGTTAAACTTATATGATAATGATGATGACCATGATAATGATGATGATAATGATGACCATGATGATGATGCTGATAATGATGATGATGATGATCATGGTAGTGATGATAATACTGATCATAGTCATGATAATGATATTGATAATAATGATGACTGTGATAGTGATGAAATTCCTTTGCAGGTGATGTTGGGAGACGAGGATGGTGGTTCTCGGGAACCGAGTGTCCCTGACTTGCCTGTGCCTGTGACAATTTTGAGAGTGAGCAGTGGCGACTGGCGAGACCCCTCTCTTAAAACGGCCCAGGAAAATAGGGATGTTCTAAATGAGGTTTCCCAAGAGCCTGGCTCTGAGGGAGGTTTCTTCATGTTGCCATAAACACTGAAGTCCAGGGAGAGGTAGTGAGCCAGCTCCTAGCACCTGAGCTATATGGAAGCATAGTGCTGGGGTTGTCACATAGTCACATACTTGAGGGACCAGATGGTGAAGTTAATGTTGTGGATGACATGTTAACTAAGGTTCCAGATCAGGATGTGAAGGAGAATGAATTGTATACTCCTGAAAGTGAGCGGGATGTGAATGAAAATGAATTATATAACCCTGACAGTGAGCAGGATATGAATGAAAATGAAGGGTATAGCCCTGACAGTGAGCCAGATGTGACTGAAGAAGTGGAGTATGGGATGGACGGTGGGGCTTCTGGGCATGTCTTGCCAGAAGAGCCTGAAGGTGGGGAACTGGAGAAAAGTGAAAAGCCCCCTTTACCTCCTGTGATAGTTGGTGACACATGGTCAGTGCACCAGGGACAGGAGGTACGTGAGTTTCTGAGGAAGAGTCAGCAGAAGTGTTCTGATGTGTCGGGTCGTACTTCTCTGGCCAGGCACTATATCGAAAATGAGCCCGGCCCTAAGGTCAAGATGAAACCGTGCAGGATACCCGAGGCCCGCAGAGAGTATAGGCCTGGGAGGGTACAGGGTAGTGCGGATGCTTCAGATAAAGAGAAAGCTGATGTTGGCTATGACTCAGGTGAAGATACAAATGACAGTGGTGAAGATGAAGCTAATGAGGGCCATGACTGGTCCAGAGTTCACTGTCTCTGTTGGATTGTTGACCAGCCCTCCGGTCTGGATGACCAGCCCTCCGGTCTGGAGAAGAGGGAGGGGATATGTGAGACAGTGAGTGAATATGTGATGAATGGGGTGTACATTTCACCTAGGTATAAGGGAAATGTGTGGCTTTGTAAACCTAGTGGTAGAGAAAGGTCACTACACCTCACATTCAGCACACACTTGCAGCACAAGCCTGAAACTACTCAGGTCTTAATTAGGAGACCAGAAGTAGGTGTCTGCAAACACAATCTGAGAGCTAGTTTAGCCTGGACACAGGAAGGTGTCCTGGCACAAGAAACAGTCTCCAAGAGTGTTAGAGCTGTCTTTAGCCTGGACACAGAGAGGTGTCCTGGCACAAGGAAGCAGTCTCCAAGAGTGTTAGAGCTGTCTTTAGCCTGGACACAGAGAGGTGTCCTGGCACAAGAAACAGTCTCCAAGAGTGTTAGAGCTGTCTTTAGCCTGGACACAGAGAGGTGTCCTGGCACAAGGAAGCAGTCTCCAAGAGTGTTAGAGCTGTCTTTAGCCTGGACACAGAGAGGTGTCCTGGCACAAGGAAGCAGTCTCCAAGAGTGTTAGAGCTGTCTTTAGCCTGGACACAGAGAGGTGTCCTGGCACAAGGAAGCAGTCTCCAAGAGTGTTTGAGCTATCTCAGTTTGGGTGCAGGAAGGACCCCGGACACAGGAGTAGTCTCAGTGCGAATCCGTGTGAAGAGCGGCTGAATAGGAGTGGATCTCTCTCAAGTCTGGACATGGAAGGTGCCTTCAGACACAAGGAGGAGTATCTGTGAAGCTCCATACTGGTAACATATGTGATATGTGTTGTTTTGGGCACAGACTGGTAGAGTCTGGGTCCCGGATAGAGAGGGCCATCTATCTAAGTGTAATTAGAGGCTAGACAAGCCTAGGTTTTCTGTTTATGCTTTGTTTTATCTGTTTGCTGTGGACTTTAATAAAGCTGGTTGCGGCCAGTTTTACACCAGAACTGCTGTCTGAATGAACTGTTTATATGCCATTCTGTCTACCCAGACAGCGATCCTAGAGCAATATCCCCTGAAAAGGCTACAATTGGCGGAGAATGCTGGGGCAGAGCAGTGGCTGATACAGTTAGTGCTGGAGGGTGCATACAGCACAGAGGCTTCGAGACAGCAATAAAGGTAAAGTCTGTTGAAATAGCAGCAGAAGAAAAAAAAAAAAGTGTGTCAGCAGAAACGTCTGTTTGGAGCAAGTCTTGGAGAGACAGTGGCCCTGATAGGGTCTGCAGAGAGAAAATGTATGCACAGCAAAGCTGAACTTGTTGTGAAAATGACTGTGGAATGTGCAGCAGCAAAAGAAAAGTCTGTGGAGCAGTCTTAAAGAGACAGGAGCCCTAATAGACTTTGCAAAGAAAAAAAAAAAAAAAAGTGTCAGCACAGCAGAGCTGAATTTTTCTATGGAAAAGACTGTAGAGTGTGTGTATGTCTTGAGTGAAGACTGCCGTTGTTAAGACAGAGAAGTCTGACAGCATGGATGACAGCATGGAGGCGCTGTTTGAACAAATGGCGCAAGTTAATATGCAACATAAGACTGCTGTGATTGAGACAGATGAGTCCGGCAGTATGAAGGAGCTCATTGAGTACCTGGCCCAGGCCCAGCGAAGCATGCAGCAGAGTCTGGAGCAGCAGCGCCTGCAGCACCAGCAGCGCATGCAGCAGGCCCAGCAGCAATTCCTGCAGCAGCAGCAGGAGAATAACCGGTTATTTGTTGAGCAGATGACAGCACCAAAAAAGGATTTCGGTGCCGCGTCCCGAAGTAATGTTGTGAAGGCACCGGCGTTGTCCGCTATAAAGAAGGCGGTAAGACGGTCCTTGAGAAAAATGACACCTCGTGATGATGTGGAGGTATATCTTACTAGGTTTGAGAGACTGGCAGAGAAGGAGAATCTGCCACTATCTGAATGGGCCATGGCGGTCGTACCCTATCTGACTGGGGAACCCCAAAAAGTCTGGGCTGACCTGAGCAAGCAGGACAGCGAAGACTATGACAAGTTGAAAGCGGCGATTCCTCCCCGGCTGGGTGTTACGGTGACAGCCCGTGTCAGGGGAGTTCATGACTGAAGATGCAGTTGGGAGTCTGCAGTCAGCAAATTTGATTATGGAGTTGAAAAGGTGGTAGTGAGCCGCTACACCCGAGCATGTCCTCCGGAGGTACAGCCGTCTGAGAGGTCGTCACTTCAGAGTTCCCGGACGCTGAACTCTCGCGGTAAGAGCGTTCCAGCTATTGGGGACATGGGGTATGCTGATAAGCGGGTTCAGGCCCGAGGGGACATATGGGTGGGAACGTGTAATGGACAGTGTTGGAGATGTCGTGAAATTGCAGCCAACTGTCCAATAGAGGGGGAGCCTATGTGTTGTGATGTTGGCGGATCCCTCTCTCCCTGCGCAGAGCCTGTGTGTGTGTCCACCTCAGCCGAAGAGACTGGACCACAGGTGTGCCCGGTGGTTGTAAATGACTGCCCAGCACAGGCCCTCTTGGACTCAGAGAGTCCAGTGACTTCCGTATGTGACAGCCTGATTGATAGGGACTTCATCCCTGATAAGCACCTGAGTATGGTGTGCATCCATGGAGACACCAAAGTCTACCCAGAGACTGCCGTGGACTTGGTCCCCAAACTCGGGGAGGTTTCATATGAAGTGGGGGTAGTGAAGAACCTGGTGCACCCCGTCATATTGGGTAATGACTTTCCCCGATCTAAGGGTCTCTGGGGAGAAATGTTTCTGATGGACAGTGTGATGAAGCTCCTATTGAGGGTGCGCAGTCCCGAGGGGCGGAACACAATGCTAGTGGGATGTTAAACTTATATGATAATGATGATGACCATGATAATGATGATGATAATGATGACCATGATGATGATGCTGATAATGATGATGATGATGATCATGGTAGTGATGATAATACTGATCATAGTCATGATAATGATATTGATAATAATGATGACTGTGATAGTGATGAAATTCCTTTGCAGGTGATGTTGGGAGACGAGGATGGTGGTTCTCGGGAACCGAGTGTCCCTGACTTGCCTGTGTCCTGTGACAATTTTGAGAGTGAGCAGTGGCGACTGGCGAGACCCCTCTCTTAAAACGGCCCAGGAAAATAGGGATGTTCTAAATGAGGTTTCCCAAGAGCCTGGCTCTGAGGAGAGGTTTCTTCATGTTGCCATAAACACTGAAGTCCAGGGAGAGGTAGTGAGCCAGCTCCTAGCACCTGAGCTATATGGAAGCATAGTGCTGGGGTTGTCACATAGTCACATACTTGAGGGACCAGATGGTGAAGTTAATGTTGTGGATGACATGTTAACTAAGGTTCCAGATCAGGATGTGAAGGAGAATGAATTGTATACTCCTGAAAGTGAGCGGGATGTGAATGAAAATGAATTATATAACCCTGACAGTGAGCAGGATATGAATGAAAATGAAGGGTATAGCCCTGACAGTGAGCCAGATGTGACTGAAGAAGTGGAGTATGGGATGGACGGTGGGGCTTCTGGGCATGTCTTGCCAGAAGAGCCTGAAGGTGGGGAACTGGAGAAAAGTGAAAAGCCCCCTTTACCTCCTGTGATAGTTGGTGACACATGGTCAGTGCACCAGGGACAGGAGGTACGTGAGTTTCTGAGGAAGAGTCAGCAGAAGTGTTCTGATGTGTCGGGTCGTACTTCTCTGGCCAGGCACTATATCGAAAATGAGCCCGGCCCTAAGGTCAAGATGAAACCGTGCAGGATACCCGAGGCCCGCAGAGAGTATAGGCCTGGGAGGGTACAGGGTAGTGCGGATGCTTCAGATAAAGAGAAAGCTGATGTTGGCTATGACTCAGGTGAAGATACAAATGACAGTGGTGAAGATGAAGCTAATGAGGGCCATGACTGGTCCAGAGTTCACTGTCTCTGTTGGATTGTTGACCAGCCCTCCGGTCTGGATGACCAGCCCTCCGGTCTGGAGAAGAGGGAGGGGATATGTGAGACAGTGAGTGAATATGTGATGAATGGGGTGTACATTTCACCTAGGTATAAGGGAAATGTGTGGCTTTGTAAACCTAGTGGTAGAGAAAGGTCACTACACCTCACATTCAGCACACACTTGCAGCACAAGCCTGAAACTACTCAGGTCTTAATTAGGAGACCAGAAGTAGGTGTCTGCAAACACAATCTGAGAGCTAGTTTAGCCTGGACACAGGAAGGTGTCCTGGCACAAGAAACAGTCTCCAAGAGTGTTAGAGCTGTCTTTAGCCTGGACACAGAGAGGTGTCCTGGCACAAGGAAGCAGTCTCCAAGAGTGTTAGAGCTGTCTTTAGCCTGGACACAGAGAGGTGTCCTGGCACAAGAAACAGTCTCCAAGAGTGTTAGAGCTGTCTTTAGCCTGGACACAGAGAGGTGTCCTGGCACAAGGAAGCAGTCTCCAAGAGTGTTAGAGCTGTCTTTAGCCTGGACACAGAGAGGTGTCCTGGCACAAGGAAGCAGTCTCCAAGAGTGTTAGAGCTGTCTTTAGCCTGGACACAGAGAGGTGTCCTGGCACAAGGAAGCAGTCTCCAAGAGTGTTTGAGCTATCTCAGTTTGGGTGCAGGAAGGACCCCGGACACAGGAGTAGTCTCAGTGCGAATCCGTGTGAAGAGCGGCTGAATAGGAGTGGATCTCTCTCAAGTCTGGACATGGAAGGTGCCTTCAGACACAAGGAGGAGTATCTGTGAAGCTCCATACTGGTAACATATGTGATATGTGTTGTTTTGGGCACAGACTGGTAGAGTCTGGGTCCCGGATAGAGAGGGCCATCTATCTAAGTGTAATTAGAGGCTAGACAAGCCTAGGTTTTCTGTTTATGCTTTGTTTTATCTGTTTGCTGTGGACTTTAATAAAGCTGGTTGCGGCCAGTTTTACACCAGAACTGCTGTCTGAATGAACTGTTTATATGCCATTCTGTCTACCCAGACAGCGATCCTAGAGCTAAACCCCCTGGAATGTCACAATATATATATATATATATATATATATATATATATATGTATATATATATATATAATATATATATATATGTATTCTATGTGTGTATATCTATTCTTTCTATTCTTTATTAAAGCTGTCAGTGTGATTTTACAGTATAGCCGGGGATGAATTGCCGGCTTTTCTAAAGGACACCGATGCGATTTAATCGCAAGTCACACATGCGGTCCGTTTGTAATCCGATTTTTCATCGCTCCCATAGACTTGCATTGGCGATAGTCGACCCACAATCGGTGACAATCGCAGCATGCTGCGATTGCACTCGGACGATTAAAACGGACCACTAAAAATCGGATACTGGGAGCTGCTCCATAGATCAACATAGGGCAGACTGCAATACGATATTTCATCGTATTGCAGTTGTCCGATTCTGTCGCCAGTGTGACCCCGGCCTAATACTGACCGTGGGAACATACCCATAGACTTGCATTCCAATTTTGATCCGACAATCAGATCAATATCGTATCTTTTATGCATGGACTATTTGGTCCATGGAAAAAAATCTGACGCATGAAAAGTCCCATTGACTGAAAAAAAGTTTGCATTTCCTTAATAATAAGTATTTTTTTTACAATGTCTTTAGAATAATAATCTTCACACAAATCTATAATATTGTAAGCACACTACCCAAGCCCATCTTTCCAAAGTCAAAGTGGGCAACACTTCATATAAGACATAGACATATTGATCACTACAGTAATTAAACCACCTCAGGATCAAGAAGTGTGTATTAAAAAATATATAAGTTTATTTAAATCAATAATAAAACATATACGTATAAAAATAGGATACCTCGACCCAATAGTGCACAAAGAAGATCAGCTAGTGCAGTATATCAATACATAGGAATATATAAAAGCAGGATCAAGATAGTATTACCATATATATAATATACCATCAATTATGCAGTCTTTATAAAGTCCTCAATAAATTAACAAACATTTAGAGAATCACTCCTTTAACATTAATTTATGCATTTGGCCAATTATAAAAAATGAAGTCAAATTCTACTACCCAGTATGCCATACATACACATAAATCACAGCAATGTGAATAATTTTATAGCCCAGTTATAAAGTGACATAGTGCATTCAGTACTAAGCCAAACATACATGCCCAAATTAGCAGTATATCGATTGCAATAAATAGTTATATGGACTACAGGTAGTTCAGCACATTAAAAGCCTAAATGATACATATAGTTCCAACATGAAAACCAAATTACTCGTGATCAGCTCATTTCTTTAAAAGACCACCAAACTCACTTATCCCATACATATTAACTGCTTAGAGACTGCTAGACACGTGCCATCGATATACTGCTAAGTAAGTGCTGGTAAGTGCTTTAAAAGATACCTGGGAAGCATATTATAGAATAATAGGGCGAGTTGGTCTCTACCAAATAAAGCTGAGCATAGAGAATAAAGTGAAGTTCACATGTCCAGTAATGATCTATTGAAACAGATCCAGCTGGCTGCAATCCATTGACAAAAAGTTTCACAGCCACAACTTTTTTAGTCCAGCTAAAAAGAACTGATTTCACCTGGATCCGTTTTTTATAATTGAAGTCTATAGTCTAATCCATTAAATAGCTATTCAATTTCTTCTATTTGAAACTGATCCAGTAAGCAAAAACTGAAATAAAAATGGATGGCTAATTAATGGATCAATTTTCCATACTCTTCAATGTTAAAAAAAAGGAATTCAGTTGAAATTAATTTATTTTTAGCCAGATTGCTTCTGGATCCATTCTAACATATGATTACTGGACATGTGAACCTAGCCTTACGGCTCACATTTGCAAATAAATCAGACGAATGCATACCGATAAAAAATCTGATTGCATCCGGACCAATATTATTCTATGATTCTGTGCTCATCTGCAGTTTTTTCAGTTGAAATCGGATCGAGATCAGACTGGAAAAAAACTGCAGCATGCTGCGATTGCATGTGAAATTCAGATACAAGTCTATGGGTGATTGTGAAACATTGCACTGCACTCGGATATCACCAAAGTGCAGAGCGATTCCCGCGGATGCGGGCACCTGTGCTCCGATTCTCTGATGTAAGAGGATCGGAGCACAGAGCGCTGACACTCGGATCACACTCGTAGCAGAGCAGGAGCCGAGGGTCATTACCATATCGCATCCGATGCTCTGGCCAAGGAATCGTGGCTTGTTGGTGTAAACCCTTTGCATCCAAAACCTTAGCCTCTTCAGCTCCAAGTATTGCCTCTGGGATCCTTTTAATACACAATATATATATATATATATATATATATATTTTTTTTTTGTCATCTTTTTTATTGACCTTCTTAAATCTTCCATATGCATTGTATAAGGCTACAGGAGAAGATATTATACCACGGATAGTCTTTGCCATATCTCCTTTGGCATGGAAGACATTTTTCAAGCAATGCTAGGATATTACAGTCTGCAGTCATAAGCACCGTAATACCTAAATGGAAAATGTTTAAAGCACCATTCCAGTGGTTTTTTTTGGTGTTTTCGTTTTTCATCGCTGGGTTGTTTTTTTCTAATCTAAGGTCCCTGATCGTAGTCTTATGCTTACCAGCTGCCGTCTTCACCTTCTGTTGACGCTTCTCTGGTCTGGTGCCATTTTGTGACCACAACTTCAGACTGGCCGGAAGTCATAAGTAACGATCACAAGCTCTCAATGCCAGTCTATGGCAGCCAGAATGAGACTCTCACAGACTTGCATTGAAAAGTGAACTTCTTCCTCCAGCAAATACTGGAGCGATCCAGCAGATCACAAACTGCTGGAGACTGACCAGAGCTGTCCCGATGGAAGATGAAGGTGGCAGTGGGTAAATATAAGGCAAAGCTCAGGACATTAGACTAGAAGCACCTCTTCAGTGCTACAATTAAAAATCCTGCTGGAGAGGTGCTTTCATCTCATTACTGTCCAACAAGTACAAGCCACAGCCTTGGATATTGAGGATTCCTGTCATCCCTTATCATAGCAGGGCCAGTCAATGAAAGAAAACGCTAAAATCTGCCTGCAGTTTTCTTCGTAGAGCCTGAGATTTAATACATTGATCGTGTAACACAATCTTAAAGCACAAATTAAAAGCGTTTTCTTGTTTCTCTGAAAAGCATAATTAATTTTTCATTATCTAGAAAGCAGAGTCCTGGTGACATTCTGGAGATGACACATGTTTACTTCTTGAGCATTGATGATGATGTTTTATGGGAAAGGTTGTCATGTCCTGTATACAAGCATTATGCTCTTCCTCCCGCTAGGTATCTATTAGTGCAGAATGGAACATGGGGAGTTTCTTTATCCACTAGTCTCTGCTGTCTTCCCCGGTGTACATTATTCTCTCTTAGTATAAGGCTTTAAAGAAGGAACCCCACAAGAGACTCATTATCTCAAGGGCACGGAGGCCATTGTTGTCCTTTTCATTATCCTTTAGTTTGAGAGACGAAGTCTATGGCTTCGTGGAGACTTTTGTAACTTTAAGTGACTTTGCCAAAATGTTTACATGACTGACAAATCACAAATCTTAAATATAAATGAGCCATTTACGTTTCTTTCCCTTAAATAATTAAGGCGGACTGAAAACGTTTAACTCTGGAAAACTTAATGGCCTTAATGAGCACATGAAAGCGTGATAGCATTACAATAAACATTATAATGTCCGTACAGTGTAGCTATCAAATCCAGCTGTAATATTCCAATTACACATTTTATGTCAGTCCTAGACTATAAAAGAAATTACTTATGGGTTCAATGCCTCTGCTTTAATGCTTTTTTGATATAGGGAACAGAGGGTATATTCTTAAGTATCATTTTTGGAAAGTCATTGCATGTACGATATACGAAGTGGGCAATAAGTTGGTTTAATATCCATAAAGGAGATGTTATTAGGAAATCCAGTCTCAAAGTATCCGAGCCTCGTAAAAATTGTTAACGCTCCTTGTACATCATGCCAAATCTGCCATTCACCATCTCACACCCAATGGTGTACATTTCATGGTCATCTGAAGGTATTTTTGGTTAGGACTAAAATTGTTTTCCGTCTTCCACATTGGCCCACAGATGTTTTAATCTGTGGACCCAAATGACCATACTTGACAAAAAAACTTGATTTCACCATACTCTGTAGGGAAAGATTTATACTATATGTTTCAATTTGTAGACAGTCAGCTGTAATGATGTGAAATAGTCTATTTAGGGTTTCACAAGCATGACAACATATTGTATCTAGGTGTTGTTGCACTTTTTCATGTTTTTTTTATGTTACAGGTAGTGTTGAGCGATACGATAGCGCAAGTATCGGGTATCGGCCAATATTAGCTGTTTCGGCCTTTCGATACTTTGTTTCGATATTTTCCATATATCGTATACCAGAATCGGAAGTTCCCATAATTCTTTGAGAGGCAATGTGATTTTAGTCAGCCAATGAGGAATCCTAAGAAGTGTGGGCACATCCTGTACTGCTGCGGTCATGTTAACTAATGGCATGGCTGTGATTGGATGCTGAAATGATGTCAGAATGCACTATAAAAGGCGCCGCCGCCATTTTAGCGTCACTGTGCTGTGAATTCAGTTAGGGACAGAACGCTGCTGTGCTGACTCTGAGGGACAGTTAGAGATTGCGATTTAGTGTAGTGTGCTTTAGGCAGGCTAGCACCAACCGCTGTGTAAAGCTTCCTTTTGCCTGCAGGGTTGTTTTAACAGCTCTGCAAGGTGTGTGTGAGTGCAGGTGACGCTGCAGTATGCTCTGCATGCAACGCTGTCTGTAGGCATCTGCACGTGTCACTCACAGACTCTTTTTTTTTTCTTCAGTGTAATTCTTGCTGCTCCATGCAATTTAAATTTTAGTGTGACGCGCTTCCATCCAATACATTGGTTGCAAACACTATAGAAGTAGACAAAGGAGTAGCCTTTCACAGATTGTGAACAGTTGTGTTTCAGTGTTCACTTCAGTCTGTGTTTTTTATTTTTTGAGTGCACATCACGCTCCAGTTACTTGTTCAAGCACTGCTGCTTGTACTCTGCTGAGCGTGTCTCAGTGCCTCATCCTTTTAATTTCTCTCCAATTGGTTCTGCTCCATTCCATTTAAAATAAATATAATCTATTAGTGTGACGCGCTTCCATCCGTATCCAATACATTGGTTGCAAACACTATAGAAGTAGACAAAGGAGTAGCCTTTCACAGATTGTGAACAGTTGTGTTTCAGTGTTCACTTCAGTCTGTGTTTTTTATTTTTTGAGTGCACATCACGCTCCAGTTACTTGTTCAAGCACTGCTGCTTGTACTCTGCTGAGCGTGTCTCAGTGCCTCATCCTTTTCATTTCTCTCCAATTGGTTCTGCTCCATTCCATTTAAAATAAATATAATCTATTAGTGTGACGCGCTTCCATCCGTATCCAATACATTGGTTGCAAACACTATAGAAGTAGACAAAGGAGTAGCCTTTCACAGATTGTGAACAGTTGTGTTTCAGTGTTCACTTCAGTCTGTGTTTTTTATTTTTTGAGTGCACATCACGCTCCAGTTACTTGTTCAAGCACTGCTGCTTGTACTCTGCTGAGCGTGTCTCAGTGCCTCATCCTTTTCATTTCTCTCCAATTGGTTCTGCTCCATTCCATTTAAAATAAATATAATCTATTAGTGTGACGCGCTTCCATCCGTATCCAATACATTGGTTGCAAACACTATAGAAGTAGACAAAGGAGTAGCCTTTCACAGATTGTGAACAGTTGTGTTTCAGTGTTCACTTCAGTCTGTGTTTTTTATTTTTTGAGTGCACATCACGCTCCAGTTACTTGTTCAAGCACTGCTGCTTGTACTCTGCTGAGCGTGTCTCAGTGCCTCATCCTTTTCATTTCTCTCCAATTGGTTCTGCTCCATTCCATTTAAAATAAATATAATCTATTAGTGTGACGCGCTTCCATCCGTATCCAATACATTGGTTGCAAACACTATAGAAGTAGACAAAGGAGTAGCCTTTCACAGATTGTGAACAGTTGTGTTTCAGTGTTCACTTCAGTCTGTGTTTTTTATTTTTTGAGTGCACATCACGCTCCAGTTACTTGTTCAAGCACTGCTGCTTGTACTCTGCTGAGCGTGTCTCAGTGCCTCATCCTTTTCATTTCTCTCCAATTGGTTCTGCTCCATTCCATTTAAAATAAATATAATCTATTAGTGTGACGCGCTTCCATCCGTATCCAATACATTGGTTGCAAACACTATAGAAGTAGACAAAGGAGTAGCCTTTCACAGATTGTGAACAGTTGTGTTTCAGTGTTCACTTCAGTCTGTGTTTTT
Source organism: Oophaga sylvatica (assembly GCA_033576555.1). Classification (NCBI taxonomy): domain Eukaryota; kingdom Metazoa; phylum Chordata; class Amphibia; order Anura; family Dendrobatidae; genus Oophaga; species Oophaga sylvatica. Next base: position 576,448,775 of record JARQOD010000003.1, on the reverse strand, counting down.
TATTTTTTGAGTGCACATCACGCTCCAGTTACTTGTTCAAGCACTGCTGCTTGTACTCTGCTGAGCGTGTCTCAGTGCCTCATCCTTTTCATTTCTCTCCAATTGGTTCTGCTCCATTCCATTTAAAATAAATATAATCTATTAGTGTGACGCGCTTCCATCCGTATCCAATACATTGGTTGCAAACACTATAGAAGTAGACAAAGGAGTAGCCTTTCACAGATTGTGAACAGTTGTGTTTCAGTGTTCACTTCAGTCTGTGTTTTTTATTTTTTGAGTGCACATCACGCTCCAGTTACTTGTTCAAGCACTGCTGCTTGTACTCTGCTGAGCGTGTCTCAGTGCCTCATCCTTTTCATTTCTCTCCAATTGGTTCCGCTCCATTCCATTTAAAATAAATATAATCTATTAGTGTGACGCGCTTCCATCCGTATCCAATACATTGGTTGCAAACACTATAGAAGTAGACAAAGGAGTAGCCTTTCACAGATTGTGAACAGTTGTGTTTCAGTGTTCACTTCAGTCTGTGTTTTTATTTTTGAGTGCACATCACGCTCCAGTTACTTGTTCAAGCACTGCTGCTTGTACTCTGCTGAGCGTGTCTCAGTGCCTCATCCTTTTCATTTCTCTCCAATTGGTTCTGCTCCATTCCATTTAAAATAAATATAATCTATTAGTGTGACGCGCTTCCATCCGTATCCAATACATTGGTTGCAAACACTATAGAAGTAGACAAAGGAGTAGCCTTTCACAGATTGTGAACAGTTGTGTTTCAGTGTTCACTTCAGTCTGTTCGTAATAACCACACTTAGGCCTTAAAAACTTTTCTGACTTTCTTTATCAATCTACCAAGATGAAGAAGTCAGAGTAAGGCACGGGGTCGTGGCCGGGGGAGTTCAGCAGGGAGAGGACGTGGGGATTCGTGGCTGCTGCCGCCCTCAGTGACACAGCATCCACCATTTATCCCCGGAGCGTTTCTTTATGCGCACTTTGGTAGGAGCTCGGCGTGCCCCCCGCTGCGGGAAGAAAAAATTTGAAGCCATTGTTGGTTGGATGGCAGCCAATGCATCGACTTCAATCCTTCCACCTCCTCTCAGGAACAAACACTGTTGAGAAAACCATCTGTCTGTTCACCGCCTGTCAAATTGCCCAGGCAGTCAGAGAGTTCTGTACGGGAGCCAGCTGAGTCCTGCTTCTGTTCTCAGAATCTGTTGGCTTGCAAACACGGGCACAGGCAAGCAGCATTCTGCAATTTGAAGAAGAGGGAGTATGCAGTGATGCGCAACAGCTGTGTCTCTCTCAATCTGAAGAGGCATGAGCCAGTGCCGATTGACAGCACACCGCAGAATGCATCCCCATGATGATGATGAGACTCAGGTGCCAGTTTTGGGGAGCATGGTGCTGCCCAGACCATCCAACAGCAGCGGGTGTTGGAAGAGGGTAGTGGAGATGATGAAGTCCGAGACCCAACATGGCGTGAGAAAACAGGAAGGTGTGGGAGCACTCTGAGGAAGAGTTTGGGCCCAACGGTACAAAGGAGGGAGAGGTAGCTGCAGACTCGCTTGCCTGTAGCCTCCAGTTTGGCAGTGTTGGGAGCAGTTCTCTTACAAATGTCAAAATTGGCGCTCCCTGACTTGACTGCGTGGTCCTTTTTTGACAGACTTGTAGATGATATTTGCTATGTTCAATGCAAGCTGTGTAAGCAAAAAGTTAAAAGAGGTAAAAATATCAGAAACCTGAATACCACAAATATGTGGAAACAGTACGGACAAAGCACGTAGCTGATTACAAAGACACACTGGAGATGTAGGCCCAACCTACAGCAGCACCTACATCTTCAGGTCGTGTTGGAGCCTCTACCTCCAGCTCACACACACCTGGGTTTGGCTTCCTCCAGGATCTCCATGGAAGAACCTCGGTCACTGTTGTCCATAGACAAACTGTTATTCCACCCACAGCAGCAAGTCACAGTCATCGTCACACTCCAGACCACAAAACAGCCCTCGTACCACAGGGATGGGAATAAAAGACGGCCATACTCGGCAAACCATCCACGAGCACAGGCTCTGAATGCTGGCATTGCAAAACTCCTGTCCTTGAAATGCTGTCATTCAGGCTGGTGGAGACTGACAGTTTCAGGAACTTAATGGCATTGGCAGTCCCACAATATAATGTGCCAAGCCGATTTTATTTTAGCAGGGAAGCCGTCCCTGCTCTGCAAAAACATGTCGAGGAAACATTAAACATGCGCTACTAAACGCCGTCAGTAAGCAGGGTCCACCTGACCACCGAGCGTGGACCAGTACCCATGGCCAGGGACGATACCTTTCCCTCACTGCCCATTGGGTCAATGTTTTTGGAGCCGGGTACAGATCTTGCCAGTGGCGCTGTAACGTGTTCTGCCAACTCCAAGGGTTGCAGGAATCCAGTCTGTACACATTGATTCCTCCTCCTACTCCAGTTTTCCCCAGAATCATCGCTGCACAGCCGCACGGTATACCTCCACATGGACCGTGACGCTAACCTGTAGCGACCCAAAAATGGA
>JARQOD010000003.1:576422389-576446130 GCA_033576555.1 Oophaga sylvatica | reverse complement strand
GAGTAGCCTTTCACAGATTGTGAACAGTTGTGTTTCAGTGTTCACTTCAGTCTGTGTTTTTTATTTTTTGAGTGCACATCACGCTCCAGTTACTTGTTCAAGCACTGCTGCTTGTACTCTGCTGAGCGTGTCTCAGTGCCTCATCCTTTTCATTTCTCTCCAATTGGTTCTGCTCCATTCCATTTAAAATAAATATAATCTATTAGTGTGACGCGCTTCCATCCGTATCCAATACATTGGTTGCAAACACTATAGAAGTAGAAAAAGGAGTAGCCTTTCACAGATTGTGAACAGTTGTGTTTCAGTGTTCACTTCAGTCTGTGTTTTTTATTTTTTGAGTGCACATCACGCTCCAGTTACTTGTTCAAGCACTGCTGCTTGTACTCTGCTGAGCGTGTCTCAGTGCCTCATCCTTTTCATTTCTCTCCAATTGGTTCTGCTCCATTCCATTTAAAATAAATATAATCTATTAGTGTGACGCGCTTCCATCCGTATCCAATACATTGGTTGCAAACACTATAGAAGTAGACAAAGGAGTAGCCTTTCACAGATTGTGAACAGTTGTGTTTCAGTGTTCACTTCAGTCTGTGTTTTTTATTTTTTGAGTGCACATCACGCTCCAGTTACTTGTTCAAGCACTGCTGCTTGTACTCTGCTGAGCGTGTCTCAGTGCCTCATCCTTTTCATTTCTCTCCAATTGGTTCCGCTCCATTCCATTTAAAATAAATATAATCTATTAGTGTGACGCGCTTCCATCCGTATCCAATACATTGGTTGTAAACACTATAGAAGTAGACAAAGGAGTAGCCTTTCACAGATTGTGAACAGTTGTGTTTCAGTGTTCACTTCAGTCTGTGTTTTTTATTTTTTGAGTGCACATCACGCTCCAGTTACTTGTTCAAGCACTGCTGCTTGTACTCTGCTGAGCGTGTCTCAGTGCCTCATCCTTTTCATTTCTCTCCAATTGGTTCTGCTCCATTCCATTTAAAATAAATATAATCTATTAGTGTGACGCGCTTCCATCCGTATCCAATACATTGGTTGCAAACACTATAGAAGTAGACAAAGGAGTAGCCTTTCACAGATTGTGAACAGTTGTGTTTCAGTGTTCACTTCAGTCTGTGTTTTTTATTTTTTGAGTGCACATCACGCTCCAGTTACTTGTTCAAGCACTGCTGCTTGTACTCTGCTGAGCGTGTCTCAGTGCCTCATCCTTTTCATTTCTCTCCAATTGGTTCTGCTCCATTCCATTTAAAATAAATATAATCTATTAGTGTGACGCGCTTCCATCCGTATCCAATACATTGGTTGCAAACACTATAGAAGTAGACAAAGGAGTAGCCTTTCACAGATTGTGAACAGTTGTGTTTCAGTGTTCACTTCAGTCTGTGTTTTTTATTTTTTGAGTGCACATCACGCTCCAGTTACTTGTTCAAGCACTGCTGCTTGTACTCTGCTGAGCGTGTCTCAGTGCCTCATCCTTTTCATTTCTCTCCAATTGGTTCTGCTCCATTCCATTTAAAATAAATATAATCTATTAGTGTGACGCGCTTCCATCCGTATCCAATACATTGGTTGCAAACACTATAGAAGTAGACAAAGGAGTAGCCTTTCACAGATTGTGAACAGTTGTGTTTCAGTGTTCACTTCAGTCTGTGTTTTTTATTTTTTGAGTGCACATCACGCTCCAGTTACTTGTTCAAGCACTGCTGCTTGTACTCTGCTGAGCGTGTCTCAGTGCCTCATCCTTTTCATTTCTCTCCAATTGGTTCTGCTCCATTCCATTTAAAATAAATATAATCTATTAGTGTGACGCGCTTCCATCCGTATCCAATACATTGGTTGCAAACACTATAGAAGTAGACAAAGGAGTAGCCTTTCACAGATTGTGAACAGTTGTGTTTCAGTGTTCACTTCAGTCTCTGCGTAATAACCACACTTAGGCCTTATAACTTTTCTGACTTTCTTTATCAATCTACCAAGATGAAGAAGTCAGTGAGTAAGGCACGTGGTCGTGGCCGTGGAGTTTCAGCAGGGAGAGGACGTGGGGATTCTGTGGCTGCTGCCGCCCTCAGTGACACAGCATCCACCATTTATCCCCGTGAGCGTTCCTTTATGCGCACTTTGGTAGGAGCTCGGCGTGCCCCCCTGCTGCGGGAAGAACAAATTGAAGCCATTGTTGGTTGGATGGCAGCCAATGCATCGACTTCAATTCCTTCCACCTCCTCTCAGGAACACAACACTGTTGAGCAACCATCTGTCTGTTCACCGCCTGTCAAATTGCCCAGGCAGTCAGAGAGTTCTGTACAGGAGCCAGCTGAGTCTCTGCTTCTGTTCTCAGAATCTGTTGGCTTGCAAACACGGGCACAGGCAAGCAGCATTCTGCAATTTGAAGAAGAGGGAGTATGCAGTGATGCGCAACAGCTGTGTCTCTCTCAATCTGAAGAGGCGAGTGAGCCAGTGCCGATTGACAGCACACCGCAGAATGCATCTCATGATGATGATGAGACTCAGGTGCCAGGTTTTGTGGAGCATGGTGCTGCCCAGACCATCCAACAGCAGCAGGTGTTGGAAGAGGGTAGTGGAGATGATGAAGTCCGAGACCCAACATGGCGTGAGCAACAGGAAGGTGGTGGGAGCAGCTCTGAGGAAGAGATTGGCCCAACGGTACAAAGAGGAGGGAGAGGTAGGCTGCAGACTCGCTTGCCTGTAGCCTCCAGTTTGGCACGTGTTGGGAGCAGTTCTCTTACAAATGTCAAAATTGGCGCTCCCATGACTTGCACTGCGTGGTCCTTTTTTGACAGACTTGTAGATGATATTTGCTATGTTCAATGCAAGCTGTGTAAGCAAAAAGTTAAAAGAGGTAAAAATATCAGTAACCTGAATACCACAAATATGTGGAAACATGTACGGACAAAGCACGTAGCTGAGTTACAAAGACACACTGGAGATGTAGGCCAACCTACAGCAGCACCTACATCTTCAGGTCGTGTTGGAGCCTCTACCTCCAGCTCACACACACCTGGTTCGGCTTCCTCACAGGATCTCCATGGAAGAACCTCGGTCACTGTTGTCCATAGACAAACTGTTATTCCACCCACAGCAGCAAGTTCACAGTCATCGTCACACTCCCAGACCACAAAACAGCCATCGGTACCACAGGCATGGGATAAAAGACGGCCATACTCGGCAAACCATCCACGAGCACAGGCTCTGAATGCTGGCATTGCAAAACTCCTGTCCCTTGAAATGCTGTCATTCAGGCTGGTGGAGACTGACAGTTTCAGGAACTTAATGGCATTGGCAGTCCCACAATATAATGTGCCAAGCCGATTTTATTTCAGCAGGCAAGCCGTCCCTGCTCTGCAAAAACATGTCGAGGGAAACATTAAACATGCGCTACTAAACGCCGTCAGTAGCAGGGTCCACCTGACCACCGATGCGTGGACCAGTACCCATGGCCAGGGACGATACCTTTCCCTCACTGCCCATTGGGTCAATGTTGTGGAGCCGGGTACAGATCTTGCCAGTGGCGCTGTACGTGTTCTGCCAACTCCAAGGATTGCAGGAATCCAGTCTGTACACATTGATTCCTCCTCCTACTCCAGTTCCTCAGAATCATCGCTGCACGAGCCGTCACGGTATACCTCCACATGGACCCGTGAACGCTAACCTGTTGCGACCGATATGAGCACAGCCGTGGCCAAACGTCAACAGGCCGTCCTGAAATTAATTTCCAAGGGGAATCGAAGCCACACAGCGCAGGAGCTCTGGGATGCCATCAAGCAGGAGAGCGACGTGTGGTTTTTGTCAGCTAATCTCCAGCCAGGCTTGGTAGTGTGTGACAATGGCCGAAATCTGGTGGCAGCTCTGGGCCTTGGCAACCTCACTCACATACCATGTCTGGCACATGTGCTCAACTTGGTCGTGCAGAGTTTTTTGAGGGACTATCCGATCTTGATGCACTGCTGCACAAGGTCCGCCTAGAGTGCGCTCACTTGCGACGTTCCAGCATGGCCAGATCGCGCATTGCAGCTCTGCAAGTCAGATTTCGCCTTCCTGAACATCGCATCATATGTGACGTACCCACCAGGTGGAATTCCACGTTACATATGTTGGAGCGGTTGTGTGAGCAGCAGCCAGCAGTAATGGAGTATCAGCTGCAACAGGCGCAATCAACTCGCAATTTGCGCCGTTCACACTTCACCACTACTGAGTGGGCCTCTATGAAGGACATCTGCGACGTTTTGCGTGCGTTTGATGTCTCAACGCGGATGGCGAGTGCAGATGATGCACTAGTCAGCATGACTGTCCCCCTTATCTGCCTGCTTCAGAAATCACTGAAAGCACTAAAGGAAGAGGTTTTGGAAGAGGTGGAGGATGAGGAGTCACAAATTCAATTACCTTCAGGACAGTCAGCGCAACGTGGTTCCTCACAAAGGGCTGGGCAGGGCTCACTTTGTGAGGAGGATGAGGAGGAGGAGGAGTCAATGGAGGAGGAAGAAATCCCTACAGAGGGAGGTACACAACGCTCTAGTCAGTATGTAGAGCGAGGGTGGGGTGATGCAGAGGAGGCAGAGATGACGCCTCTTCCAGAGGACAGCCTTTGTTGGCCAGTTGGGAGTCTGCAGCACATGGTTGATTTCATGCTTCAGTGCCTGAGAAACGACCGCCGCATCGCCCACATTCTCACCACGTCAGATTATTGGGTGTACACCCTCCTAGACCCTCGCTACCGGGACAACTTACAAACCCTCATCACACCGGTGAACCGGGACCGTAAAATGCAGGAGTACCAAGACACACTGGTGCAATCCATACTGTTGTACATTCCAGCCGAGAGAGCTGCTGCTGCTACTGCTTTACAAGCAGCTCTGTGCGTCGAGGCAGTGTAGACACCTCTACAACAAGAGGGAGCACAAGCAGCGCCTCTGCACAGGGCAAGAGCTGTATGTTACAAATGTGGCGAAGTTTTGTGACAGCGCCAGCAAGGTCTACACCATCCGAGACGGCTCCAGTCACCAGGAAGAAACGTTTCCGTAAGATGGTGACAGACTACTTGGCTTTCCCTCTAAGTGTACCCCAGATGCCTCTTCCCCTTTCAAATTTTGGTCTCTAAGTTGGATACATGGCCAGAGCTTAGCCAGTATGCATTGGAGGTGCTGGCTTGCCCTGCTGCCAGTGTATTATCTGAGCGCGTCTTTAGTGCTGCAGGTGGTGTAGTAACAGACCGTCGCATGCGACTATCCTCAGAGAATGTAGACCGGCTTACTTTTCTGAAAATGAACAAGGCATGGATCTCACCTGAATTTGCCTGTCCGTTTTCAGATTAAATAACTGTATGGCAAGTTTTCCATGTCTCCTGTTATGTTCATCTTTCTACCACCTGAACTCTACTCCCTGGGCTACAACACCGCCATTTGTTGCTCGTAAGTAATTGGCAGGGGTACTGACTCCTGGCCAGCCTGGTTACAGCACGACAGCTGTTTCCTGGCAGTGTGAACGTCAATTATCCTCCAATAAGTTGTGCTGTCGTGTTGCATTCGGGTTAGCCGACTCTATGGTGCCTGCAGTTTAGGTGATTCCTATGTGTGCTGTGGGATATGTAAATAAAGGCTGTTTCCATTGTGACAATAGGACAAGCACCCACTGTAGGACTGTGTGATTCGGTAACTGCGGACGGCTTGCGTCCTGTCAACTTACATTTTCATGGGTGCGTTCTGCTACCCGTCCGGGGTCCAGTACCGTCAACTGGTTCTCCCCAGTGCCTTTGGCCTAGGTGCCTCCATCTCCGTATCCGAGTTCCACCAACGTCTGCTGGTCCTTGGTAGTGCTTTGGAGCACAGGTACCTCCTGCTTAGTAACCGTGTCACAGTAACGTCAGCTGGTACTCGGTTGTGACATTGCCTCTTTTCCTTCTGCTACCCGTCCGGGGTCCAGTACCGTCAACTGGTTCTCCCCAGTGCCTTTGGCCTAGGTGCCTCCATCTCCGTATCCGAGTTCCACCAACGTCTGCTGGTCCTTGGTAGTGCTTTGGAGCACAGGTACCTCCTGCTTAGTAACCGTGTCACAGTAACGTCAGCTGGTACTCGGTTGTGACATTGCCTCTTTTCCTTCTGCTACCCGTCCGGGGTCCAGTACCGTCAACTGGTTCTCCCCAGTGCCTTTGGCCTAGGTGCCTCCATCTCCGTATCCGAGTTCCACCAACGTCTGCTGGTCCTTGGTAGTGCTTTGGAGCACAGGTACCTCCTGCTTAGTAACCGTGTCACAGTAACGTCAGCTGGTACTCGGTTGTGACATTGCCTCTTTTCCTTCTGCTACCCGTCCGGGGTCCAGTACCGTCAACTGGTTCTCCCCAGTGCCTTTGGCCTAGGTGCCTCCATCTCCGTATCCGAGTTCCACCAACGTCTGCTGGTCCTTGGTAGTGCTTTGGAGCACAGTACCTCCTGCTTAGTAACCGTGTCACAGTAACGTCAGCTGGTACTCGGTTGTGACATTGCCTCTTTTCCTTCTGCTACCCGTCCGGGGTCCAGTACCGTCAACTGGTTCTCCCCAGTGCCTTTGGCCTAGGTGCCTCCATCTCCGTATCCGAGTTCCACCAACGTCTGCTGGTCCTTGGTAGTGCTTTGGAGCACAGGTACCTCCTGCTTAGTAACCGTGTCACAGTAACGTCAGCCGGTACTCGGTTGTGACATTGCCTCTTTTCCTTCTGCTACCCGTCCGGGGTCCAGTACCGTCAACTGGTTCTCCCCAGTGCCTTTGGCCTAGGTGCCTCCATCTTCGTATCCGAGTTCCACCAACGTCTGCTGGTCCTTGGTAGTGCTTTGGAGCACAGGTACCTCCTGCTTAGTAACCGTGTCACAGTAACGTCAGCTGGTACTCGGTTGTGACATTGCCTCTTTTCCTTCTGCTACCCGTCCGGGGTCCAGTACCGTCAACTGGTTCTCCCCAGTGCCTTTGGCCTAGGTGCCTCCATCTCCGTATCCGAGTTCCACCAACGTCTGCTGGTCCTTGGTAGTGCTTTGGAGCACAGGTACCTCCTGCTTAGTAACCGTGTCACAGTAACATCAGCTGGTACTCGGTTGTGACATTGCCTCTTTTCCTTCTGCTGCCCCTCCGGGTTCCAGCACAGTCAGCTGGTCCTCGTTACTTCCATTGTCTCTTGCTCCATCTGATACCCGTCCGGGTTCCAGTAACGTCAGCTGGTTCTCGGAAATTAGACGACCTTAAAGACCACCCAGAAGAAGATGACGACAACAAGGACGACGAGCATGAAGCCAACCAGCCTGAACACCATCACAAAGAAAAAATAAAAGAATCCCTGAAGAAGATCACCAACAGGACAAAGAAGGTTAAGACAAACTACAAGATACAGAACAACAGACAGAAGAACAATAAGCAGAAGATCAAAAAGCAGAAGAACATGAAGTATAAGACCAAAATGAAGAGCAAAATATATGCTCTAAATTCTAAGCAGAAGAAGACTAAGCAGTGTATGGGGGTGAGTCCGTTCCTCCTCGTGGTGCACCTGGAAAATGCCTGCTGCTGCAGGCTAAACTGAACACGGACAAATACTGTTGTAATTTAAATCTTTTGTGACAGCAAGAACGGAAGAATGAAAAATTCATACTTTTACAGATTACAAGTACAGGAATCTCTGTCACAAATAAGAATATGATGAAGAAGATGAGGAAGAAGATGAAGAATTTGAATATGAAGAAGATTAATAGTTTAATAATAACAATATGAGTAATGTAAACAAAAACATGAATAGCAAGAAGTTTAAGAAGAAGATTAAGAAGGTGAAGATGAAGAATAATTTGATGAGAAAGATGATGCTGCTGAAGATTATGAAGGAGAAAGTGTGGCACTGGCAAAAGTTAAAAAGGTGAAGAGCATGGAAGTTGTGAAACATACATATTTGCCAAAATAGAAAAAAGGTTAACAACATTGTCAATTTGTTCGTCAATCCAAAAAAAAATATATTAATGCTATTCCAATGCATTGGGTTAAACATGTATGCCTTTATTGTCTCCTCAACCTCCCCCAATACATTCTACATTACTCTTTGTTGTATTCCTTCATGTACAATTAACCAACAAGGCAAGAATGGGTTTTTTTTAATGTCGATATTTGGTTCCCATAGACTTACATGGGACTTCCGGTATCGGTATCGGGTATCGCCGATATTTTAGTGATATCGGCGATACCATTCCGATCCGATATTTTTAGATATCGAGCAGTATCGCTCAACACTAGTTACAGGCCCTAAAATGACCTGCAGATTGGTAAGGGTCTTGGTCTTCATACTCACAATGATTGGACAACATCGTGTTCAAAAGCATACTGCTCATCAGGCAGAAGAACCCAACTCCTACACGAGCTTTATACTGGCTCGTTAACTTTCTACTAAGCTTGCAGTGTACTAGGTGTGTGGGAGGTGAGTGCTTCCACCTCCTTGACCCGTGGCCTCTGAATGCTGAGCAGTCTGCAGGCTATCTCAATGCCTAGAACATATGTAAATGCTTGTTAAAGTGTAGGTAAACTTTAATGGTGCATCTTTTGTAACTGGAGTCCTTCATGAGAGGTAACTAGGATGAAAAACCCACAAACATGACCTATTAATGTTGGGCACAACTCAGAATACTGATACAAAACAAAGAACCAAGGAGTATTTAATGCCCATTAAATATATTTTTTATTGAATACAATTAAAACTGAATAAATTAATTACACAGAGTGAAACAGAGGCTGCTGACCACAAGCAGGGATACTAATAACATCTATATATATATAATTACCTTGTAATGTCTTCACATCCTGTTCTGTCCAGATGTATCCGTTTCCCAGAATTCCAAGCGGCGGAAGTTCACCGACCGCCATATTTGGACTCCCAAGTGATGGGTGTCTCAATATGGAAACTGTTATGTTACGGTAGCTGAGGAGTGCAGGTAAAAAAGGAAATACACCAGAGCAGTTGGAATCTATGAGATTGCAGTACCCTGACTAACCACCACAACTAGAGGCAGCCGTGGAGCGTTCCTACGTTGGTCCTAGACGCCTCGTCACAGCCTGAGAAACTAACTACACCTAAAGATAGAAATAGGAAAGCTATCTGCCCCGGAGCAGAACCCCAAAGATAATAGAAAGCCCCCAAACATGTAATGGCGGTTAGACAAGAGGAAATACTGACACAGAAAGAAAATAGTATGAGCAAACGCTGGGGCCCAAACTATCTAAATAGAAAAGGATAGGAAGGGTACTTACTGCAATCTCAGAAAACCCTGAAAAAACACCAACTCTACTAATTTCAAAATCACCTGAGATCACACGACCTCTACCACCTAAATTAGTTCTCTGGTGTAACAAAAACAAAACAGCAGCCACTGAAAAAAAACTGAAAAAAGCAAAAGTACAAAACACAGTGGCTGGACTAAACTGAGAGGGCAAAAGCCCCCGGAGGGGACCCTGAAGGCCCCCACAGAAGTGCAGGACAAAATGCAAAAATATAGCAAAAACACAAAATAAGAAATTGTCTTATCTGATAGCAGGAGATGCAGACACGACACAGCAGGCTACAAGGGAAACTGGAAAGAAGGATTCAGACCAGAACAATTGATCACCGGCAACCCTGATGGGAAAATGACTCCCTTATATAAGACCAATCAGTAACACCTGATTCCCAGTCCTCACAATCCTCACTAGTACCGCTTGTAACCACCAGAGGGAGCCTCTGCTCAGAACTCATCTCAAACCCATTCACAACAGGAAACTGCTGGTGGTACCAGCCTCTTGCGCGGTACCACCAGCGGAACACCGTCGCACCACACACACACACAGCAGATGCGCGACGTGTCTACAGGAAGAGGAAGCCGGTCACATTAAAGGGGTTTTCGCACGAACGAAAGTTCATTTTAAAAATTGTCTGTGTCTGACTGTGTATGGAGCATTCCACATGTCCTGGGCTGGGGAGGAAGCAAAAGACAATACTGACATTACAGCAGGGGATCACAGAGGATTCATTTTGTGAGGTAAAATATTTCACTGACTGTTTTTAAACAATATTTTACCTCACAAAATGTATCCTCTGCGATCTCCTGCTGTGATGTCAGTATTGTCTTTTGCTTACTCCCCTGCCCAGGAGCTGTGACATAGCACATGGGGTACACAGGTCAAAGAAGAGATCACATGAGAGGAGAAGACAGCAGATGGGGAGAGAGAAAGCGCACAGCGGTGAGAGACAGAGCACAGGGGAAGACAGCTCAAACGGGACAGCACATGAGGTGAGAACACAGCACAGGAAAGAGAGAGACAGCAGACAAGGGGGATAGCACATGGGGTAGACAGGTCAAAGAAGAGAGCACTGATGGGAGAAGTCAGCACATGGGGAAAGAGAGAATGGAAAGGTGGGTAAGCACATGGGGGAGAGATTCTCAATGCTGCAAAGCCTGCCCCCATCGTGACATTACCGCCCTCCCGATGCAATATCATCGGGCCTCCATCTAGTATATATATATATGGTGAAAGCATTCATGTGTTCAAAGATTGCACATACCTAGCCTAACCATATAGCTTGAGTAGGCTGGGATATATGTTTCCATTTTGTTTCCATACCAGTGGTAGACCCTCAGCAATAAATAAGTTATCCTCTATCTTGCATAAAATTCAATTCTGGGTAGATTTGTCTTAATTCACACAGATTATAAGTCTGCGTGCAAGGCATTAATGTGCACACATGACATGCTGTATGCTACAATATTGTACAATGCCCCAAAACGTCTGTTTTTATACAGAGATATTCGAAAGGAATTTTTTTTTAGATTGAATTGAAAAAATAATTGCCATACACTATCCGATCCATGAACCAATAAATTTGCAGCACAGGAAGTCATCCCAAGAAACTCTGAAGTGTGAGGATGATAAAGAAATGAGTAAATTATAAGGATTGTGTACTACATGTGATGATGTGTGCAATACTTACATTGTTTCTTCTTTTATCTACTTACAACTTATTGCCATTTTTTTACAAATGCTACCAAATAGAAATTTAAGGTTTACAGGAAAACATTTAGATTGTTTTCTTTGGTGTCAGTAGTTAGTTACTGTATTGTTATAGAATTGTGAGATTTCATTTGACAGCATTTACAATAAGCTTTGCTTCCAGCAAACATCTCAGAATATATAAATAATTGTACTGTAATGTATAGATTGAATGCAACACATTTTATTAAACCTTAAAAATTCTCTTTTTGCCATTTGTTAAATGAACATTGGTATTTTAATAAACCAGGTCTGGCTGGAAGCATTTTATAGACAGGTAATGCTGACAGTTCAGGAATGAGAAAGAAGCGGAAAGAATTTCTAAAATGTGCAATACAACATATTGCCAAGGCCAAGCACACTGTATATTTCTTCCTCTTCACAGCAGACGCCAATGCGCAAAATGAAGTGTTATTTCCTTGTCACGTTACATACGAACATATGGCTGATCTGAATTTAGAGGCTTTTCTCGAGTGCAAAGTAAAACACTAAGCAAAACGAAGGTCGCGATATAGAGAAAATACATTTAAACAAGGATTACTATCCAAGACATTTATTTACACTCATGCCGTTTCTTGATACATATAGTTTTACTATTTTTACACAGTAGATTGTACTAATTGACAAATTGTATTGTGATTGCATTATGTCACAAAGTGCTCACACTAATGTAAAATTATTTATCTGACTATTTATAAAACGTGATCCAATGTTTTGAAATTTGACTTCGACAATCAAATTTTTCCGCAAAATGTTACATTAGCCGCATACGGAAGGTATTCCAGTTGTCCGGAAAAGTTACACATAACATTCTGAGATCTCATAGAGCAGAATGCAGCCTGTTTCAGCTTCTGTAATGCAAATACAGCATTAGTAATGTCAGTGTCACCAAAGATATGGATGCTAACTAGTGTTGAGCGAATATACTCGTTGCTCGGGTTTTCCCGAGCACACTCGGGTGATCTCCAAATATTTGGAAGTGCTCGGAGATTTAGTTTCTGCTGCCGCAGCTGCATGATTTGCGGCTATTTGACAGCCTGAATTCATGTGGGGATTCCCTAACAAACAGGCATTCCTCACATGTATTCAGGCTGTCAAGCAGCCGCAAATTTTGCAGCTGCGGCAACAGAAACTAAATCTCCGAACACTTCCAAATACTCAGAGATCACCAGACAATGCTCATGGAGACCCGAGCAACGATGGTACTCGCCCATCACTAATACCAACCAGTAGTAACCAACAGCTCATTTAATAAAACAGCATACTGACAGTTTTTAAGGTTTTTATTAAATAAAAATAATGATTCAAAATGATCTCTTTTAATCATTTGTGATAACTTTGTGTAGAACACTTACTTAAACTGATGGTGTCACTGTCAGAGGTAAAATCATTATGCTGGAAGACAAGTGATGTGCCAGATATTCCATAACACCCTCCTCTTCTACACATTATTATGCTTGTCAGAGATAAAGGAGAACAATTGTGAACTGCTTTTGGTAGCAGTACTGCCTGGACGGCTGATGGCAGCATAGGACAATGCACATGATAGATAATAAGCGAAGAGCAAATTTGGGTGACCTCTGTCTGTTCTGCCCTAAGGTCTTTAAGCCAAAGTACTTTAGGAACTAAGGAAGATATTTCCCAACACTAGTTTCATCCATTTGATTTACTGGATGAAATGAACAAATGAACACATTTTTAGGTGTGTTGGTGGGTCTGTCAGTATTGGTAGTAGGAGACTGGCAGTGGCATCTGAGGTAGTAGTGGCACTCTGAGTCAGGGAAAATCTAGAGATGGGAATCAGGAGAGGGGGCAAGCAGTTCTGGACATTTCCCAAATGAAGGCAAATGTCAGTCAGTGATGATGACAATGATTATGTTGATAATGATTAAGATTCTGTGATGGACAAAACCTGACAACCAGGAGGGATGTTATCGGAAAAGGAGTTTGATGTCATCAGAAGTGGAGGTGGTTGGTAATGATGATAGAGTGAAGCTGATGAACAGTTAAAAGATGTTCCTGCGGCAAATCTGCTCCTACTACGATCCGTTTGGAATCAGGTGATGCGGCAATTTCTGTTGGTGGAGGAGGATCAATAGCATATGAAAGCTCTGGTTGTGGTGAGTCCTAAGTGTGGGCAGCTCAGTGGTAAGAGTGAGTTATTTTTCATATTGCAGACTGCTGAATATTTTTCACTGTTTAGGCTCCACACAAGGAAAATAAGCAATGAATTTCGAAACTCCAATAGACTAGTAACTACAGCACTTCATCAGCATATGAAATGACATTACGTGCTCCTTTGGGAAAATCAAGCTGTGTAAATTTATGAGCAAGGCTCAGACACTCCTCCTAAGGTCTTCTTGTCTTACTCATCTTTTTGTTAATCATGTTGAATCCATTTTCTTCAGCTTTTTTATGTATTTTGGTTTGAAATAAAAAAATGTTTGCTATTGGGTTTCATTACAAATTTGTAAAACACCTCACATGGTAATATTACTTTCCTATTGAATGAGGCTGATAAACTAATCAGGTCACAATAGCCATTGTATAGACTGAAGTGCTGGTCAGTTTGTGAGGACACCTTCACTTCACTATAGAAAGTGGCCGACTTTCAAAGGAGAATTTGTCACTGAGATACATCTGACATCTAAAGGGAAAGTTTGTAATTTTCAGACTTTTTCTGAGCGCCTCTCGGCTTATTTATGTCCACAGACCTTGACATGACCTATAAAAGCAAAACCGTGCAAATTTTGTAATGAAACCCAAATGCAAAAATGATTTTTAAGTCCAAAAACCATGCTGATTTTCCATTTTTTCATTTTTTTTCCTCCCCTTCTTCCATGAACCATAGCTTTTTAATTATTCCATCAATATAGCAATATGAGGGCTTGTTTTTTACAGAACGAGTTTTATTTTTGAATGATACCATTCATGCTACCACATAGTGTACTGGAAAATTGGAAAAAAAATTCCAAACGTGTTGGAATTGCAAAAAGATTGCAATTCAACAACTGATTTTTGAGGTTTTTATTTACTATGCCCACAATAGGGTAAAACTGGCCTGCCATTATGATTCTCCGGGTCAAAATGAGTATGCAGATACCAGACATGTAAAGTTTTTTATTTTTAATTAAGTAGTAAAAAAAGTTGCTTTTGTCACCATATTTTTTGCACCCTAATCTGATGTTTTTACTGAAACCATTTTTAGGGTAGATACAATGTTTTGATCGCCTCTTATTACATTTTTTGCAATGATTTTTTGCAAAACCATAATTTTGGTACTTTGATTTTTTTTCTCTATACGCCATTTACTGATCAAATTAATTTACTTTATATTTTCATAGATCTGAAATGCAGCAATACCAAATATGTGTGTTTTTTATTGATTTAATTGTTTTATTTTTAATGGGTGTGATAGATTGGCTCACTCGGCTGCACATAGAGGTAGACAAAGGAACGTTATATCTTTAAATCTTACACTAATTTATTAAAGGTACTGCATAAACCAGTGCAGAGTTAGCAAAATAAACACGGCCTTTGTGACCTCATGGGAAAACAAAACATAAGATATCGTACAGTCCATGTTGAAGTGGTGATCTGCCTGCTCAAGAAAAAACATAAAAATGTTCAGCTTTCCTTATCACGAAAATACCGCTCTGGAGCTCTCATCTCCAGGCACACCCCTTGCTGATTGAGCTAGAAGGCTGTTTATTTACCTTCTGGACTCCGCAATGGAGTGGAGACATGTTGAACAGTGAACAGCCTCCCACCCACTCTTCAACTGTTCACTAAACCTAGCTCTTAACATAGCCCATTAACTCCTCTCAGCATTTAGTGTGCTGGGTTATTTTCCTAGGTTCCTATCACTGAAGCTAAACCTCAGTGATGCATATCTCTTCTCCAGTACTTTGCCAGTGACTTTGTCACATGGGGCAAAAGGGGGTGATATGAAGTTTTAGGCTTTTTTTCATTTTTTTGCATTCAGTTTTTATTGCATTTGTTAGTCCTCTTGGAGTTCTTGAAACTGCGTGTGCTATACATAGCAGAGCATCAATACTGCTACGTAATAGATCTCCTATTAATGCTGGCCACAGATTGGCTTCATAGGGCATAATGACAGACACTGGGATCTCCAGCATACCGCCAGCTGTCATTACAACCCAAAAAGCGCCCCCCAATTGCGTCACAGTGTGCACTGACAGGAGCGTGAAATGTCGTGCTTCTATGCCGGCACGTGTTAAATCCTGCTCTGACAGCGGAATTTAACAGGTAAACAACCACAGATGGAGGACCCTTCCACTCTCATTTGTGCCTAATAAAGGAACCTGACGGATTATTAAATCAGCCATCACCTGCCAGAAAGATGCTGGTTCGGCGTGCTAGCCTGCATCAAAGTCAAGGAAACAGCATCTTACGTACATGTACATCATATGTCGTGAAAAAGCTAAGTAATAGAAAAAAATACTAATTGTTGTACTCCAACTACTCCTCCTGCTTCTCCATTGCACCATTAGATTTACATCCTTGATTATGTGCCAAGGAATCTAGTGTATGTCCTCAGCCATTCGACTGTGTGTCAACCATATTTGACTTAATCAAGATGCTGGTGGTGCAGCCAGGGCATTTGGTGGACAGTGGGAACTTAGCATCACTGGAAGATATCCAGCCACCATTATTTCTCACAGAAAGAGGTGCCTACTAGTGATGAGCGAGCGTGTTCGGATAAGGTGTTATCCAAGCACGCTCGTGTCCTAAGCGAGTACTTTCGGAGTGCTTAAAAAAAATGCTTGTGTTGCCGTGACTGCATGTCTCGTGACTGTTTGACAGCCGCAAGATATGTAGGAATTGTCTGTTTGTTAGCCAATCACTGCATATGTTGTGGCTGTCAGACAACCATGAGACATGCAGCTGCCGCAACTCGAGCATTTTTTTCGAGCACACCGAAAATACTCGTTTAGGACAGAACTGCTCAGATAACACGTTATACGAGCAAACTCGCTCATCATTAGCGCCTACTCAACACTCTAATATGCAGAAGTATGCAGGCTGCTCTCTTGAATTGGCATTGAGTTTGAAGGTGCATTGCATACTCATGTGCAACAGCAACTATGGATAATTACATTTTATATTTTCTACAGCCCACTGGGTGAATTTTTTCCGTGACAGCAATGCACCACTCCAACTATGATAAGTGGTGAATCCTCCATGGTTCCATCACTTGTCAGCGGTAGTCCACTGCCACCTCGGCATTCTCAATAATGGACATGGTTCCACCTCCAACAGCAAAAGAGCATCATCCTCACTTGTAAGGTCAAGAACTGCAAAGCTGTATGATAACTTGCGAGCATGGTCAACAAAAGCCATACAGCAGATGAGAATCTCCTCTACATCAAGTGGAAAATCTCATGCTAAATGATTTGTAATCGACAATGTCAGGAACTCTGTGGGTATGCTGGATTTTGGCAAAGTAATTCATGCTTACTTCATGGCACATATTTGGAATTTAATAGTTCAAAATTTCTTGAAGAAATATACACACTTGAAGAAGATGGTGACAATGGCCAGGAGAGTGTCTGGGAAATTGAAATATTTATACATGGCAAAGCACACCCTCTAAATTTTGAAAATCAGAACGGCCTATCTGAGTGGCCCTGATGGAAGTGTTGGAATTCAATGTTGCAAATGTTGGAGCATCTGTTTGAAAAATGTAAAGCAATGATTGATGATATCATATCGCAGGCAACATGGATCTTTTATTATTTTGAAATCTATTTTTGGCAGCTGATGAGGGATAAATGTCATCTACTGAACCCATCTAAAAGGCTACCAAATTTGTCAGTAAGGAGAATTATGGCATCAGCAATGTCAACACCCTCAAACCAATTCACTGCAAAATACATTTAAAAATAAAAAAATGATTGAAGCTGGGGAATTTGAGCTTGAAATGATTTACTCATCTTAAGTGATAACATCTACACTGTGCAGAATTATTAAGCAAATGAGTATTTTGATCACATCATCCTATTTATACATGTTGTCCTACTCCAAGCTGTATAGGCTTGAAAGCAAACTGCCAATTATGTAAATCAGGTAATTTGCATCTCTGTAATGAGGAGGGGTGTGGTCTAATGACTGAAACACCCTATATAAGGTGTGCTTAATTATTAGGTAACTTCCTTTCCTTTGGCAAAATGGGTCAGAAGAGAGATTTGACGGACTCTGAAAAGTCAAATATTGTGAGATGTCTTGCAGAGGGATGCAGCAGTGTTGAAATTGCCAAACTTTTGAAGGAGTTTGTATGTTCTTCCCGTGTTTGCGTGGGTTTCCTCCGGGTACTCCGGTTTCCTCCCACACTCCAAAAACATACAGAGAGGGAATCTAGATTGTGAGCCCCATTGGGGACAGCGATGATAATGTGTGCAAACTGTAAAGTGCTGCGGAATATGTTAGCGCTATATAAAAATAAAGATTATTATTATTATTAAGCGTGATCACTGAACCATCAAGCGTTTCATGGCAAATAGCCAAAAGGGTCACAAGAAGCGTGTTGATAAAAAAAAGGCTCAAAATAACTGCCTATGAATTGAGGAAAATCAAGCATGAAGCTGCCAAGATGCCATTTGCCACCAGTTTTGCCATATTTCAGAGCTGCAACATTACTGGAGTATCAAAAAGCACAAGGTGTGCCATACTTAGGGACATGGCCAAGGTAAGGAAGGCTGAAAAACGACCACCTTTGAACAAGAAACATAAGATAAAACGTCAAGACTGGGACAAGAAATATGTTAAGACTAATTCTTCTGAGGTTTTATGGACTGATGAAATGAGAGTGACTTTTGATGGGCCAGATGGATGGGCCCGAGGCTGGATCAGTAAAGGGCAGAGAGCTCCACTCCGACTCAGACACCAGCAAGGTGGAGGTGGGGTACTGGTATGGGCTGGTATCATCAAAGATGAACTTGTGGGACCTTTTCGGGTTGAGGATGGAGTGAAGCTCAACTCCCAGACCTACTGCCAGTTTCTGGAAGACACCTTCTTCAAGCAGTGGTACAGGAAGAAGTTGGGATCGTTCAAGAAAACAATGATTTTCATGCAGGACAATGCTCCATCCAGGGCCGGCGTCAGCACCCGGCACACCCGTGCAAGTGCCGGGGCCCTGAGCAGGCGGGGGGCCCACTCGCTGTCGGGCACCCCGGCGCCCGTTAGCGGTGTCAGCGCCGCCACTGGGCGGCAGGAGCCGGCGCAATACTCACCTCTCTCCGTGCCTCCGCTGCCGCAGCTCCGAGCTCCAGGGCGCGCCTGCGCCGGCGCTTCCTCTCTCACAGCAGCGCCGCTGAATGACGTCATCATTCAGCGGCCGGCTGTGGCAGAGAGCACGCGGACGCCGGACAGGTGAGATGTTTGTGTGTGTGTGCCTGTGTGTATGTGAGAGAGTGCTGCCTGCGGTGCTGTATGTGTGATGGTGGTGGGGGGAGGCAGGCAGTGATGGTGGTGAGGAGGCGATGATGATGATAATGGGGAGGCAATGATAATGGGAAGGCAATGATGATATTAATGGGGAGGCAATGATAATGATGATGATGGGGAGGCAATGATAATGGGAAGGCAATGATGATGATATTAATGGGGAGGCAATGATAATGATGATGATGGGGAGGCAATGATAATGGGAAGGCAATGATGATGATGATATTAATGGGGAGGCAATGATAATGATGATGATGGGGAGGCAATGATAATGGGAAGGCAATGATGATGATGATATTAATGGGGAGGCAATGTTGATAATAGGGAGGCAATGATGATGATGATGGGCAGGCAATGATGATGAGGGGAGGCAATGATAATGATGATGGGCAGGCAATGATGATGATAATGGGGAGTCTTTCCACAGCGCCCTTTCCTGAGTCGTAACAGTGCAGAACGCAGCACAGTGTAGAGGAGAGCTCCATATTTTGTATGGAGCATTATATGTGGTCCAGTATTCTGTATGGAGCATTATATGGGGGATGGCGGGGTGACATCCTGCATGGGGTATTATATGGGTGATGAGGGGGAGACTATGTGGTGCCCATAATATTGTATGGAGGACTGTACTGTCCAGTCTGTACTGTGCTGTGAGGATTTGGCGGTTTTTGAGCTATAGTACAATTTACAATAGGTATCAGTCATGTAATGGAAGAAGAGAAGTGTTTGGCGTTGTGCTATACCCATATTTCTCTGCAGTATCTGTGCATCATGAATCGTGGTCTGTGTTAAGGGGGCCCACTGAGACTCTTTCGCCTGGGGCCCATAAAGACCTGGAGCCGGCCCTGGCTCCATCACATGCATCCAAATACTCCACAGCGTGGCTGCCCAGTAAAGGTCTAAAAGAAGAATAAATAATGACATGGCCCCCTTGTTCACCTGATCTGAACTCCATAGAGAACCTGAGGTCCCTCATAAAAGGTACGGAAAGAGACAACCTTTAAATAACTTACCTGCAAATAATCATATTGTTATTTTACCTTGGCAACATAACAAGCCATTTCTGAGAATTAGACCTCATTTACTTTACGGATTCTCTGAAGGATGACTTACATTGTGAGCTCAACAAATCATTACACAGTTACATTATATTTTGTTACTTTGTTTTCCCCTTCATTGTATTGTATCCTAAGCTGGTCCATTATTTCCTCGCTTTTGTTTTGTTGCCAACGTGATGTGATGTTACTGTTGTGTGTCTAGAAGGTTAAGTGATTCTTTGTATTGTACGCATGGAACGGTATAAGTTTGGGCTGCAAAGAGTCACTATTTTTTTATGCTTTTTTATGCTAATGGAATATGGAAGACTGAGTAAGAATAAACAAGTGCTGGTCTTTTACCTTTATTGCCATTAGGTTGTAAGGAATAAATAAAACAAACTGTTCGTAGTTTTTTTTCTTCTGGATTTCACAAAGGTGCTGCAATCTTGTGATCATGCTCATGCAATTGCTTGATCCACTAGGCCAAATCATCTATGGTGCTCTCGGCCGTAAATAGTAGAGCATTGTACTTTGCCTTATTGGGCACTAACATAGCATAAGGCTGAAAGTCTGAAAAAGTATGTCTGACCCATATGAGTAGACACAAAGAAAGGAGAGAGTGTGAATGTTCCTTGTGTAATACCACAGAGTGATGGACAGGATGGCAGGATGTATGTCGCTCACCTGGATGAGTTGTGTGCGGCATAACCCTGATGCAGGTATAGAACCAAATGATAAAAGGCTGCTGCTGCTCCGGCCGCTGAACTAACACCCAGAGGATTGGGAGAAGAGTCAAAATGTGGGAGGAAGATTGCAGCAGTGTTGTCCAGGAGCTGCCAAGGAGGAACGGTGGACCAAGTATGGAAGATCAGATTTATTTAAAAAAAGTTATAATTTCAGAGTTGAATCAACTTCTTCTTCAGGTATAAGACACAAAGTGATGACTAGTGTTGAGCGATACTTTCCGATATCTAAAAATATCGGATCGGAATGGTATCGCCGATATCACTAAAATATCGGCGATACCCGATACCGATACCGGAAGTCCCATGTAAGTCTATGGGAACAAAATATCGCAACTAAAAAAACACTTTCTTTCCTTGTAAACACAAAATATACACACATAGAATACAATATATATATATATATATATATATATATATATACATGTCATTGTGACATATATATATACATATATTTATAGTTTATTCACTTCTACATAGTAAAATAGCCTCTGATTCAATTGCCGGGTAAAGCTGGCATTTGTGAAAAGACAGAAGCACCCGAGGGTCCAGTCGCCACAGAGATGTTGCATCGCACCCAGCGGTGTGACAACTTACTCTCAGGTAAGGAGGAAACACCCCATTGACTCCAACCACTGCATTCAACAGTACACTATGCCAGCTGAGTGTAGGCGGACCCAATGGGATGGTCTAGCTCAGGCTGGTTAGAACAGGGTGTAGCTAGTTGGATGGGAGGGGTTGAGGCAGCCTTATGCTGCATGTCTTTGTAGTAAGAATTGTTTCCTTTCCTGCTTTCTTACTACGTCGCATACTCCACTCTGCTACATCACTCTGCACCATTGCTCTATCTCACATCTATCTGCCCTGGAAGGATACCGTCTTACCTGTAGAAGACTTATCACCTAGCTGCACTACACCATCCCTGCCAGAGGACCTGCACAGCAGCGCTGGTCACCCTGACCAGGTACTACAGGTGGCGTCACGACAAACTACACAAACATTCTATCATCCCCAGGAAATATCCCACATTCCAGTGAGCGACCAGGGCACGGACATAGCTGTGCTACCCGTCACATCCCCCATAGAAGTCGACGGGCTTGGTGCCGAGTACCCCCAAAACCTGTGGCTCTGTGCGACTCAACTTTGGCGTCACGAACAGGATTCAGAAGCTCGCTATAAGCGAGTCCTGTGTGCCTTAATTGAACTGTTTTTTTGCTTGAGAATTGCAAAAATCATCATAGACTGTATTTGCCATTTTTCCGTCATATCTGCGCCACGAGGCACAGGTGAAGAATAAGGGCGTGCTCTCGTGGGCGTACACTCACTCCGTGGCGCGAAAACGATGTCCGCCCACTCTAAATGTTACTGCAATGTAAGATCGTGCCCCACAGCTCTGGAGTTCCGCCTCCTCATCCTCCTCAGTGGGCGGAAATGAACGCGAAGGTCCCGCCTCCCTACAAAAGATGGCGCCTCTCCTGATGCTAATGACACATGTGACTTGGCAGAGATGGCGAACGGACGTGAGCAGAAGTGGGAAGGGATGGAGGAGTCAGAGCTCTCCCCCCACGGAAGCGACCCGATCGCCACGGAGTCACCGTTTGGCACCCGGCCTGGAAACCCTCCTACGCTGGAAGAAGCGGAGGATACCCTGAGAGACCTGGCCTGGCACCGGGAGGAGGTCGCCAGGATGGAAGCGAGCTGGCGGGCCCTAAAACTACACTTGGAGCGGCGCCAATCCCTCTTACCCCCTGAAGTGTCTGTACCGGAAGGTGAGGCACCCGTTCAAGTAGAGGAGGCCGTGCGGGCATCCCAGCCCTTGCAATCTGAACCGGTTGCCAGTATCTCAGTGGAGGCACCCGTTCCAGTACAGGAGGCCGTGCGGGCATCCCAGCCCTTGCAATCTGAACCGGTTGCCAGTATCTCAGTGGAGGCACCCATTCCAGTAGAGGAGGCCATGCGGGCATCCCAGCCCTTGCAATCTGAACCGGTTGACAGTATCTCAGTGGAGGCACCCGTTCCAGTAGAGGAGGCCGTGCGGGCATCCCAGCCCTTGCAATCTGAACCGGTTGCCAGTATCACAGTGGAGGCACCCGTTCCTGCAGAAAACGCCGCACCAGCACCCCAGATCCCGCTGTCTGCCCCCGTCGCTGAGGCAGAAGAAGTGACACCCGTCCTCATGGAGGAGGCCGCGCAGGTACCAGAGCTCTACCTGCCTGTACCGGAGCCCCGACCGTCATCTGTTCCAGAGCCGGCTGCTTCCGCCACAGGTGAGCGCCGCCAGGACTGGCGGGCGCCAGGAGAGCTGCCGCAAACCGGACATCGTAAGCTGGCGTTTGATGGTGGAGACATGGAGCTGCTGGTGGAGGAGAATTACAACCGGCGTCAGGAGGAAGAGTGGAGACGTCGGGAGCGGGAAGCAGAGCGACAAAGGGAGCAGCGAGAATCCCAAAAGCTTCGGCAACGTCACCTGGACAAGGACCTGACAGAGAAGGCACGTATGAGAAAGGATAAAAGTACGCTGAGGGAGCCGCGCGTAAGGGTGCAGTACGGAACTTTAAGTTAAACGGTGGTTGAGGCTTCATCCAGGAGCCTGGACTTTATTTAGAAGTCTTTGTAACCCGGCGGGACGTGGAGGCTTTACCTCCAGAAGGACACCGGGGGGGACATGTTGACAGGAGACTTGGTGACTTACACCCCACACTGGGGTTCAATGGATGGTACGCCCTAAATGTTACCAGTAGTGTTGGCGATACATTTACCGCAAGTATCGGGTATCGGCCGATATTAGCTCTATCGGCCTTTCGATACTTAGTTTCGATATTTTCCATTTTATCGTTTTACCGGAATCGGAAGTTCCCATAATTTTTTGAGAGGCAAAGTGTCATGTGTGCATCCACGAAGATCGTCGCGGTTGCACATTTCTGACTTCTCACAGCTGAGTTGCTGTTTCTTTGTGTTTGGCAGTTAGGGAGTTAATCTGGGCTGTGCTCAGTTCTGGGACTGGGTGCAAATTTCTCCCGGCTGCAATTAATTATTTGTTGATTGGTTTCCTTTAAATCTCTGGTGGTTTTGTTTTGGGAGTTGCCAGTGAAATTCTTCATGCAGACCCAGATAGGATTGTACTGTATAGACTTAAGTTAAAGAGCTCCTTAGTTGTTTTAGCTCACCTTGCTTAGAGTTTAATATCCCAGATCATTTATGTTCCTTATGTGTTTGAGTGTGTATGCAAGTCTGTGTTTTCTCCAGTCTGTCTTATATTGCTAATCTGTGTATTTAGCGAGATCAGCCCATTTTCCTTTGGTGGTAATCAGAATCCTTCTTAGGACTGATTACAGGGTTCGGGACTGTTTGGAGACAGGGTTAGGCTGGTGACTTGGACCTCTGAACCATTATCAGTACCTCCAAGGTGAGGGATTAGTTAGGACCCCAGTTTAGGGTCAGGTTAGACCCCGGT